>OX328011.1:34238806-34622005 GCA_946811545.1 Netelia fuscicornis | reverse complement strand
GAGCCCCAGTCGGTCCACGCGCTGTCTCCGAGCCCCGATCGGTCCACGCGTCGTCTCCGAGCCCCGATCGGTCCACGCGCCGTCGCCGAGTCATGATCTGTCCACGCGCGGCCTCCTGAGACCCGATCGGTCCACGCGCGGTCGCGAGCCGCGATCGGTCCACGCGCGGCCTCCTGAGCCCCGATTGGTTCACGCGCCGTATCCGAGCCCCAATCGGTCCACGCGCTGTCTCCGAGCCCTGATCGGTCCACGCGTCGTCTCCGAGCCCCGATCGGTCTAAGCACCGTCGCCGAGCCATGATCGGTCCACGCGCGGCCTCCTGAGCCCCGATCGGTCCACGCGCCGTCGCCGAGCCGCGATCAGTTCTCGCGCGGCCTCCTGAGCCCCGGTCGGTCCACGCGCCGCCTACGGAGCCCCGATCGATCCACGCGATTCTCCTGAGCTCCGGTCGGTCGACGCGCCGTCTCCTGAGCCCCGATCGGTCCACGCGTCGTCTCCTAAGCCCCGATTCGTCGACGCGTCGTCCCCTGAGCCCCGATCAATTGACGCGTCTTCTCCTGAGCCCCGATCGCTTCTCGTGCCGCCTCCTGAGCCCCACTCCGTCGAGGCGTCGTCTCCGGAGCCCCGATAAATTGACGTGTCTTGTCCTGAGCCCCGATCGCTCCTCGCGCCGTCTCCTGAACCCCGCTCGGTCAATGCGTGGTCTTCTTAGCACGGATGCCTCTACGCGCCGTCTCCGAGCCACGATGGGTCCAGGCGCCGCTTCCTGCGCCCCGATCGGTCCACGCGCCGTCTCCTAAGCCCCAATCGGTCCACGCGGCGTCTCCGAGCGCCGATCATTTAACGCGCCGTCTCCTGAGACCCGATCGTCCCACGCGCCGTCTCCGAGCCCCGATCGGTCCGCGTGCCGCATTCTAAGCCACGGTCGATCCACGCGTCGTCTCCGAGCCCCGCTCCATCCACGCGTCGTCTCCTAAGCCCCGAACGGTCCACGCGCCGTCTCCTAAGCCCCGATTGATCCACGCGCCCTCTCCCAGCCCCGATCGATCCACGCGCCGTCTCATGAGCCCCAATCGGTCCACGCGTCGGCTCCTAAGCCCCGATCCATCAACGCGTCGTCTCCTGAGCCCCGATCGATCCACGCGCCGCCTCCTGAGCCCCGATCGCTCCACGCACCGTTTCCTGATCCCCGATCGGTCCACACGCCGTCTCCGAGCCCCGATCGGTCCGCGTGCCGCATTCTAAGCCACGGTCCATCCACGCGATGTCTCCGAGCCCCGATCGGTGCACGCGCCGTCTCCTAAGCCCCGATCGGTCCACGCGCCGCCTCCTAAGCCCCGATCGGTCCAGGCGCCGACTCCTGAGCCCCGATCGATCCACGCGCCGCCTCCTGAGCCCCGATCGCTCCACGCACCGTTTCCTGATCCCCGATCGGTCCACACGCCGTCTCCGAGCTCCGATCGGCCCACGCGCCGTCTCCTAAGCCCCGATCGGTCCAAGCGCCTTCTCCTAAGCCCCGATCGGTCCACGCGCCGTCTCCGAGCCCCGATCGGTCCACGCGCCGTCTCCGAGCCCCGATGGGTCCACGCGTCGCCTCCTGAGCCCCGGTCGGTCCACGCGCCGTCTCCTGAGCCCCGATCGGTCCACGCGTCGTCTTCTAAGCCCCGATCGGTCCACGCGTAGTCTCCTAAGCCCCGCTCGGTTAACGCGTCGTTTCCGAGCTACGATCGGTCCACGCGTTGTCTCCTGAGCCCCAATGAGTCCATGCGCCGTCTCCTAAGCCCCGATCCGTCCACGGGCCGTCTCCGAGCCCCGATCGGTCCACGTATCGTCTCCTAAGCCCCGATCGGTCCACACGCCGTCTCCGAGCCCCGATGGGTCCACGCGTCGCCTCCTGAGCCCCGGTCGGTCCACGCGCCGTCTCCTGAGCCCCGATCGGTCCACGCGTCGTCTTCTAAGCCCCGATCGGTCCACGCGTCGTCTCCTAAGCCCCGATCGGTCCACGCGCCGTCTCCGAGCGCCGATAACTTTACGCGCCGTCTCCTGAGCCCCGATCGTTCCACGCGCCGTCTCCGAGCCCCGATCGATCCACGCGCCGTCTCCTGAGCCCAAATCGGTCCACACGCTGTCTCGTGAGCCCCGATCGGTCCACGCGTCGTCTTCTAAGCCCCGATCAGTCCACGCGTAGTCTCCTAAGCCCCGCTCGGTTAACGCGTCGTTTCCGAGCCCCGATCGATTCACGTGCCGTCTCCTAAGCCCCGATCGGTTCACCCGTCGTCTCTTAAGTCCCAATCGGTCCACGCGCCGTCTCCGAGCCCCGATCGGTCCACGCACTGTCTCCTGATCCCCATGGGTCCACGCGGCGCCTCCGGGGACCCGATCGATCCACGCGAGGCTCCTAAGCCCCGATCGGTCCACGTGCCGTCTCCTGAGCCCCAATCGTTACACGCGCCGTCTCCGAGCCCCGATCGGTCCACGCGCCGTCTCCGAGCCCCGATGGGTCCACGCGTCGCCTCCTGAGCCCCGGTCGGTCCACGCGCCGTCTCCTGAGCCCCGATCGGTCCACGCGTCGTCTTCTAAGCCCCGATCGGTCCACGCGTAGTCTCCTAAGCCCCGCTCGGTTAACGCGTCGTTTCCGAGCTACGATCGGTCCACGCGTTGTCTCCTGAGCCCCAATGAGTCCATGCGCCGTCTCCTAAGCCCCGATCCGTCCACGGGCCGTCTCCGAGCCCCGATCGGTCCACGTATCGTCTCCTAAGCCCCGATCGGTCCACACGCCGTCTCCGAGCCCCGATGGGTCCACGCGTCGCCTCCTGAGCCCCGGTCGGTCCACGCGCCGTCTCCTGAGCCCCGATCGGTCCACGCGTCGTCTTCTAAGCCCCGATCGGTCCACGCGTCGTCTCCTAAGCCCCGATCGGTCCACGCGCCGTCTCCGAGCGCCGATAACTTTACGCGCCGTCTCCTGAGCCCCGATCGTTCCACGCGCCGTCTCCGAGCCCCGATCGATCCACGCGCCGTCTCCTGAGCCCAAATCGGTCCACACGCTGTCTCGTGAGCCCCGATCGGTCCACGCGTCGTCTTCTAAGCCCCGATCAGTCCACGCGTAGTCTCCTAAGCCCCGCTCGGTTAACGCGTCGTTTCCGAGCCCCGATCGATTCACGTGCCGTCTCCTAAGCCCCGATCGGTTCACCCGTCGTCTCTTAAGTCCCAATCGGTCCACGCGCCCCCTCCGAGCGCCGATCATTTCACGCGCCGTCTCCTGAGCCCCGGTCGGTCCGCGCGCCGTCACCTGAGCCCCGATCGGTCGACGCGTCGTCTTCTGAGCCCCGATCGACCCACGCGTCGTCTCCTGAGCCCCGACCGCTCCACACGCCCTTTCCTGAGCCCCGATCGGCCGACGCGTCGTCTCCTAAGCCCCGACCGGTTCACGCGCCGTCTCCTGTGCACCGATCGAATCTCGTGCCGTCTCCTAAGCCCCTATCGGTCCACACGTCGTCTCCTAAGCCCCAATCGGTCCACGCGTCGTCTCCTATGCCCCGATCCGTCGCCGCGTCGTCTCCTGAGCCCCGATCAATTGACGCGTCTTCTCCAGAGCCCCGATGGCTCCTCGCGCCGTCTCGTGAGCCCTGCTCGGTCCATGCGTCGTCTTCTTAGCCCCGATGCCTCCACGCGTCGTCTCCTAAGCCCCGATCGGTCCACGCGCCGTCTCCGGGCCCCGATCGGTCCACGCACCATCTCCTGCTCTCCAATCGGTCCACGCGCCGCCTCCGGAGCCCCGATCGATCCACGCTAGGCTCCTGAGCCCCGGCCGGTCCGCGCGCCGTCTCCTGAGCCCCGAACGGTCGACGCGTCGTCTCCTGAGCCCCGATCGATCCACGCGCCGTCTCCTAAGCCCCGATCGATCCACGCGCCGTCTCCTAATCCCCAATCTGTCCACGACCCGTCTCCGGGCCCCGATCGGTGCACGCACCGTCTCCTAAGCCCCGATCGGGCCACGCGCAGTCGCCGAACACCAATTGGTCCACGCGAAACCGCCTGAGCCCCAGTCGGTCCACGCGCTGTCTCCGAGACCCGATCGGTCCACGCGTCGTCTCCGAGCCCCGATCGGTCCACGCGCCGTCGCCGAGTCATGGTCTGTCCACGCGCGGCCTCCTGAGACCCGATCGGTCCACGCGCGGTCGCGAGCCGCGATCGGTCCACGCGCGGCCTCCTGAGCCCCGATTGGTTCACGCGCCGTATCCGAGCCCCAATCGGTCCACGCGCTGTCTCCGAGCCCTGATCGGTCCACGCGTCGTCTCCGAGCCCCGATCGGTCTAAGCACCGTCGCCGAGCCATGATCGGTCCACGCGCGGCCTCCTGAGCCCCGATCGGTCCACGCGCCGTCGCCGAGCCGCGATCGGTTCTCACGCGGCCTCCTGAGCCCCGGTCGGTCCACGCGCCGCCTACGGAGCCCCGATCGGTCCACGCGATTCTCCTGAGCTCCGGTCGGTCGACGCGCCGTCTCCTGAGCCCAAATCGGTCCACACGCTGTCTCGTGAGCCCCGATAGGTACACGCGTCGTCTCCTACGCCCCGAGCAGTCCACGCGTAGTCTCCTAAGCCCCGCTCGGTTAACGCGTCGTTTCCAAGCCCCGATCGGTCCACGCGTTGTCTCCTGAGCCCCAATGAGTCCATGCGCCGTCTCCTAAGCCCCGATCCGTCCACGGGCCGTCTCCTAAGCCCCGATCGGTCCACGCGCCGTCTCCGAGCGCCGATCGGTTCACGCCCCGTCACCTGAGCCCTGATCATTCGAAGCGCCGTCTCCGAGCCCCGATCGGTCCACGCGCCGTCTCCTGAGCCCGGATCGTTCCACGCGTCGTCCCCGAATCCCCGATCCGTACACGCGTCGTCTCCGAGCCTCGATCGGTCCACGCGCCGTCGCCGAACCCCAATTGGTCCACGCGAAACCGCCTGAGCCCCAGTCGGTCCACGCGCTGTCTCCGAGCCCCGATCGGTCCACGCATGCTCTCCTAAGCCCCAATCGGTTAACGCGCCGTCCCCGAGCCCCGATCGGTCCACGCGCCGTCTCCTGAGCCCCGATACGTCCACGCGCAGTCGCCGAGCCCTGATCGGTCCACGCGCTGTCTCCTGAGCCCCGATAGGTACACGCGTCGTCGCCTACACCCCAATCGGTCCACGCGCCGTCTCCGAGCCCCGATCGGTCCACGCACTGTTTCCTGATCCCCATGGGTCAACGCGGCGCCTCCGGAGCGCCGATCGATCCACGCGAGGCTCCTGAGCCCCGATCGGACCACGCATCGTCTCCTAAGCCCTGATCGGTCCTCGTGCCTTCTGCGAGCCCCGAAGGGTCCACGCGCAGCCTCCTGAGCCCCGATCGGTCGACGCGTCGTCTTCTGAGCCCCGATCGGTCCACGCGCCGTCGCCGAACCCCAATTGGTCCACGCGCGACCGCCTGAGCCCCAGTCGGTCCACGCGCTGTCTCCGAGCCCCGATCGGTCCACGCGTCGTCTCCGAGCCCCTATCGATCCACGCGCAGTCTCCAGAGGCGCGATCGGTCCACGCATCCCCTCCTGAGCCCCGGACGGTCCACGCGCCGTCACCGAACCCCGATGGGTCGACGCGCCGTCTCCGAGCGCCGATCGGTTAACGCGCCCTCTCCCCGCCCAGATCAGTCCACGCGCTGTCTCCTGAGCCCCAATCGGTCTACGCGTCGTCTTCTAAGCTCCGATCGGTTCACGCGCCATCTTCTGCTCCCCAATCGGTCCACGCGCCGCCTCCGGAGCCCCAATTGGTCCAGCGCAACCGCCTGAGCCCCAGTCGGTCCACACGCTGTCTCCGAGCCCCGATCGGTCCACGCGTCGTCTCCGAGCCCCGATCGGTCTACGCGCCGTCGCCGAGCCATGATGGGTCCACGCGAAACCGCCTGAGCCCCAGTCGGTCCACGCGCTGTCTCCGAGCCCCGATCGGTCCACGCATGCTCTCCTAAGCCCCAATCGGTTAACGCGCCGTCCCCGAGCCCCGATCGGTCCACGCGCCGTCTCCTGAGCCCCGATACGTCCACGCGCAGTCGCCGAGCCCTGATCGGTCCACGCGCTGTCTCCTGAGCCCCGATAGGTACACGCGTCGTCGCCTACACCCCAATCGGTCCACGCGCCGTCTCCGAGCCCCGATCGGTCCACGCACTGTTTCCTGATCCCCATGGGTCAACGCGGCGCCTCCGGAGCGCCGATCGATCCACGCGAGGCTCCTGAGCCCCGATCGGACCACGCATCGTCTCCTAAGCCCTGATCGGTCCTCGTGCCTTCTGCGAGCCCCGAAGGGTCCACGCGCAGCCTCCTGAGCCCCGATCGGTCGACGCGTCGTCTTCTGAGCCCCGATCGGTCCACGCGCCGTCGCCGAACCCCAATTGGTCCACGCGCGACCGCCTGAGCCCCAGTCGGTCCACGCGCTGTCTCCGAGCCCCGATCGGTCCACGCGTCGTCTCCGAGCCCCTATCGATCCACGCGCAGTCTCCAGAGGCGCGATCGGTCCACGCATCCCCTCCTGAGCCCCGGACGGTCCACGCGCCGTCACCGAACCCCGATGGGTCGACGCGCCGTCTCCGAGCGCCGATCGGTTAACGCGCCCTCTCCCCGCCCAGATCAGTCCACGCGCTGTCTCCTGAGCCCCAATCGGTCTACGCGTCGTCTTCTAAGCTCCGATCGGTCCACGCGCCATCTTCTGCTCCCCAATCGGTCCACGCGCCGCCTCCGGAGCCCCAATTGGTCCAGCGCAACCGCCTGAGCCCCAGTCGGTCCACACGCTGTCTCCGAGCCCCGATCGGTCCACGCGTCGTCTCCGAGCCCCGATCGGTCTACGCGCCGTCGCCGAGCCATGATGGGTCCACGCGCGGCCTCCTGAGCCCCGATCGGTCCACGCGCCGTCGCCGAGCCGCGATCGGTTCTCGCGCGGCCTACTGAGCCCCGGTCGGTTCACGCGCCGTATCCGAGCCCCAATCGGGCCACGCGCCGTCTCCTGAGTCCCGATCGGTCCACGCGTCGTCTCCTAAGCCCCAATCGGTCCACGCGCCGCCTACGGAGCCCCGATCGATCCACGCGAATCTCCGGAGCTCCGGTCGGTCGACGCGCCGTCTCCTGAGCCCCGATCCGTCCACGCGTCGTCTCCTAAGCCCCGATTCGTCGACGCGTCGTCTCCTGAGCCCTGATCATATGACGCGTCTTCTCCTGAGCCCCGATCGCTTCTCGTGCCGCCTCCTGAGCCCCGATCCGTCGAGGCGTCGTCTCCGGAGCCCCGATCAATTGACGTGTCTTCTCCTGAGCCCCGATCGCTCCTCGCGCCGTCTCCTGAACCCCGCTCGGTCCATGCGTCGTCTTCTTAGCCCGGATGCCTCCACGCACCGTCTCCGAGCCACGATCGGTCGAGCACCGCTTCCTGCGCCCCGATCGGTCCACGCGCCGTCTCCTAAGCCCCAATCGGTCCACGCGGCGTCTCCGAGTGCCGATCATTTCACGCGCCGTCTCCTGAGACCCGATCGCTCCACGTGCCGTCTCCGAGCCCCGATCGGTCCACGCGTCGTATCCGAACCCCGATCGGTCCACGCGCCGTCGCCGAGCCATGATCGGTCCACGCGCGGTCTCCTGAGCCCCGGTTGGTCCACGCGCCGTCGCCGAGCCATGATCGGCCCACGCGAGGCTCCTGAGCCCCGGTCGGTCCACACGCCTTCTCCGAGCCCCGATCGGTCCACCCGTCATCTCTTAAGCCCCAATCGGTCCACGCGCCATCTCCGAGCGCCGATCATTTCACGCGCTGTCTCCTGAGCCCCGGTCGGTCCGCGCGCCGTCACCTGAGCCCCGATCGGTCGACGCGTCGTCTCCTAAGCCCTGAACGGCCCACGCGCCGTCTCCGAGCGCCGATCGGTTCACGCGCCGTCTCCTGAGCCCCGATCGTTCCACGCGCCGTCTCCGAGCCCCGATCGGTCCACGCGCCGTCTCTTGAGCCCGGATCAGTCCACGCGCCGTCGCCGAACCCCAATTGGTCCACGCGCAACCGTCTGAGCTCCGGTTGGTCCACGCGCTGTTTCCGAGCCCCGATCGGTCCACGCGTCGTATTCGAACCCCGATCGGTCCACGCGCCGTCGCCGAGCCATGATCGGTCCACGCGCGGCCTCCTGAGCCCCGGTTGCTTCACGCACCGTATCCGAGCCCCCATCGGTCCACGCGTCGTCTCCGAGCCCCGATCGGTCCACGCGCCGTCGCCGAGCCATGATCGGCCCATGCGAGGCTCCTGAGCCCCGGTCGGTCCGCGCGCCGTCTCCTGATCCCCGATCCGTCGACGCGTCGTTTCCTGAGCCCCGATCGATCCACGCGTCGTCTCCTGAGCCCCGATCGCTCCACGCGCCGATTTCTGAGCCCTGATCAATTGACGCGTCTTCTCCTGAGCCCCGATCGCTCCTCGCGCCGTCACCTGAGCCCCGCTCGGTCCCTGCGTCGTCTTCTTAGCCGCGATGCCTCCACGCGCCGTATCCGAGCCACGATCGGTCTAGGCGTCGCTTCCTGAGCCCCGATCGGTCCACGCGCCGTCTCCTAAGCCCCAATCGGTCCACGCGCCGTCTCCTAAGCCCCGATCGGTCCACGCGCCGTCTCCGAGCGCCGATCGGTTCACGCGCCGTCTCCTGAGCCCCGATCGTTCCCCGCGCCATCTCCGAGCCCCGATCGGTCCACGCGCCGTCTCCTAAGCCCCGATCGGTCCACGTGCCGTCTCCTGAGCCCCGATCGGTCCACGCGTCGTCTCCTAAGCCCCGATCGGTCCACGCGTCGTCTCCTAAGCCTCGATCCGTCGACGCGTCGTCTCCTGAGCCACGATCAATTGACGCGTCTTCTCCTGAGCCCGATCGCTCCTCGCGCCGTCTCCTGAGCCCCGATCGTTCCACGCGCCGTATCCGAGCCCCGATCGATCCACGCGCCGTCTCCTGAGCCCCGATCGGTCCACGTGTCGTTCCCCAAGCCCCGATCCATCGACGCGCCGTCTCCTGATGCCCAATCGGTCCACGCGCAGTCTCTTGAGCCCCGATCGGTTCAGGCGCCGGCTCCGAGCCCGATCGGTCCACGCATCGTCTCCTAAGCCCCGATCGGTTAACGTGCCGTCTCCGAGCCCCGATCGGTCCACGTGCCGTCTCCTGAGCCCCGGTCGGTTCACGCGCCGTCTCCGAGCCCCGATCGATCCACGCGTCGTCTTGTAAACCCAGATGCCTCCTCGCATCGTCTCCTAAGCCGCGATCGGTTAACGCGCCGTCTCCGAGCCCCGATCGGTCCACGCGCCGTCGCGGAACCCCAATTGGTCCACGCGCAACCGCCTGAGCCCCAGTCGGTCCACGCGCCGTTTCCTGAGCCCCGATCGGTCCACGCGCCGTCTCCTGGGCCCCGATCGGTCCACGCGCCGTCTCCTAAGCCCTGAACGGCCCACGCGCCGTCTCCGAGCGCCGATCGGTTCACGCGCCGTCTCCTGAGCGCCGATCGTTCCACGCGCTGTCTCCGAGCTCCGATCGGCCCACGCGCCGTCTCCTAAGCCACGATCGGTCCAAGCGCCTACTCCTAAGCCCCGATCGCTCCACGCACCGTTTTCTGAGCACCGTTTGGTCCACGCGTCGTCTTCAAAGCCCCGATGCCTCCACGCGCCGCCTCCGGAGCCCCGATCGATCCACGCGAATCTCCTGAGCTCCGGTCGGTCGACGCGCCGTCTCCTCAGCCCCGATCCGTCCACGCGTCGTCTCCTAAGCCCCGATTCGTCGACGCGTCGTCTCCTGAGCCCCGATCAATTGACGTGTGTTCTCCTGAGCCCCGATAGCTCCTCGCGCCGTCTCCTGAACCCCGCTCGGTCCATGCGTCGTCTTCTTAGCCCGGATGCCTCCACGCGCCGTCTCCGAGCCACGATCGGTCCAGGCGCCGCTTCCTGCGCCCCGATGCCTCCACACGCCGTCTCCGAGCCACGATCGGTCTAGGCGCCACTTCCTGAGCCCCGATCGGTCCAGGCGCCGCTTCCTGAGCCCCGATCGGTCCACGCGGCGTTTCCTAAGCCCCAATCGGTCCACGCGCCGTCTCCTAAGCCCCGATCGCTCCAAGCGGCGTCTCCGAGCCTCGATCGGTCCACGCGCCGTCGCCGAGCCCCGATCGGTCCAGGCGTATCCTCCTGAGCGCCGGTCGGTCCGCGCGCCGTCTCCTGAGCCCCGATCGGTCGACGCGTCGTTTTCTGAGCCCCGATCGATCCACGCGTCGTCTCCTGAGCCACGATCGCTCCACGCGCCGATTTCTGAGCCCCGATCAATTGACGCGTCTTCTCCTGAGCCCCGATCTTTCCTCGCGCCGTCTCCTGAGCCCCGCTCGGTCCCTGCGCCGTCTTCTTAGCCCCGATGCCTCCACGCGCCGTCTCCGAGCCACGATCGGTCTATGCGTCGCTTCCTGATCCCCGATCGGGCCTCGCGCCGTCTCCTAAGCCCCAATCGGTCCACGCGCTGTCTCCTAAGCCCCGATCGATCCACGCGCCGTCTGCGAGCGCCGATCTGTTCACGCGCCGTCTCCTTTGCTCCGATCGTTCCACGCGCCGTCTCCGAGGCCCGATCGGTCCACGCATCGTCTCCTAAGCCCCGATCGGTTAACGCGCCGTCTCCGAGCCCCGATTGGTCCACACGCCGTCTCCGAGCCCCGATCGGTCCGCATGCCGCATTGTAAGTGACGGTCCATCCACGCGCCGTCTCCTGAGCCCCGGTCGTTCCACGCGCCGTCGCCGAACCCCAATTGGTCCACGCGCAACCTCCTAAGCCCCAGTCGGTACACGCGCCGTCACCTGAGCCCCGATCGTTCCACGCGCCGTCTCCGAGCCCCGATCGGTCCACGCGCCGTCGCCGAGCCCCGATCGGTCCAGGCGTATCCTCCTGAGCCCCGGTCGGTCCACGCGCCGTCTCCGAGCCCCGTTCGGTCCACGCATCGTCTCCTAAGCCCCGATCGGTTAACGCGCCGACTCGGAGCCCCGATCGTTCCACGCGCCGTCTCCGAGCCCCGATCGTTCCACGCGCCTTCTCCTAAGCCACGATCGGTCAGCGCCGTCTCCGAGCGCCGATCGGTGCACGCGCCATCGCACGTGCCGCGATCAGTCCACGCGCGGCCTCCTGAGCCCCGGTTGGTTCACGCGCCGTATCCGAGCCCCAATCGGTCCACGCACCGTCTCCTGAGCCCCGATCGGTCCACGCGCCGTCGCCGAGCCCCGATCGGTCCAGGCGTATCCTCCTGAGCCCCGATCGGTCCACGCGCCGTCTCCGTGCGCCGATCGGTTCGCGCGCCGTCTCCTGAGCCCCGATCGCTCCACGCGCCGTCTCCGAGCCCCGATCGGTCCACGCGCCGTCTCTTGAGCCCGGATCAGTCCACGCGCCGTCGCCGAACCCCAATTGGTCCACGCGCAACCGTCTGAGCTCCGGTTGGTCCACGCGCTGTTTCCGAGCCCCGATCGGTCCACGCGTCGTATTCGAACCCCGATCGGTCCACGCGCCGTCGCCGAGCCATGATCGGTCCACGCGCGGCCTCCTGAGCCCCGGTTGCTTCACGCACCGTATCCGAGCCCCCATCGGTCCACGCGTCGTCTCCGAGCCCCGATCGGTCCACGCGCCGTCGCCGAGCCATGATCGGCCCATGCGAGGCTCCTGAGCCCCGGTCGGTCCGCGCGCCGTCTCCTGATCCCCGATCCGTCGACGCGTCGTTTCCTGAGCCCCGATCGATCCACGCGTCGTCTCCTGAGCCCCGATCGCTCCACGCGCCGATTTCTGAGCCCTGATCAATTGACGCGTCTTCTCCTGAGCCCCGATCGCTCCTCGCGCCGTCACCTGAGCCCCGCTCGGTCCCTGCGTCGTCTTCTTAGCCGCGATGCCTCCACGCGCCGTATCCGAGCCACGATCGGTCTAGGCGTCGCTTCCTGAGCCCCGATCGGTCCACGCGCCGTCTCCTAAGCCCCAATCGGTCCACGCGCCGTCTCCTAAGCCCCGATCGGTCCACGCGCCGTCTCCGAGCGCCGATCGGTTCACGCGCCGTCTCCTGAGCCCCGATCGTTCCCCGCGCCATCTCCGAGCCCCGATCGGTCCACGCGCCGTCTCCTAAGCCCCGATCGGTCCACGTGCCGTCTCCTGAGCCCCGATCGGTCCACGCGTCGTCTCCTAAGCCCCGATCGGTCCACGCGTCGTCTCCTAAGCCTCGATCCGTCGACGCGTCGTCTCCTGAGCCACGATCAATTGACGCGTCTTCTCCTGAGCCCGATCGCTCCTCGCGCCGTCTCCTGAGCCCCGATCGTTCCACGCGCCGTATCCGAGCCCCGATCGATCCACGCGCCGTCTCCTGAGCCCCGATCGGTCCACGTGTCGTTCCCCAAGCCCCGATCCATCGACGCGCCGTCTCCTGATGCCCAATCGGTCCACGCGCAGTCTCTTGAGCCCCGATCGGTTCACGCGCCGGCTCCGAGCCCGATCGGTCCACGCATCGTCTCCTAAGCCCCGATCGGTTAACGTGCCGTCTCCGAGCCCCGATCGGTCCACGTGCCGTCTCCTGAGCCCCGGTCGGTTCACGCGCCGTCTCCGAGCCCCGATCGATCCACGCGTCGTCTTGTAAACCCAGATGCCTCCTCGCATCGTCTCCTAAGCCGCGATCGGTTAACGCGCCGTCTCCGAGCCCCGATCGGTCCACGCGCCGTCGCGGAACCCCAATTGGTCCACGCGCAACCGCCTGAGCCCCAGTCGGTCCACGCGCCGTTTCCTGAGCCCCGATCGGTCCACGCGCCGTCTCCTGGGCCCCGATCGGTCCACGCGCCGTCTCCTAAGCGCTGAACGGCCCACGCGCCGTCTCCGAGCGCCGATCGGTTCACGCGCCGTCTCCTGAGCGCCGATCGTTCCACGCGCTGTCTCCGAGCTCCGATCGGCCCACGCGCCGTCTCCTAAGCCACGATCGGTCCAAGCGCCTTCTCCTAAGCCCCGATCGGTCCAGGCGCCGTCTCCGAGCGCGGATCGGTTCACGCGCCGTCACCTGAGCCCCGATCGCTCCACGCACCGTTTTCTGAGCACCGTTTGGTCCACGCGTCGTCTTCAAAGCCCCGATGCCTCCACGCGCCGCCTCCGGAGCCCCGATCGATCCACGCGAATCTCCTGAGCTCCGGTCGGTCGACGCGCCGTCTCCTCAGCCCCGATCCGTCCACGCGTCGTCTCCTAAGCCCCGATTCGTCGACGCGTCGTCTCCTGAGCCCCGATCAATTGACGTGTGTTCTCCTGAGCCCCGATAGCTCCTCGCGCCGTCTCCTGAACCCCGCTCGGTCCATACGTCGTCTTCTTAGCCCGGATGCCTCCACGCGCCGTCTCCGAGCCACGATCGGTCCAGGCGCCGCTTCCTGCGCCCCGATGCCTCCACACGCCGTCTCCGAGCCACGATCGGTCTAGGCGCCACTTCCTGAGCCCCGATCGGTCCAGGCTCCGCTTCCTGAGCCCCGATCGGTCCACGCGGCGTTTCCTAAGCCCCAATCGGTCCACGCGCCGTCTCCTAAGCCCCGATCGCTCCAAGCGGCGTCTCCGAGCCTCGATCGGTCCACGCGCCGTCGCCGAGCCCCGATCGGTCCAGGCGTATCCTCCTGAGCGCCGGTCGGTCCGCGCGCCGTCTCCTGAGCCCCGATCGGTCGACGCGTCGTTTTCTGAGCCCCGATCGATCCACGCGTCGTCTCCTGAGCCACGATCGCTCCATGCGCCGATTTCTGAGCCCCGATCAATTGACGCGTCTTCTCCTGAGCCCCGATCTTTCCTCGCGCCGTCTCCTGAGCCCCGCTCGGTCCCTGCGCCGTCTTCTTAGCCCCGATGCCTCCACGCGCCGTCTCCGAGCCACGATCGGTCTATGCGTCGCTTCCTGATCCCCGATCGGGCCTCGCGCCGTCTCCTAAGCCCCAATCGGTCCACGCGCTGTCTCCTAAGCCCCGATCGATCCACGCGCCGTCTGCGAGCGCCGATCTGTTCACGCGCCGTCTCCTTTGCTCCGATCGTTCCACGCGCCGTCTCCGAGGCCCGATCGGTCCACGCATCGTCTCCTAAGCCCCGATCGGTTAACGCGCCGTCTCCGAGCCCCGATTGGTCCACACGCCGTCTCCGAGCCCCGATCGGTCCGCATGCCGCATTGTAAGTGACGGTGCATCCACGCGCCGTCTCCTGAGCCCCGGTCGTTCCACGCGCCGTCGCCGAACCCCAATTGGTCCACGCGCAACCTCCTAAGCCCCAGTCGGTACACGCGCTGTCTCCGAGCCCCGATCGGTCCACGCGCCGTATTCTGAGCCCCGATCGTTCCACGCGCCGCCTCCTAAGCCCCAATCGGTCCACGCGCCGTCTCCAAGCCCCGATCCGTCGCCGCGTCGTGTCCTAAGCCCCGATCAATTGAGGCGTCTTCTCCTAAACCACGATCGGTCCACGCGCCGTCTCCGAGCCCCAGTCGGTCCACGCGCTGTCTCCGAGCACCGATCGGTCTACGCGTCGTCTCCGAGCCCCGATCGGTCCACGCGCCATCTCCGAGCCCCGAACGGTTCACGCACCGTCTCCTGGTCCCAATCGGTCCACGCGGCGCCTCTGGAGCCCCGATCGATCCTCGCGAGTCTCCTGAGCCCCAGTCGGTTCGCGCGCCGTCTCCTGAGCCCCGATTGTTCGACGCGTCGTCTCCTGAGCCCCGATCGATCCACACGTCGTCTCCTGAGCCCCGATCGTACCACACGCCGTCTCCTAAGCCCCGATCGGTTAACGCGCCGCCTCCCCGCCCCGATCGGTCCACGCGCCGTCTCCTGAGCCCCGATCATTCCACGCGCCGTCTCCGAGCCCGGATTGGTCCACGCGCGGCCTCCTGAGCCCCGGTTGCTTCACGTGCCGTATCCGAGCCCCAATCGGTCCACGCACCGTCTCCTGAGCCCCGATCGATCCACGCGCCGTCTCCTGAGCTCCGATCGCTCCACGCGCCGTTTTCTGAGCACCGTTCGGTCCACGCGTCGTCTTGAAAGCCCCGATGCCTCCACGCGCCGTCTCCGAGCCCCGATCGGTCCACGCGCCGTCTCCTAAGCCGCGATCGGTCAACGCGCCTTCTTCTCAGCCCCGATTGGTCCACGCGCCGTCTCCGAGCGCCGATCGGTGCACGCGCCGTCTCCTGATCTCCGATCGGTCCACGCGCCGTCTCCTGAGCCCCGATTGCTCCACGCGCCGTTTTCTGAGCACCGTTCGGTCCATGCGTCGTCTTCTAAGCCCCGATGCCTCCACGCGCCGTCTCCGAGCCACGATCGGTGCAGACGCCGCTTCCTGAGCACCCATCGGTTCACGCGATGTCTCCTGAGCCCCGATACATCCACGCGCAGTCGCCGAGCCCCGATCGGTCCACGCGCCGTCTCCGAGCCCCGATCATTCCACGCGCCGTCTCCTGAGCCCCGATCCGTCCACGCGCCGTCTCCTGAGCCCCGATCGTCCAACGCGCCGTCTCCGAGCACCGATCGGTCCACGCGCCGTCTCCTGAGCCCCGATCGGTCCACGCGTCGTCTCCAAAGCCCTGATCGGTCCACGTGCCGTCTCCTGAACCCCGATACGTCCACACACAGTCGCCGAGCCCTGATTGGTCCACGCGCCGTCGCCGAGCCTCGATCGGTCCACGCGCGGCCTCCTGAGCCGCGGTCGGTTCACGCGCCGTCTCCGAGCCCCGATCGATCCACGCGTCGTCTTCTAAGCCCAGATGCCTCCTCGCGCCGTCTCCGAGCCACGATCGGTTCAGGCGCCGCTTCGTGAGCCCCGATCGGTCCACGCTCCGTCACCAAGCCCCGATACATACACGCGTCGTCTCCGAGCCCCGGTCGGTTCACGCGCCGTCTCCGAGCCCCGATGGGTCCACGCGCGGTCTCCTGAGCCCCGGTCGGTCCACGCGCCGTCGCCGAACCCCAATTCGTCCACGGGCAACCTCCTGAGACCCAGTCGGTCCACGCGCCGTCTCCTGAGCCCCAATCGGTCCACGCGCCGTCTCCAAGCCCCGATCGGTCCACGCGCCATCTCCTGAGGCCTAATCGGTCCACACGCTGTCTCGTGAGCCCCGATAGGTACACGCGTCGTCTCCTACGCCCCGATCGGTCCACGCGCCGTCTCCGAGCACCGATTGGTCCACGCGCCGTCGCCCGAACCCCAATTGGTCGACGCGCCGTCGCCCGAACCCCAATTGGTCCACGAGCAACCTCCTGAGCTCCAGTCGGTCCACGCGCAGTTGCCGAGCCCCGATCGATCCCCGCATCGTCTCCTAAGCCCCGATCGGTTGACGCGTCATTTACGAGCCCCGATCGGTCTACGCGCCGTCTCCTGAGCCCCGATCCGTCCACGCGCAGTCGCCGAGCCCCGGTCGGTCCAGGCGCCGTCTCCTGAGCCCCGATCGGTCCACACCCCTTCCCCTGAGCCCCGAACGGTCGACGCGTCGTCTCCTAAGACCCGACCGGTTCACCCGCCATCTCCTGTGCACCGATCGATTCACGTGCCGTCTCCTAAGCCCCGATCGGTCCACACGCCGTCTCCTAAGCGCCAATCGGGCCACGCGTTGTCTCCTAAGCCCCGATCCGTCGCCGCGTCGTCTCCTGAGCCCCGATCAATTGACGCGACTTCTCCTGAGCCCCGATCGCTCCTCGCGCCGTCTCCTGAGCCCCGCTCGGTCCATGCGTCGTCTTCTAAGCCCCCATGCCTCCACGCACCATCTCCTGAGCCCCGATCGTTCCACGTGCCGTCTCCGAGCCCCGATCGCTCCACGCGCCGTCTCCGAGCCCCGATCGGTCCACGCGTCGTCTCCTAAGCCCTGATCGGTCCTCGTGCCTTCTTCGAGCCCCGAAGGGTCCACGCGCAGCCTCCTGAGCCCCGATCGGTCGACGCGTCGTCTTCTGAGCCCCGATCGACCCACGCGTCGTCTCCTGAGCCCCGACCGCTCCACACGCCCTTTCCTGAGCCCCGATCGTTCCACGCATCGTCTCCGAACCGCGATGGGTCCACGCGTCGGCTCCTAAGCCCCGATCAGTCCACGCGCCGTCTCCTGAGCCCCGATCGATCCACGCGAGGCTCCTAAGCCCCGATCGGTCCACGTGACGTCTCCTGAGCCCCGATCGTTACACGCGCCGTCTCCGAGCCCCGATCGGTCCACGCGCCGTCTCCGAGCCCCGATGGGTCCACGCGTCGCCTCCTGAGCCCCGGTCGGTCCACGCGCCGTCTCCTGAGCCCCGATCGGTCCACGCGTCGTCTTCTAAGCCCCGATCGGTCCACGCGTAGTCTCCTAAGCCCCGCTCGGTTAACGCGTCGTTTCCGAGCTCCGATCGGTCCACGCGTTGTCTCCTGAGCCCCAATGAGTCCATGCGCCGTCTCCTAAGCCCCGATCCGTCCACGGGCCGTCTCCGAGCCCCGATCGGTCCACGCGTCGTCTCCTAAGACCCGATCGGTCCACGTATTGTCTCCTAAGCCCCGATCGGTCCACACGCCATCTCCGAGCCCCGATGGGTCCACGCGTCGCCTCCTGAGCCCCGGTCGGTCCACGCGCCGTCTCCTGAGCCCCGATCGGTCCACGCGTCGTCTTCTAAGCCCCGATCGGTCCACGCGTCGTCTCCTAAGCCCCGATCGGTCCACGCGCCGTCTCCGAGCGCCGATAACTTTACGCGCCGTCTCCTGAGCCCCGATCGTTCCACGCGCCGTCTCCGAGCCCCGATCGATCCACGCGCCGTCTCCTGAGCCCAAATCGGTCCACACGCTGTCTCGTGAGCCCCGATAGGTACACGCGTCGTCTCCTACGCCCCGAGCAGTCCACGCGTAGTCTCCTAAGCCCCGCTCGGTTAACGCGTCGTTTCCGAGCCCCGATCGGTCCACGCGTCGTATCCTGAGCCCCAATTAGTCCATGCGCCGTCTCCTACGCTCCGATCCGTCCACGGGCCGTGTCCGAGCTCCGATCGGTCCACGCGTCGTCTCCGAGCCCTGATCGGTCCACGCGCCATCGCCGAGACCTGATCGGTCCACGCGCCATCGCCGAGCCCCGATCGGTCCACGCGCCGTCTCCTGAGCCCCGATCTGTCCACACCCCTTCTCCTGTGCCCCGATCTGTCGACGCGTCGTCTCCTAAGCCCCGACCGGTGCACGCGCCGTCTCCTAAGCCCTGCTCGGTTAACGCGTCGTTTCCGAGCCCCGATCGGTCCACGCGTCGTCTCCTGAGCCCCAATTAGTCCACGCGCCGTCTCCTAAGCCCTGATCCGTCCACGGGCCGTGTCCGAGCTCCGATCGGTTCACGCGCCGTCTCCAAACCTCGATCCGTACACGTGTCGTCTCCGAGCCCTGATCGGTCCACGCGCCATCGCCGAGCCCCGATCGGTCCACGCGCCCTCTCCGAGCGCCGATCATTTCACGCGCCGTCTCCTGAGCCCCGATCGGTCCACACCCCTTCTCCTGAGCCCCGATCGGTCCACACCCCTTCTCCTGAGCCCCGATCGATTCACGTGCCGTCTCCTAAGCCCCGATCGGTTCACCCGTCGTCTCTAAAGTCCCAATCGGTCCACGCGCCCTCTCCGAGCGCCGATCATTTCACGCGCCGTCTCCTGAGCCCCGGTCGGTCCGCGCGCCGTCACCTGAGCCCCGATCGGTCAACGCATCGTCTTCTGAGCCCCGATCGACCCACGCGTCGTCTCCTGAGCCCCGATCGGTCCACGCGCCGTCTCCGAGCGCCGATCGGTTCACGCGCCGTCTCCTGAGCCCCGATCGTTCCACGCGCCGTCTCCGAGCTCCGATCGGCCCACGCGCCGTCTCCTAAGCCCCGATCGGTCCAAGCGCCTTCTCCTAAGCCCCGATCGGTCCACGCGCCGTCTCCGAGCCCCGATCGGTCCACGCGCCCTCTCCGAGCGCCGATCATTTCACGCGCCGTCTCCTGAGCCCCGATCGGTCCACACCCCTTCTCCTGAGCCCCGATCGGTCCACACCCCTTCACCTGAGCCCCGATCGATTCACGTGCCGTCTCCTAAGCCCCGATCGGTTCACCCGTCGTCTCTTAAGTCCCAATCGGTCCACGCGCCCTCTCCGAGCGCCGATCATTTCACGCGCCGTCTCCTGAGCCCCGGTCGGTCCGCGCGCCGTCACCTGAGCCCCGATCGGTCGACGCATCGTCTTCTGAGCCCCGATCGACCCACGCGTCGTCTCCTGAGCCCCGATCGGTCCACGCGCCGTCTCCGAGCGCCGATCGGTTCACGCGCCGTCTCCTGAGCCCCGATCGTTCCACGCGCCGTCTCCGAGCTCCGATCGGCCCACGCGCCGTCTCCTAAGCCCCGATCGGTCCAAGCGCCTTCTCCTAAGCCCCGATCGGTCCACGCGCCGTCTCCGAGCCCCGATCGGTCAATGCACCGTCTCCTGAGCCCGGATCGTTCCACGCGTCGTCCCCGAATCCCCGATCCGTACACGCGTCGTCTCCGAGCCTCGATCGGTCCACGCACCGTCGCCGAACCCCAATTGGTCCACGCGAAACCGCCTGAGCCCCAGTCGGTCCACGCGCTGTCTCCGAGCCCCGATCGGTCCACGCGTCGTCTCCGAGCCCCGATCGGTCCACGCGGCGTCGCCGAGTCATGATCTGTCCACGCGCGGCCTCCTGAGACCCCATCGGTCCACGCGCCGTCTTCGAGCCCCGATCGGTCCACGCATGCTCTCCTAAGCCCCAATCGGTTAACGCGCCGTCCCCGAGCCCCGATCGGTCCACGCGCCGTCTCCTGAGCCCCGATACGTCCACGCGCAGTCGCCGAGCCCTGATCGGTCCACGCGCCGTCTCCGAGCCCAGATCGGTCAACGCACCGTCTCCTGAGCCCCGATCCGTCCACGCGCAGTCGCCGAGCCCCGATCTGTCCACGTGCCGTCTCCGAGCCCCGATCGGTTCACGGATCGTCTCCTAAGACCCGACCGGTTCACCCGCCGTCTCCTGAGCCCCGGTCGGTCCACGACACGTCTCCGGGCCCCGATCGGTGCACGCGCCGTCTCCTAACCCCCGATCGGTCCACGCCCCGTCTCCGAGTGCCGATCGGTTCACGCGCCGTCTCCTGAGACCGATCCGTCCACGCGCCGTCTCCTGAGCCCCGATCGGTCGACGGGTCCTCTCCTGAGCCCCGATCGGTCCACGCGTCTTCTCCTGAGCCCCGATCAGTCCACGCGTCGTCTCCTAAGCCCCGATACATCCACACGTCGTCTCCGAGCCGCGATGGGTCCACGCGTCGCCTCCTGAGCCCCGATCGATCCACGCGAGTCTCCTGAGCCCCGGTCGGTCTGCGCGCCGTCTCCTGAGCCCCGATCGTTCCACGCGTCGTCTCCTAAGCCCCGATCGGTTCACGCGTCGTCTCCTAAGCCCCGATCCGTCGACGCGTCGTCTCCTGAGCCCCGATCAATTGACGCGTCTTCTCCTGAGCCCCGATCGCTCCTCGCGCCGTCTCCTGAGCCCCGCTCGGTCCATATGTCGTCTTTTTAGCCCCGATGCCTCCACGCGCCGTCTCCGAGCCACGATCGGTTCAGGCGCCGCTTCCTGAACCCCGATCGACCCACGCGCCGTCTCCTAAGCCCCAATCGGTCCACGCGCCGCCTCCTGAGCCCCGATTGGTCCACACGCCGTCTCCTGAGCCTCGATCGGTCCACGCGCGGCCTCCTTAGCCCCGGTCGGTCCACGCGCCGTCTCCGAGCCCCGATCGGTCCACGCATCGTCTCCTGAGCCCCGATCGGTTAACGCGCCGTCTCCGAGCCCCGATCAGTCCACGCGCCGTCTCCTGAGCCCCGGTCGGTTCATGCGCCGTCTCCGAGCCCCGATGGATCCACGCGTCGTCTTGTAAGCCCAGATGCCTTCTCGCGCCGTCGCCGGCCCACGATCGGTCCAGGCGCCGCTTCCTGAGCCACGATCGGTCCACGCGCCTTCTCCGAGCCCCGATCGGTGCACGCGCCGTCTCCTAAGCCCCGATCGGTCCACGCGCCTTCTCCTAAGCCCCGATCGGTCCACGCGCCGTCTCCGAGCGCCGATCGGTTCACGCGCCGTCTCCTAAGCCCCGATCGTTCCACACGCCGCTTCCGATCCCCGATCGGTCCACGCGTCGTCCTCGAATCCCCGATCCTCACACGCGTCGTCTCCGAGCCTCGATCGGTCCTCGCGTCGTCTCCTAAGCCCCGACTGGTCCACGCGCCGTATCCTGAGCCCTGGTCGGTTCACGCGCCGTCTCCGAGCCCCGATCGATCCACGCGTCGTCTTGTAAGCCCAGATGCCTCCACGCGCCGTCTCCGAGCCACGATCGGTCCAGGCGTCGTCTCCTAAGCCTCGATCCGTCGACGCGTCGTCTCCTGAGCCACGATCAATTGACGCGTCTTCTCCTGAGCCCGATCGCTCCTCGCGCCGTCTCCTGAGCCCCGATCGTTCCACGCGCCGTCTCCGAGCTCCGATCGGTCCACGCGCCGTCTCCTAAGCCCCGATCGATCCACGTGCCGTCTCCGAGCGCCGATCGGTTCACGCGCCGTCTCCTTTGCTCCGATCGTTCCACGCGCCGTCTACGAGGCCCGATCGGTCCACGCATCGTCTCCTAAGCCCCGATCGGTTAACGCGCCGTCTCCGAGCCCCGATCGGTCCGCATGCCGCATTCTAAGCCACGGTCCATCCACGCGCCGTCTTCGAGCACCGATCGGTCCACGCGTCGTCCCCTAATACCCGATCGGTCCACGCGTCTTCTCCTAAGCCCCGATCGGTCCACACGCCGTCTCCGAGCCCCGATGGGTCTACGCGTCGCCTCCTGAGCCCCGGTCGGTCCACGCGCCGTCTCCTGAGCCCCGATCGGTCCACCCGTCGTCTCCTAAGCACCGATCGGTCCACGCGTCGTCTCCTAAGCCTCGATCCGTCGACGCGTCGTCTCCTGAGCCACGATCAATTGACGCGTCTTCTCCTGAGCCCGATCGCTCCTCGCGCCGTCTCCTAAGCCCCGATCGATCCACGCGCCGTCTCCGAGCGCCGATCGGTTCACGCGCCGTCTCCTTTGCTCCGATCGTTCCACGCGCCGTCTACGAGGCCCGATCGGTCCACGCATCGTCTCCTAAGCCCCGATCGGTTAACACGCCGTCTCCGAGCCCCGATCGGCCCTCGCGCCGTCTCCTGAGCCCCGATCCGTCCACGCGCAGTCGCCGAGCCGCGGTCGGTCCAGGCGCCGTCTCCTGAGCCCGGATCGTTCCACGCGTCGTCCCCGAATCCCCGATCCGTCGACGCGTCGCCTCCTGAGCCCCGATTGATCCACGCGCCGCCTCCTGAACCCCGATCGCTCCACGTACCGTTTCCTGATCCCCGATCGGTCCACACGCCGTCTCGGAGCCCCGATCGGTCCGTGTGCCGCATTCTAAGCCACGGTTCATCCACGCGCCGTCTCCTGAGCGCCGGTCGGTCCACGCGCCGTCACCGAACCCCAATTGGTCCACGCGCAACCTCCTAAGCCCCAGTCGGTACACGCGTCGTTTCCGAGCCCCGATCGGTCTACGCGCCGTCTCCTGAGCCCCGATCGGTCCACGCGTCGTTCCCTAAGCCCCGATCCATCCACGCGCAGTCTGCTGAGCCCCGATCGGTCCACGCATCGTCTCCTAAGCCCCAGACGGTCCTCGTGCCGTCTCCGAACCCCGATCGGTCCACGCGCCTTCACCGAGCCGCGATCGGTCCACGCGCAACCTCCTGAGCCCCGGTTGGTTCACGCGTCGTATCCGAGCCCCCATCGGTCCACGCGTCATCTCCGAGCCCCGATCCGTCCACGCGCCGTCGCCGAGCCATGATCGGCCCACGCGAGGCTCCTGAGCCCCGGTCGATGCGCGCGCCGTCTCCTGAGCCCCGATCGGTCCACGTGCGGTCGCCGAGCCTCGATCGGTCCACGCGCGGCCTCGTGAGCCCCGATCGGTTCACGCGCCGGCTCCGAGCCCGATCGGACCACGTGCCGTCTCCTGACCCCCGGTCGGTTCACGCGCCGTCTCCGAGCCCCGATGGGTCCACGCGCGGTGTCCTGAGCCCCGGTCGGTCCACGCGCCGTCGCCGAACCCCAATTCGTCCACGCGCAACCTCCTGAGCCCCAGTCGGTTCACGCGCCGTCTCCGAGCCCCGATGGGTCCACGCGCGGTGTCCTAAGCCCCGAACGGTCCACGCGCCGTCTCCGAGCCCCGATCGGTCCACGCACCGTCTCCTGATCCCCATCGATCCACGCGGCGCCTCCGGAGCCCCGATCGATCCACACGAGTCTCCTGAGCCCCGGTCGGTCCGCCCGCCGTCTCCTGAGCCCCGATCGGCCCACGCGCTGTCTCCTGAGCCCCGATCCGTCCACGCGCCGTCTCCTGAGCCCCGATCGTCCAACGCGCCGTCTCCGAGCACCGATCGGTCCACGCGCCGTCTCCTGAGCCCCGATCGGTCCACGCGTCGTCTCCAAAGCGCCGATCGGTCCACACGCCGTCTCCGAGCCCCGATGGGTCTACGCGTCGCCTCCTGAGCCCCGGTAGGTCCACGCGCCGTCTCCTGAGCCCTGATCGGTCCACGCGTCGTCTCCTAAGCCCCGATCGGTCCACGCGTCGTCTCCTAAGCCTCGATCCGTCGACGCGTCGTCTCCTGAGCCACGATCAATTGACGCGTCTTCTCCTGAGCCCGATCACTCCTCGCGCCGTCTCCTGAGCCCCGATCGATCCACGCGTCGTCTCCGAGCTCCGATCAGTCCACACGCCGTTTCCTGAGCCCCGATCGGTCCATGCGTCGTCTTCTTAGCCCCGATGCCTCCACGCGCCGTCTCCGAGCCACGATCGGTCCAGGCGCCGCTTCCTGAGCCCCGATCGGTCCACGCGCCGTATCCTAAGCCCCGATCGGTCCACGCGCCGTCTCCGAGCGCCGATAAGTTCAAGCGCCGTCTCCGAGCCCCGATCGGTCCAAGCGCCGTCTCCTAAGCCCCGATCGGTCCACGCGCCGTCTCCTGAGCCCGGATCGGTCCACCCGTCGTCTTCGAATCCCCGATCCGCACACGCGTCGTCTCCGAGCCTCGACCGGTCCACGCGCCGTCTCCTGAGCCCCGATCATTCTACGCGCCGTCTCCTAAGCCGCGATCCGTCCACGGGCCGTCTCCGAGCTGCTATCGGTAAACGCGCCGTCACCAAGCCCTGATCCGTACACGCGTCGTCTCCGAGCCCCGACCGGTCCACGCGCCGTCGCCGAGCCTCGATCGGTCCACGCGTGGCCTCCTGAGCCTCGATCGGTCCACGCGTCGTCTTCTAAGCCCAGATGCCTCCTCGCGCCGTCTCCGAGCCACGATCGGTTCAGGCGCCTCTTCGTGAGCCCCGATCGGTCCACGCTCCGTCACCAAGCCCCGATCCGTACACGCGTCGTCTCCGAGCCCCGGTCGGTTCACGCCCCGTCTCCGAGCACCGATGGGTCCACGCGCGGTCTCCTGAGCCCCGGTCGGTCCCCCCGCCGTCGCCGAACCCCAATTCGTCCACGGGCATCCTCCTGAGCCCCAGTCGGTCCACGCGCCGTCTCCTGAGCCCCGATCGGTCCACGTATCGTCTCCTACGCCCCGATCGGTCCACGCGTCGTCTCCTAAGCCCCGAACGGTCCACGCGCCGTCTCCGAGCCCCGATCGCTCCTCGCGCCGTCTCCTGAGCCCCGCTCGATCCATGCGTCGTCTTCTTAGCCCCGATGCCTCCACGCGCCGTCTCCGAGCCACGATCGGTCCAGGTGCGGCTTCTTGAGCCCCGATCGGTCCACGCGCTGTCTCGTAAGCCCCAATCGGTCTACGCGCCGTCTCAGAGCGCCGATCATTTCACGCGCCGTCTCCTGAGCCCCGATCATTCCACGCCCTGTCTCCGAGACCCGATCGGTCCACGCGCCGTCTCCTAAGCCCCTATCGGTCCACGCGACGTCTCCGAGCGCTGATCGGTTCACGCGCCGTCTCCTGAGCCCCGATCGTTCCACGCGCCGTCTCCGGAGCCCGGATCAGTCCACGCGTCATCGCCGAATCCCCGATCCGTACACGCGTCGTCTCCGAGCCTCGATCGGACCACGCGCCGTCGCGGAGCCCCGATCGGTCCAGGCGTGGCCTGCTGAGCCTCGATCGGTCCACGCGCGGCCTCCTGAGCCGCGGTCAGTTCACGCGCCGTCTCCGAGCCCCGATCGGTCCACGCGCCGTCTCCTGAGCCCGGATCGGTCCACGCGCCGTCTCCTGAGCCCGGATCGGTCCACGCGCCGTCTCCGAGCGCCGATCATTTCACGCGCCGTCTCCTGAGCCCCGATCGTTCCACGCGCCGTCTCCGAGCGCCGATCGGTTCACGCGCCGTCTCCTGAGCCCCGATCGTTCCACGCGGCGTCTTCGAGCCTCGATCGATCCACGCGCCGTCTCCTGAGCCCCGATCGGTCGACGCGTCGTCTTCTGAGCCCCGATCGATCCACGCGTCGTCTCCTGAGCCACGATCAATTGACGCGTCTTCTCCTGAGCCCGATCGCTCCTCGCGCCGTCTCCTGAGCCCCAGTCGGTCCACGCGCCGTCTCCTAAGCCCCAATCTGTCCACGACCCGTCTCTGGGCCCCGATCGGTGCACGCGCCGTCTCCTGAGCCCCGATCGGTCCACGCGCCGTCTACTGAACCCCGATACGTCCACACGCAGTCGCCGAGCCCCGATCGGTCCACGCGCCGTCGCCGAGCCTGGATCGGTCCACGCGCGCCCTCCTGAGCCCCGGTCGGTTCACGCGCCGTCTCCGAGCCCCGATCGATCCACGCGTCGTCTTCTAAGACCAGATGCCTCCTCTCGCCGTCTCCGAGCCAGGATCGGTTCAGGCGCCGCTTCGTGAGCCCCGATCGGTCCACACTCCGTCACCAAGCCCCGATCCGTACACGCGTCGTCTCCGAACCCCGATCGGTCCACGCGCCGTTTCCGAGCCCCGATAGGTCCGCGCATCGTCTCCGAGCCTCGATCGGTCCTCGCGTCGTCTCCTAAGCCCCGACTGGTTCACGCGCCGTCTCCGAGCCCCGATCGATCCACGCGTCGTCTTGTAAGCCCAGATGCCTCCACGCGCCGTTTCCGAGCTACGATCGGTCCAGGCGCCGCTTCATTAGCCCCGATCGGTCCACGCGCCGCCTCCTAAGCCCCAATCGCTCCACGCGCCGTCTCCGAGCGCCGATCATTTCACGCGCTGTCTCCTGAGTTCCGATCGTTCCACGCGCCGTATCCGAGCCCCGATCGATCCACGCGCCGTCTCCTGAGCCCCGATCGGTCCACGCGTCGTTCCCCAAGCCCCGATCCATCGACGCGCCGTCTCCTGATGCCCAATCGGTCAGCGCGCAGTCTCCTGAGCCCCGATGGGTACACGCGTAGTCTCCTAAGCCCCGATCGGTCCACGCGCCGCCTCCGGAGCCCCAATCGATCAACGTGAGTCTCCTAAGCCCCGATCGCTCCTCGCGCCGTCTCCTGAGCCCCGATCGGTCCACGCGCCGTCTCCGAGCTCCGATCGGTCCACGCGCCGTGTCCTAAGCCCCGATCGGTCCAAGCGCCTCCTGCTAAGCCCCGATCGGTCCACGCGCCGTCTCCGAGCGCCGATCGGTTCACGCGCCGTCACCTGAGCCCCGATCGTTCCACGCCCCGTCTCCGGGCCCCGATCGGTCCACGCGCCGTTTCCTAAGCCCCGACCGGTCCACACGCCTTCTCCTCATCCCCGATCGGTCCACGCGCCGTCTCGGAGCGCCGATTGGTTCACGCGCCGTCTCCTGAGCCCCGATCGCTCCACGCGCCGTCTCCTGAGCCCTGATCGTTCCACGCGCCTTCTCCTAAGCCACGATCGGTCCACGCGCCGTCTCCGAGCGCCGATCATTTCACGCGCCGTCTCTTGAGGCCCGATCGTTCCACGCGCCGTCTCCGAGCCCCGATCGATCCACGCGCCGTCTCCTGAGCCCCGATCGGTCCACGCGTCGTTCCCCAAGCCCCGATCCATCGACGCGCCGTCTCCTGATGCCCAATCGGTCCACGCGCTGTCTCCTGAGCCCCGATAGGTACACGCGTAGTCTCCTAAGCCCCGATCGGTCCACGCGCCGCCTCCGGAGCCCCATCGATCAACGTGAGTCTCCTAAGCCCCGACCGGTCCACGCGCCGTCTCCTGAGCCCCGATCGGTCCACGTATCGTCTCCTAAGCCCCGATCGGTCCACTCGTCGTCTCCTAAGTCCCGATCGGTCCACGCGCCGTCTCCGAGCCCCGATCCTTCCACGCGTCGTCTCCTAAACCCCGATCGGTCCACACGCCGTTTCCTGAGCCCCGATCGGTCCATGCGTCGTCTTCTTAGCCCCGATGCCTCCACGCGCCGTCTCCGAGCCACGATCGGTCCAGGCGCCACTTCCTGAGCCCCGATCGGTCCATGCGCCGTATCCTAAGCCCCGATCGGTCCACGCGCCGTCTCCGAGCGCCGATAAGTTCAATTGCCGTCTCCTGAGCCCCGATCGTTCCACGCGGCGTCTTCGAGCCTCGATCGATCCACGCGCCGTCTCCTGAGCCCCGATCGGTCGACGCGTCGTCTTCTGAGCCCCGATCGATCCACGCGTCGTCTCCTGAGCCACGATCAATTGACGCGTCTTCTCCTGAGCCCGATCGCTCTTCGCGCCGTCTCCTGAGCCCCGATCGGTCCACGCGTCGTCTCCGAGCTCCGATCGGTCCACACGCCGTCTCCGAGCGCCGATAAGTTCAAGCGCCGTCTCCTGAGCCCCGATCGTTCCACGCGCAACCTCCTGAGCCCCAGTCGGTCCACGCGCCGTCTCCTAAGCCCCAATCTGTCCACGACCCGTCTCTGGGCCCCGATCGGTGCACGCGCCGTCTCCTGAGCCCCAATCGGTCCACGCGCCGTCTCCTGAACCCCGATACGTCCACACGCAGTCGCCGAGCCCCGATCGGTACACGCGCCGTCGCCGAGCCTCGATCGGTCCACGCGCGGCCTCCTGAGCCCCGGTCGGTTCACGCGCCGTCTCCGAGCCCCGATCGATCCACGCGTCGTCTTCTAAGACCAGATGAATCCTCGCCCCGTCTCCGAGCTAGGATCGGTTCAGGCGCCGCTTCGAGAGCCGCGATCGGTCCACACTCCGTCACCAAGCCCCGATCCGTACACGCGTCGTCTCCGAGCCCCGATCGCTCCTCGCGCCGTCTCCTGAGCCCCGATCGTTCCACGCGCCGTATCCGAGCCCCGATCGATCCACGCACCGTCTCCTGAGCCCCGATCGGTCCACGCGTCGTTCCCCAAGCCCCGATCCATCGACGCGCCGTCTCCTGATGCCCAATCGGTCCACGCGCAGTCTCCTGAGCCCCGATAGGTACACGCCTAGTCTCCTAAGCCCCGATCGGTCCACGCGCCGCCTCCGGAGCCCCAATCGATCAACGTGAGTCTCCTAAGCCCCCATCGGTCCACGTGCCGTCTCCGAGCCCCGATCGGTCCACACGTCGTCTCCTAAGCCCCGATCGGTCCACGCGCCGTCTCCGGAGCCCCAATCGATCAACGTGAGTCTCCTAAGCCCCGACCGGTCCACGCGCCGTCTCCTGAGCCCCGAGCGTTCCACGCGCCGTCTCCTGAGCCCCAATCGATCAACGCGCAGCCTCCTGAGCCTCGATCGGTCCATGCGCCGTCGCCGAGCCGCGATCGTTCTACGCGCCGTCTCCGAGCCCCGAGCGGTCCACGCGCCGTCTCCTGAGCCCCAATCGGTCCACGCACTGTCTCCTGAGCCCCGGTCAGTCCACGCGCCATCTCCGAGCCCCGATCGGTCGACGCATCGTCTTCTAAGCCCCGATCGGTTAACGCACCGGATCCGAGCCCCGATCGTCCCACGCACCGTCTCCGAGCCATGATCGGTCTACGCGCCGTCTCCTGAGCCCGGATCGGTCCACGCGTCGTCCCGGAATCCCTGATCCGTACACGCGCCGTCTCCGAGCCCCGATCGGTCCACGCGTCGTCTCCGAGCCCCGATCGGTCCACGCGCCGTCTCCTGAACCCTGATACGTCCACACGCAGTCGCCGAGCCCCGACCGGTGCACGCGCGGCCTCCTGAGCCCCGGTCGGTGCACGCGCCGTCTCCGAGCCCCGATCGATCCACGCGTCGTCTTCTAAGCCCAGATGCCTCCTCGCGCCGTCTCCGAGCCACGATCGGTCCACGCGTCGTCTCCTAAGCCCCGATCGGTCCACGCGCCGTCTCCTGTGCCCCGATCGGTCGACGCGTCCTCTCCTAAACCCCCATCGGTCCACGCGTCGTCTCCTAAGCCCCGATCGGTCCACACGCCGTCTCCGAGCCCCGACGGGTCCCCGCGTCGCCTCCTGAGCCCCGGTCGGTTCACGCGCCGTCTCCGAGCCCCGATGGGTCCACGCGCGGTGTCCTGAGCCCCGGTCGGTCCACGCGCCGTCGCCGAACCCCAATTCGTCCACGCGCAACCTCCTGAGCCCCAGTCGGTTCACGCGCCGTCTCCGAGCCCCGATGGGTCCACGCGCGGTGTCCTAAGCCCCGAACGGTCCACGCGCCGTCTCCGAGCCCCGATCGGTCCACGCACCGTCTCCTGATCCCCATCGATCCACGCGGCGCCTCCGGAGCCCCGATCGATCCACACGAGTCTCCTGAGCCCCGGTCGGTCCGCCCGCCGTCTCCTGAGCCCCGATCGGCCCACGCGCTGTCTCCTGAGCCCCGATCCGTCCACGCGCCGTCTCCTGAGCCCCGATCGTCCAACGCGCCGTCTCCGAGCACCGATCGGTCCACGCGCCGTCTCCTGAGCCCCGATCGGTCCACGCGTCGTCTCCAAAGCGCCGATCGGTCCACACGCCGTCTCCGAGCCCCGATGGGTCTACGCGTCGCCTCCTGAGCCCCGGTAGGTCCACGCGCCGTCTCCTGAGCCCTGATCGGTCCACGCGTCGTCTCCTAAGCCCCGATCGGTCCACGCGTCGTCTCCTAAGCCTCGATCCGTCGACGCGTCGTCTCCTGAGCCACGATCAATTGACGCGTCTTCTCCTGAGCCCGATCACTCCTCGCGCCGTCTCCTGAGCCCCGATCGATCCACGCGTCGTCTCCGAGCTCCGATCAGTCCACACGCCGTTTCCTGAGCCCCGATCGGTCCATGCGTCGTCTTCTTAGCCCCGATGCCTCCACGCGCCGTCTCCGAGCCACGATCGGTCCAGGCGCCGCTTCCTGAGCCCCGATCGGTCCACGCGCCGTATCCTAAGCCCCGATCGGTCCACGCGCCGTCTCCGAGCGCCGATAAGTTCAAGCGCCGTCTCCGAGCCCCGATCGGTCCAAGCGCCGTCTCCTAAGCCCCGATCGGTCCACGCGCCGTCTCCTGAGCCCGGATCGGTCCACCCGTCGTCTTCGAATCCCCGATCCGCACACGCGTCGTCTCCGAGCCTCGACCGGTCCACGCGCCGTCTCCTGAGCCCCGATCATTCTACGCGCCGTCTCCTAAGCCGCGATCCGTCCACGGGCCGTCTCCGAGCTGCTATCGGTAAACGCGCCGTCACCAAGCCCTGATCCGTACACGCGTCGTCTCCGAGCCCCGACCGGTCCACGCGCCGTCGCCGAGCCTCGATCGGTCCACGCGTGGCCTCCTGAGCCTCGATCGGTCCACGCGTCGTCTTCTAAGCCCAGATGCCTCCTCGCGCCGTCTCCGAGCCACGATCGGTTCAGGCGCCTCTTCGTGAGCCCCGATCGGTCCACGCTCCGTCACCAAGCCCCGATCCGTACACGCGTCGTCTCCGAGCCCCGGTCGGTTCACGCCCCGTCTCCGAGCACCGATGGGTCCACGCGCGGTCTCCTGAGCCCCGGTCGGTCCCCCCGCCGTCGCCGAACCCCAATTCGTCCACGGGCATCCTCCTGAGCCCCAGTCGGTCCACGCGCCGTCTCCTGAGCCCCGATCGGTCCACGTATCGTCTCCTACGCCCCGATCGGTCCACGCGTCGTCTCCTAAGCCCCGAACGGTCCACGCGCCGTCTCCGAGCCCCGATCGCTCCTCGCGCCGTCTCCTGAGCCCCGCTCGATCCATGCGTCGTCTTCTTAGCCCCGATGCCTCCACGCGCCGTCTCCGAGCCACGATCGGTCCAGGTGCGGCTTCTTGAGCCCCGATCGGTCCACGCGCTGTCTCGTAAGCCCCAATCGGTCTACGCGCCGTCTCAGAGCGCCGATCATTTCACGCGCCGTCTCCTGAGCCCCGATCATTCCACGCCCTGTCTCCGAGACCCGATCGGTCCACGCGCCGTCTCCTAAGCCCCTATCGGTCCACGCGACGTCTCCGAGCGCTGATCGGTTCACGCGCCGTCTCCTGAGCCCCGATCGTTCCACGCGCCGTCTCCGGAGCCCGGATCAGTCCACGCGTCATCGCCGAATCCCCGATCCGTACACGCGTCGTCTCCGAGCCTCGATCGGACCACGCGCCGTCGCGGAGCCCCGATCGGTCCAGGCGTGGCCTGCTGAGCCTCGATCGGTCCACGCGCGGCCTCCTGAGCCGCGGTCAGTTCACGCGCCGTCTCCGAGCCCCGATCGGTCCACGCGCCGTCTCCTGAGCCCGGATCGGTCCACGCGCCGTCTCCTGAGCCCGGATCGGTCCACGCGCCGTCTCCGAGCGCCGATCATTTCACGCGCCGTCTCCTGAGCCCCGATCGTTCCACGCGCCGTCTCCGAGCGCCGATCGGTTCACGCGCCGTCTCCTGAGCCCCGATCGTTCCACGCGGCGTCTTCGAGCCTCGATCGATCCACGCGCCGTCTCCTGAGCCCCGATCGGTCGACGCGTCGTCTTCTGAGCCCCGATCGATCCACGCGTCGTCTCCTGAGCCACGATCAATTGACGCGTCTTCTCCTGAGCCCGATCGCTCCTCGCGCCGTCTCCTGAGCCCCAGTCGGTCCACGCGCCGTCTCCTAAGCCCCAATCTGTCCACGACCCGTCTCTGGGCCCCGATCGGTGCACGCGCCGTCTCCTGAGCCCCGATCGGTCCACGCGCCGTCTACTGAACCCCGATACGTCCACACGCAGTCGCCGAGCCCCGATCGGTCCACGCGCCGTCGCCGAGCCTGGATCGGTCCACGCGCGCCCTCCTGAGCCCCGGTCGGTTCACGCGCCGTCTCCGAGCCCCGATCGATCCACGCGTCGTCTTCTAAGACCAGATGCCTCCTCTCGCCGTCTCCGAGCCAGGATCGGTTCAGGCGCCGCTTCGTGAGCCCCGATCGGTCCACACTCCGTCACCAAGCCCCGATCCGTACACGCGTCGTCTCCGAACCCCGATCGGTCCACGCGCCGTTTCCGAGCCCCGATAGGTCCGCGCATCGTCTCCGAGCCTCGATCGGTCCTCGCGTCGTCTCCTAAGCCCCGACTGGTTCACGCGCCGTCTCCGAGCCCCGATCGATCCACGCGTCGTCTTGTAAGCCCAGATGCCTCCACGCGCCGTTTCCGAGCTACGATCGGTCCAGGCGCCGCTTCATTAGCCCCGATCGGTCCACGCGCCGCCTCCTAAGCCCCAATCGCTCCACGCGCCGTCTCCGAGCGCCGATCATTTCACGCGCTGTCTCCTGAGTTCCGATCGTTCCACGCGCCGTATCCGAGCCCCGATCGATCCACGCGCCGTCTCCTGAGCCCCGATCGGTCCACGCGTCGTTCCCCAAGCCCCGATCCATCGACGCGCCGTCTCCTGATGCCCAATCGGTCAGCGCGCAGTCTCCTGAGCCCCGATGGGTACACGCGTAGTCTCCTAAGCCCCGATCGGTCCACGCGCCGCCTCCGGAGCCCCAATCGATCAACGTGAGTCTCCTAAGCCCCGATCGCTCCTCGCGCCGTCTCCTGAGCCCCGATCGGTCCACGCGCCGTCTCCGAGCTCCGATCGGTCCACGCGCCGTGTCCTAAGCCCCGATCGGTCCAAGCGCCTCCTGCTAAGCCCCGATCGGTCCACGCGCCGTCTCCGAGCGCCGATCGGTTCACGCGCCGTCACCTGAGCCCCGATCGTTCCACGCCCCGTCTCCGGGCCCCGATCGGTCCACGCGCCGTTTCCTAAGCCCCGACCGGTCCACACGCCTTCTCCTCATCCCCGATCGGTCCACGCGCCGTCTCGGAGCGCCGATTGGTTCACGCGCCGTCTCCTGAGCCCCGATCGCTCCACGCGCCGTCTCCTGAGCCCTGATCGTTCCACGCGCCTTCTCCTAAGCCACGATCGGTCCACGCGCCGTCTCCGAGCGCCGATCATTTCACGCGCCGTCTCTTGAGGCCCGATCGTTCCACGCGCCGTCTCCGAGCCCCGATCGATCCACGCGCCGTCTCCTGAGCCCCGATCGGTCCACGCGTCGTTCCCCAAGCCCCGATCCATCGACGCGCCGTCTCCTGATGCCCAATCGGTCCACGCGCTGTCTCCTGAGCCCCGATAGGTACACGCGTAGTCTCCTAAGCCCCGATCGGTCCACGCGCCGCCTCCGGAGCCCCATCGATCAACGTGAGTCTCCTAAGCCCCGACCGGTCCACGCGCCGTCTCCTGAGCCCCGATCGGTCCACGTATCGTCTCCTAAGCCCCGATCGGTCCACTCGTCGTCTCCTAAGTCCCGATCGGTCCACGCGCCGTCTCCGAGCCCCGATCCTTCCACGCGTCGTCTCCTAAACCCCGATCGGTCCACACGCCGTTTCCTGAGCCCCGATCGGTCCATGCGTCGTCTTCTTAGCCCCGATGCCTCCACGCGCCGTCTCCGAGCCACGATCGGTCCAGGCGCCACTTCCTGAGCCCCGATCGGTCCATGCGCCGTATCCTAAGCCCCGATCGGTCCACGCGCCGTCTCCGAGCGCCGATAAGTTCAATTGCCGTCTCCTGAGCCCCGATCGTTCCACGCGGCGTCTTCGAGCCTCGATCGATCCACGCGCCGTCTCCTGAGCCCCGATCGGTCGACGCGTCGTCTTCTGAGCCCCGATCGATCCACGCGTCGTCTCCTGAGCCACGATCAATTGACGCGTCTTCTCCTGAGCCCGATCGCTCTTCGCGCCGTCTCCTGAGCCCCGATCGGTCCACGCGTCGTCTCCGAGCTCCGATCGGTCCACACGCCGTCTCCGAGCGCCGATAAGTTCAAGCGCCGTCTCCTGAGCCCCGATCGTTCCACGCGCAACCTCCTGAGCCCCAGTCGGTCCACGCGCCGTCTCCTAAGCCCCAATCTGTCCACGACCCGTCTCTGGGCCCCGATCGGTGCACGCGCCGTCTCCTGAGCCCCAATCGGTCCACGCGCCGTCTCCTGAACCCCGATACGTCCACACGCAGTCGCCGAGCCCCGATCGGTACACGCGCCGTCGCCGAGCCTCGATCGGTCCACGCGCGGCCTCCTGAGCCCCGGTCGGTTCACGCGCCGTCTCCGAGCCCCGATCGATCCACGCGTCGTCTTCTAAGACCAGATGAATCCTCGCCCCGTCTCCGAGCTAGGATCGGTTCAGGCGCCGCTTCGAGAGCCGCGATCGGTCCACACTCCGTCACCAAGCCCCGATCCGTACACGCGTCGTCTCCGAGCCCCGATCGCTCCTCGCGCCGTCTCCTGAGCCCCGATCGTTCCACGCGCCGTATCCGAGCCCCGATCGATCCACGCACCGTCTCCTGAGCCCCGATCGGTCCACGCGTCGTTCCCCAAGCCCCGATCCATCGACGCGCCGTCTCCTGATGCCCAATCGGTCCACGCGCAGTCTCCTGAGCCCCGATAGGTACACGCCTAGTCTCCTAAGCCCCGATCGGTCCACGCGCCGCCTCCGGAGCCCCAATCGATCAACGTGAGTCTCCTAAGCCCCCATCGGTCCACGTGCCGTCTCCGAGCCCCGATCGGTCCACACGTCGTCTCCTAAGCCCCGATCGGTCCACGCGCCGTCTCCGGAGCCCCAATCGATCAACGTGAGTCTCCTAAGCCCCGACCGGTCCACGCGCCGTCTCCTGAGCCCCGAGCGTTCCACGCGCCGTCTCCTGAGCCCCAATCGATCAACGCGCAGCCTCCTGAGCCTCGATCGGTCCATGCGCCGTCGCCGAGCCGCGATCGTTCTACGCGCCGTCTCCGAGCCCCGAGCGGTCCACGCGCCGTCTCCTGAGCCCCAATCGGTCCACGCACTGTCTCCTGAGCCCCGGTCAGTCCACGCGCCATCTCCGAGCCCCGATCGGTCGACGCATCGTCTTCTAAGCCCCGATCGGTTAACGCACCGGATCCGAGCCCCGATCGTCCCACGCACCGTCTCCGAGCCATGATCGGTCTACGCGCCGTCTCCTGAGCCCGGATCGGTCCACGCGTCGTCCCGGAATCCCTGATCCGTACACGCGCCGTCTCCGAGCCCCGATCGGTCCACGCGCCGTCTCCGAGCCCCGATCGGTCCACGCGCCGTCTCCTGAACCCTGATACGTCCACACGCAGTCGCCGAGCCCCGACCGGTGCACGCGCGGCCTCCTGAGCCCCGGTCGGTGCACGCGCCGTCTCCGAGCCCCGATCGATCCACGCGTCGTCTTCTAAGCCCAGATGCCTCCTCGCGCCGTCTCCGAGCCACGATCGGTCCACGCGTCGTCTCCTAAGCCCCGATCGGTCCACGCGCCGTCTCCTGTGCCCCGATCGGTCGACGCGTCCTCTCCTAAACCCCCATCGGTCCACGCGTCGTCTCCTAAGCCCCGATCGGTCCACACGCCGTCTCCGAGCCCCGACGGGTCCCCGCGTCGCCTCCTGAGCCCCGGTCGGTCCACGCGCCGTCTCCGAGCCCCGATCGATCCACGCGTCGTCTTCTAAGCCCAGATGCCTCCTCGCGCCGTCTCCGAGCCACGATCGGTCCACGCGTCGTCTCCTAAGCCCCGATCCGTCGACGCGTCGTCTGCTGAGCCACGATCAATTGACGCGTCTTCTCCTGAGCCCGATCGCTCCTCGCGCCGTCTCCTGAGCCCCGATCGGTCCACGCGTCGTGTCCGAGCTCCGATCGGTCCATACGCCGTCTCCGAGCCACGATCTGTCCAGGCATCGCTTCCTGAGCCACGATCGGTCCACGCGCCGTATCCTAAGCCCCGATCGGTCCATGGGCCGTATCTGAGCGCCGATAAGTTCAAGCGCCGTCTCCTGAGCCCCGATCGTTCCACGCGCCGTATCTGAGTCCCGATCGATCCACGCGCCGTCTCCTGAGCCCCGATCGGTCCACGCGTCGTTCCCCAAGCCCCCATCCATCCACGCGCAGTCTCCCGAGCCCCAATCGGTCCACGCGCCGTCTCCTGAGCCCCAATCGGTCCACGCGCCGTCTTTTCAGCCCCGATCGGTCCACGCGTCGTCTCCTAAGCCCCGATCGGTCCACGCGCCGTCTCCGAGCCCCGATCGGTCCACGCGCCGTCTCCTGAGCCCCGATAGGTCCACGCGCCGTCTCCGAGCCCCGAACGGTTCACGCACCGTCTCCTGATCCCAATCGGTCCACGCGCCGTCTCCTGAGCCCCGATCGGTCGACGCGTCCTCTGCTACACCTCGATCGATCCACGCGCTGTCTCCTGAGCCCCGATCGGTCGACGCGTCCTCTGCTAAACCTCAATCGGTCCACGCCCCGTCTCCGAGCGCCGATCGGTTCACGCGCCGTCTCCTGAGTCCCGATCCGTCCACTCACTGTCTCCTGAGCCCCGATCGGTCGACGCGTCCTCTGCGAAACCTCGATCGGTCCACGCGTAGTCGCCTAAGCCCCGATCGGTCGACGGGTCCTCTCCTAAGCCCCGATCGGTCCACGCGTCTTCTCCTGAGCTCCGATCAGTCCACGCGTCGTCTCCTAAGCCCCGATACGTCCACACGCCGTCTCCGAGCCCCGATACGTCCACGCGCCGTCTCCTGAGCCCCAATCGTTCCACGCGCCGTCTCCGAGCCCCGATCGTTCCACGCGGCGTCTCCTGAGCCCCAATCGGTCCACACGCTGTGTCGTGAGCCCCGATAGGTACACGCGTCGTCTCCTACGCCCCGATCGGTCCACGCGTCGTCTCCTGAGCCCCGATCGTTCCACGCGCCGTCTCCGAGCCCCGATCGGTCCACGCGCCGTCTCCTGAGCCCCGATAGGTCCACGCGCCGTCTCCGAGCCCCGAACTGTTCACGCACCGTCTCCTGATCCCAATCGGTCCACGCGGCGCCTCCGGAGTCCCGATCGATCCACGCGAGTCTCCTGAGCCCCAGTCGGTCCGCGCGCCGTCTCCTGAGCCCCGATTGGTCGACGCGTCGTCTCCTGAGCCCCGATCGATCCACGCGTCGGCTCCTGAGCCCCGATCGCGCCACACGCCGTTTCCTGAGCCCCGATCGGTCCACGCGTCGTCTTCAAAGCCCCGATGCCTCCACGCGCCGTCTCCGAGCCACGATCGGTCCGTGCGCCGCTTCCACAACCCCTATCGGTCCACGCGTCATCTCCTGATCTCCGATCGGTCCACGCCCCATCTCCTAAACCCCGGGCGGTCCACGCGCCGTCTCCGAGCCCCGATCGGTCCACGCATCGTCTCCTAAGCCCCGATCGGCTAACGCGTCGACTCCGAGCCCCGATCGTTCCACGCGCCGTCCCCGATCCCCGATCGATCTACGCGCTGTCTCCTGAGCCCCGATCGGACCAAGCACCGTCTCCTGAGCCCCGATCGTTCCACCCGCCTTCTCCTAAGCCACGACCGGTTCACGTGCCGTCTCCGAGCGCCGATCGGTTCACGCGCCGTCTCCTGAGCCCCGATCGTTCCACGCGCCGTCGCCGAGCCGCGACCGGTCCACGCGCCGTCTCCTAAGCCCCTATCGGTCCACGCGCCGTCTCCGAGCGCCGATCGGTTCACGCGCCGTCTCCTGAGCCCCGATCGTTCCACGCGCCGTCGCCGAGCCGCGACGGGTCCACGCGCCGTCTCCTGAGCCCCGATCGGTCCACGTATCGTCTCCTAAGCCCCGATCGATCCACGCGTCGTCTCCTAAGCCCCGATCGGTCTACGCGCTGTCTCCGAGCCCCGATCGGTCCACTCGCCGTCTCCTAAGCCCCGATCGGTCCACCCGTCGTTCCTCAAGCCCCGATCGGTCCACTCGCCGTCTCCGAGCCCCGATCAGTTCACGCATCGTCTCCTAAGCCCCGATCGGTTAACGCGCCGTCTCCGATCCGCGATCGGTCCACGCGCCGTCGCCGAGCCATGATCGGTCCACGCGCGGCCTCCTGAGCCCCGGTTGGTTCACGCGCCGTATCCGAGCCCCCATCGGTCCACGCGTCGTCTCCGAGCCCCGATCGGTCCACGCGCCGTCGCCGAGCCATGATCGGCCCACGCGAGGCTCCTGAGCCCCGATCGCTCCACGCGCCGATTTCTGAGCCCCGATCAATTGACGCGTCTTCTCCTGAGCCCCGATCGCTCCTCGCGCCGTCTCCTGAGCCCCGCTCGGTCCATGCGTCGTCTTCTTAGCCCCGATGCCTCCACGCGCCGTCTCCGAGCCACGATCGGTCTAGGCGCCGCTTCCTGAGCCCCGATCGGTCCAGACGCCTCTTCCTGAGCACCGATCAGTCCACGCGCCGTCTCCTAAGCCCCAATCGGTCCACGCGCCGTCTCCTAAGCCCCGATCGGTCCAAGCGGCGTCTCCGAGCCCCCATCGGTCCACGTGGCGTTTTCTGAGCACCGTTCGGTCCACGCGTCGTCTTCAAAACCCCGATGCCTCCACGCGCCGTCTCCGAGCCACGATCGGTCCGTGCGCCGCTTCCAGAGCCCCGAACGGTGCACGCGTCTTCTCCTGATCTCCGATCGGTCCACGCGCCTTCTCATATGCCCTGATCGGTCCACGCGCCGTCTCATAAGCCCCGATCGGTCCACTCGCCGTCTCCGAGCGCCGTTCGGTTGACGCGCCGTCTCCTGAGCCCCGATCGTTCCACGCACCGTTTCCGAGCCCCCATCGGTCCACGCGCCGTCTCCTGAGCCCGGATCGGTCCACCCGTCATCCGCGAATCCCCGATCCGTACACGCGTCGGCTCCGAGCCTCGATCGGTCCACGCGTCGTCTCCTAAGCCCCGACCGGTCCACGCGCCGTCTCCTGAGCCCCGATCGTTCCACGCGCCGTCTCCTATGCCGCGATCCGTCCACGGGCCGTCTCCGAGCTGCTATCGGTAAACGCGCCGTCACAAACCCCTGATCCGTAAACGCGGCGTCTCCGTGCCCCGATCGGTCCACGCGCCGTCTCCTGAGCCCCGAACGTCCCACACGCCGCCTCCTAAGCCCCGATCGGTTAACATGGCGTCTCCGAGCCCCGATCGGTCCACGCGCCGTCTCCTGAGCCCCGGTCAGTTCACGCGCCGTCTCCGAGCCCCGATCGATCCACGCGACGTCTTGTAAAGCCCAGATGCCTCCTCGCATCGTCTCCTAAGCCCCGATCGGTCCACGCGCCGATTCCGAGCCCCGATCGGTCCATGCGTCGTCTTCTAAGCCCCGATGCCTCCACGCGCCGTCTCCGAGCCCCGATCGGTGCAGGCGCCGCTTCCTGAGCCCGGATCGGTCCACGCGTCGTCCCCTAATCCCCGATCCGTAAACTTGTCGTGTCTGAGCCTCGATCGGTCCACGCGCCGTCGCCCAGCGCCGATCGGTCCGCGCGCCGTCTCCTGAGCCCCGATCCGTCCACGCGCAACCTCCTGAGCCCCAGTCGGTCCACGCGCCATCTCCTGAGCCCTGATCGGTCCACGCATCGTCTTCTAAGCCCCGATACGTCCACACGTCGTCTCTGATCCCCGATCGGTCCGCGTGCCGCATTCTAAGCCGCGGTCCGTCCATGCGCAGTCTCCGATCACCGATCGGTCCACGCGCCGTCTCCTGAGCCCCGATCGGTCCACGCGCCGTTTCCGAGCCCTGATCGGTCCATGCGTCGTCTTCGAAGCCCCGATGGCTCCACGCGCCGTCTCCGTGCCCCGATCGGTGCAGGCGCCGCTTCCTGAGCCCCGATCGGTCCACGCGTCATCTCCTAAGCCCCGATCGGTTCACGCGCCGTCTCCGGGGCCCCGGTAGATCCACGCGAGTCTCCTAAGCCTCGATCGGTCCACGCGCCGCCTCCGGAGCCCCGATCGATCCATGCGAATCTCCTGAGCTCCGATCGGTCCACGCGCCGTCGCCGATCCACGATCGGTCCGTGCGCCGTCTCCTAAGCCCCGATCGGTCCACGCGCGGCCTGCTTAGCCCCGGTCGGTCCACGCGCCGTCTCCGAGCCCCGATCGGTCCACGCATCGTCTCCTAAGCCCCGATCGGTCCACGCGCCTTCTCCTAAGCCCCGATCGATCCACGCGCCGTCTCCGAGCGCCGATCCGTCCACGCGCGGTCTCCTGAGCCCCAGTCGGTAAACGCGCTGTCTCCGAGCCCCGATCGGTCCACGCATCGTCTCCTAAGCCCCGCTCGGTTAACGCGTCGTTTCGGAGCCCCGATCGGTCTACGCGTCGTCTCCTGAGCCCCGATCGGTCCACGCGTCGTCTCCTGAGCCCCGATCGTTCCACGTGCCATCTCCGAGCGTCGATCGGTCCACGTGCCGTCTCCTGAGCCCCGATCGGTCCACGCGTCGTCTCCTAAGCCCCGATCGGTCCATGGGCCGTATCTGAGCGCCGATAAGTTCAAGCGCCGTCTCCTGAGCCCCGATCGTTCCACGCGCCGTATCTGAGTCCCGATCGATCCACGCGCCGTCTCCTGAGCCCCGATCGGTCCACGCGTCGTTCCCCAAGCCCCCATCCATCCACGCGCAGTCTCCCGAGCCCCAATCGGTCCACGCGCCGTCTCCTGAGCCCCAATCGGTCCACGCGCCGTCTTTTCAGCCCCGATCGGTCCACGCGTCGTCTCCTAAGCCCCGATCGGTCCACGCGCCGTCTCCGAGCCCCGATCGGTCCACGCGCCGTCTCCTGAGCCCCGATAGGTCCACGCGCCGTCTCCGAGCCCCGAACGGTTCACGCACCGTCTCCTGATCCCAATCGGTCCACGCGCCGTCTCCTGAGCCCCGATCGGTCGACGCGTCCTCTGCTACACCTCGATCGATCCACGCGCTGTCTCCTGAGCCCCGATCGGTCGACGCGTCCTCTGCTAAACCTCAATCGGTCCACGCCCCGTCTCCGAGCGCCGATCGGTTCACGCGCCGTCTCCTGAGTCCCGATCCGTCCACTCACTGTCTCCTGAGCCCCGATCGGTCGACGCGTCCTCTGCGAAACCTCGATCGGTCCACGCGTAGTCGCCTAAGCCCCGATCGGTCGACGGGTCCTCTCCTAAGCCCCGATCGGTCCACGCGTCTTCTCCTGAGCTCCGATCAGTCCACGCGTCGTCTCCTAAGCCCCGATACGTCCACACGCCGTCTCCGAGCCCCGATACGTCCACGCGCCGTCTCCTGAGCCCCAATCGTTCCACGCGCCGTCTCCGAGCCCCGATCGTTCCACGCGGCGTCTCCTGAGCCCCAATCGGTCCACACGCTGTGTCGTGAGCCCCGATAGGTACACGCGTCGTCTCCTACGCCCCGATCGGTCCACGCGTCGTCTCCTGAGCCCCGATCGTTCCACGCGCCGTCTCCGAGCCCCGATCGGTCCACGCGCCGTCTCCTGAGCCCCGATAGGTCCACGCGCCGTCTCCGAGCCCCGAACTGTTCACGCACCGTCTCCTGATCCCAATCGGTCCACGCGGCGCCTCCGGAGTCCCGATCGATCCACGCGAGTCTCCTGAGCCCCAGTCGGTCCGCGCGCCGTCTCCTGAGCCCCGATTGGTCGACGCGTCGTCTCCTGAGCCCCGATCGATCCACGCGTCGGCTCCTGAGCCCCGATCGCGCCACACGCCGTTTCCTGAGCCCCGATCGGTCCACGCGTCGTCTTCAAAGCCCCGATGCCTCCACGCGCCGTCTCCGAGCCACGATCGGTCCGTGCGCCGCTTCCACAACCCCTATCGGTCCACGCGTCATCTCCTGATCTCCGATCGGTCCACGCCCCATCTCCTAAACCCCGGTCGGTCCACGCGCCGTCTCCGAGCCCCGATCGGTCCACGCATCGTCTCCTAAGCCCCGATCGGCTAACGCGTCGACTCCGAGCCCCGATCGTTCCACGCGCCGTCCCCGATCCCCGATCGATCTACGCGCTGTCTCCTGAGCCCCGATCGGACCAAGCACCGTCTCCTGAGCCCCGATCGTTCCACCCGCCTTCTCCTAAGCCACGACCGGTTCACGTGCCGTCTCCGAGCGCCGATCGGTTCACGCGCCGTCTCCTGAGCCCCGATCGTTCCACGCGCCGTCGCCGAGCCGCGACCGGTCCACGCGCCGTCTCCTAAGCCCCTATCGGTCCACGCGCCGTCTCCGAGCGCCGATCGGTTCACGCGCCGTCTCCTGAGCCCCGATCGTTCCACGCGCCGTCGCCGAGCCGCGACGGGTCCACGCGCCGTCTCCTGAGCCCCGATCGGTCCACGTATCGTCTCCTAAGCCCCGATCGATCCACGCGTCGTCTCCTAAGCCCCGATCGGTCTACGCGCTGTCTCCGAGCCCCGATCGGTCCACTCGCCGTCTCCTAAGCCCCGATCGGTCCACCCGTCGTTCCTCAAGCCCCGATCGGTCCACTCGCCGTCTCCGAGCCCCGATCAGTTCACGCATCGTCTCCTAAGCCCCGATCGGTTAACGCGCCGTCTCCGATCCGCGATCGGTCCACGCGCCGTCGCCGAGCCATGATCGGTCCACGCGCGGCCTCCTGAGCCCCGGTTGGTTCACGCGCCGTATCCGAGCCCCCATCGGTCCACGCGTCGTCTCCGAGCCCCGATCGGTCCACGCGCCGTCGCCGAGCCATGATCGGCCCACGCGAGGCTCCTGAGCCCCGATCGCTCCACGCGCCGATTTCTGAGCCCCGATCAATTGACGCGTCTTCTCCTGAGCCCCGATCGCTCCTCGCGCCGTCTCCTGAGCCCCGCTCGGTCCATGCGTCGTCTTCTTAGCCCCGATGCCTCCACGCGCCGTCTCCGAGCCACGATCGGTCTAGGCGCCGCTTCCTGAGCCCCGATCGGTCCAGACGCCTCTTCCTGAGCACCGATCAGTCCACGCGCCGTCTCCTAAGCCCCAATCGGTCCACGCGCCGTCTCCTAAGCCCCGATCGGTCCAAGCGGCGTCTCCGAGCCCCCATCGGTCCACGTGGCGTTTTCTGAGCACCGTTCGGTCCACGCGTCGTCTTCAAAACCCCGATGCCTCCACGCGCCGTCTCCGAGCCACGATCGGTCCGTGCGCCGCTTCCAGAGCCCCGAACGGTGCACGCGTCTTCTCCTGATCTCCGATCGGTCCACGCGCCTTCTCATATGCCCTGATCGGTCCACGCGCCGTCTCATAAGCCCCGATCGGTCCACTCGCCGTCTCCGAGCGCCGTTCGGTTGACGCGCCGTCTCCTGAGCCCCGATCGTTCCACGCACCGTTTCCGAGCCCCCATCGGTCCACGCGCCGTCTCCTGAGCCCGGATCGGTCCACCCGTCATCCGCGAATCCCCGATCCGTACACGCGTCGTCTCCGAGCCTCGATCGGTCCACGCGTCGTCTCCTAAGCCCCGACCGGTCCACGCGCCGTCTCCTGAGCCCCGATCGTTCCACGCGCCGTCTCCTATGCCGCGATCCGTCCACGGGCCGTCTCCGAGCTGCTATCGGTAAACGCGCCGTCACAAACCCCTGATCCGTAAACGCGGCGTCTCCGTGCCCCGATCGGTCCACGCGCCGTCTCCTGAGCCCCGAACGTCCCACACGCCGCCTCCTAAGCCCCGATCGGTTAACATGGCGTCTCCGAGCCCCGATCGGTCCACGCGCCGTCTCCTGAGCCCCGGTCAGTTCACGCGCCGTCTCCGAGCCCCGATCGATCCACGCGACGTCTTGTAAAGCCCAGATGCCTCCTCGCATCGTCTCCTAAGCCCCGATCGGTCCACGCGCCGATTCCGAGCCCCGATCGGTCCATGCGTCGTCTTCTAAGCCCCGATGCCTCCACGCGCCGTCTCCGAGCCCCGATCGGTGCAGGCGCCGCTTCCTGAGCCCGGATCGGTCCACGCGTCGTCCCCTAATCCCCGATCCGTAAACTTGTCGTGTCTGAGCCTCGATCGGTCCACGCGCCGTCGCCCAGCGCCGATCGGTCCGCGCGCCGTCTCCTGAGCCCCGATCCGTCCACGCGCAACCTCCTGAGCCCCAGTCGGTCCACGCGCCATCTCCTGAGCCCTGATCGGTCCACGCATCGTCTTCTAAGCCCCGATACGTCCACACGTCGTCTCTGATCCCCGATCGGTCCGCGTGCCGCATTCTAAGCCGCGGTCCGTCCATGCGCAGTCTCCGATCACCGATCGGTCCACGCGCCGTCTCCTGAGCCCCGATCGGTCCACGCGCCGTTTCCGAGCCCTGATCGGTCCATGCGTCGTCTTCGAAGCCCCGATGGCTCCACGCGCCGTCTCCGTGCCCCGATCGGTGCAGGCGCCGCTTCCTGAGCCCCGATCGGTCCACGCGTCATCTCCTAAGCCCCGATCGGTTCACGCGCCGTCTCCGGGGCCCCGGTAGATCCACGCGAGTCTCCTAAGCCTCGATCGGTCCACGCGCCGCCTCCGGAGCCCCGATCGATCCATGCGAATCTCCTGAGCTCCGATCGGTCCACGCGCCGTCGCCGATCCACGATCGGTCCGTGCGCCGTCTCCTAAGCCCCGATCGGTCCACGCGCGGCCTGCTTAGCCCCGGTCGGTCCACGCGCCGTCTCCGAGCCCCGATCGGTCCACGCATCGTCTCCTAAGCCCCGATCGGTCCACGCGCCTTCTCCTAAGCCCCGATCGATCCACGCGCCGTCTCCGAGCGCCGATCCGTCCACGCGCGGTCTCCTGAGCCCCAGTCGGTAAACGCGCTGTCTCCGAGCCCCGATCGGTCCACGCATCGTCTCCTAAGCCCCGCTCGGTTAACGCGTCGTTTCGGAGCCCCGATCGGTCTACGCGTCGTCTCCTGAGCCCCGATCGGTCCACGCGTCGTCTCCTGAGCCCCGATCGTTCCACGTGCCATCTCCGAGCGTCGATCGGTCCACGTGCCGTCTCCTGAGCCCCGATCGGTCCACGCGTCGTCTCCTAAGCCCCGATCGCTCCTCGCGCCGTCTCCTGAACCCCGCTCGGTCGATGCTCCGTCTTCTTAACCCCGATGCCTCCACGCGCCGTCTCCGAGCCACGATCGGTCCACGCGCCGTCTCCTGAGCCCCGATCATTCCACGCGCCTTCTCCTAAGCCACGATCGGTCCACGCGCCGTCGCCGAGCCATCATCGGTCCACGCGCGGCCTCCTGAGCCCCGATCGGTCCACGCGCCGTCGCCGAGCCGCGATCGGTCCACGCGCGGCCTCCTGAGCCCCGGTCGGTTCACGCGCCGTATCCGAGCCCCAATCGGTCCACGCGCCGTCTCCTGAGCCCCGATCGTTCCACGCGCCGTCTCCGAGCCCCGATCGATCCACGCGAGTCTCCTGAGCCCCAGTCGGTCCGCGCGCCGTCTCCTGAGCCCTGATCGATCCACGCGTCGTCTCCTGAGCCCCGATCGCGCCACACGCCGTTTCCTGAGCCCCGATCGGTCCACGCGTCGTCTTCAACGCCCCGATGCCTCCACGCGCCGTCTCCGAGCCACGATCGGTCCGTGCGCCGCTTCCACAACCCCGATCGGTCCACGCGTCATCTCCTGATCTCCGATCGGTCCACGCGCCGTCTCCTAAGCCCCGATCGGTCCACGCGCCGTCTCCGAGCGCCGATCGGTTGACGCGCCGTCTCCTGAGCCCCGATCGTTCCACGCGCCGTCTCCTGAGCCCCAATCGGTCCACACGCTGTGTCGTGAGCCCCGATAGGTACACGCGTCGTCTCCTACGCCCGATCGGTCCGCGCGTTGTCTCCTGAGCCCCAATCGGTCTACGCGTCGTCTTCTAAGCTCCGATCGGTCCACGCGCCGTCTCCGAGCCCCGATCGGTCCACGCACCATCTTCTGCTCCCCAATCGGTCCACGCGCCGCCTCCGGAGCCCCAATTGGTCCACGCGCAACCGCCTGAGCCCCAGTCGGTCCACGCGCTGTCTCCGAGCCCCGATCGGTCCACGCGTCGTCTCCGAGCCCCGATCGGTCTACGCGCCGTCGCCGAGCCATGATCGGTCCACGCGCCGCCTACGGAGCCCCGATCGATCCACGCGAATCTCCTGAGCTCCGGTCGGTCGACGCGCCGTCTCCGGAGCCCCGATCGGTCCACGCGTCGTCTCCTAAGCCCCAATCGGTTAACGCGCCGTCTCCTGAGCCCCGATCGTTCTACGCGCCGTCTCCGAGCCCCGATGCGTCCACGCGCGGTCTCCTGAGCCCCAGTCGGTACACGCGCTGTCTCCGAGCCCCGATCGGTCCACGCATCGTCTCCTAAGCCCCGCTCGGTTAACGCGTCGTTTCGGAGCCCCGATCGGTCTACGCGTCGTCTCCTGAGCCCCGATCGGTCCACGCGTCGTCTCCTGAGCCCCGATCGTTCCACGTGCCGTCTCCGAGCGTCGATCGGTCCACGCGCCGGCTCCTGAGCCCCGATCGGTCCACGCGCCGTCTCCTGAGCCCCGATCGCTCCACGCACCGTTTTCTGAGCACCGTTTGGTCGACGCGTCGTCTTCAAAGCCCCAATGCCTCCACGCGCCGTCTCCGAGCCCCGATCGGTCCACGCGCCGTCTCCTGAGCCTGGATCGGTCCACGCGCCGTCGCCGAACCCCAATTGGTCCACGCGCAACCGCCTGAGCCCCAGTCGGTCCACGCGCTGTCTCCGAGCCCCAATCGTTCCACACGCCGTCTCCGAGCGCCGATCGGTTCACGCGCCGTCTCCTGAGCCCCGATCGTTTCACGCGCCGTCTCCGAGCTCCGATCGGTCCACGCGCCGCCTCCTGAGCCCCGATCGGTCCAAGCGCCTTCTCCTAAGCCCCGATGGGTCCACGCGCCGTCTCCGAGCGCCGATCAGTTCACGCGCCGGCACCTGAGCCCCGATCGTTCCACGCGCCGTCTCCGACCCCCGATCGGTCCACGCGCCGTCTCCTGAGCCCGAATCGTTCCACGCGTCGTCCCCGAATCCCTGATCCGTACACGCGTCGTCTCCGAGCCTCGATCGGTCCACGCGCCGTCGCCAAGACTCGATCGGTCCACGCGCGGCCTCCTGAGCCCCGGTCGGTTCACGTGCCGTCTCCGAGCCCCGATCGATCCACGCGTCGTCTTCTAAGCCCAGATGCCTCCTCGCGCCGTCTCCGAGCCACGATCGGTCCAGGCGCCGCTTTGTGAGCCCGATCGGTCCACGCGCCGTCACCGGAGCCCCGATCGTTCCACGTGCCGTCTCCGAGCCCCGATTGGTGCACGCGCCGTCTCCTGAGCACCGATCGTTCCACACGCCGCCTCCTAAGCTCCGATCTGTCCAGGCGTCGTCTCCTAAGCCCCGACCGGTCCACGCGCCGTCTCCTGAGCCCCGTTCGGCCCACGCGCCGTCTCCTAGCCCCGATCGGTTCACGCATCGTCTCCTAAGCCCCGATCGGTTAACGCGCGGCCTCCTGAGCCCCGATCGGTCGACGCGCCGTCACCGAGCCGCGATCAATCCACGCGCGGCCTCCTGAGCCCCGGTTGGTTTACGCACCGTCTCTTGATCCCCATCGGTCCACGCGGCGCCTCCGGAGCCCCGATCGATCCACACGAGTCTCCTGAGCCCCGGTCGGTCCGCGCGCCGTCACCTGAGCCCCGATCGGTCCACGCATCGTCTCCTGAGCCCCGATCCCTCCACACGCCGCTTCTAGAGCCCCGATCGGTGCACGCGTCGTCTCCTGATCTCCGATCGATCTACGCGCCGTCTCCTAAGCCCCGATCGGTCCACGCGCCTTCTCCTAAGCCCCGATCGGTCCAGGCACCGCTTCCTGAGCCCCGATCGGTCCACGCGCCGTCTCCGAGCGCCGATAAGTTCAAGCGCCGTCTCCTGAGCCCCGATCGTTCCACGCGGCGTCTCCGAGCCCCGATCGATCCACGCGCCGTCTCCTGAGCCCCGATCGGTCGACGCGCCTTCTCCTAAGCCCCGATCGGTCCGCGCACCGTCTCCTGATCCCCATCGCACCACGCGGCGTCTCCGGACCCCCGATCGATCCACGCGAGTCTCCTGAGCCCCAGTCCGTCCACGCGCCGTCTCCGAGCCCCCATCGGTCCACGCGTTGTCTCCTAAGCCCCGATCGGTCCACGCGCCGTCTCCGAGCGCCGAGCGCTCCACGCGCCGTCGCCGAACCCCAATTGGTCCACGCGCAACCGCCTGAGTCCCAGTCGGTCCACGCGCTGTCTCCGAGCCCCGATCGGTCCACGCGCCGTCGCCGAGCCATGATCGGTCCACGCGCGGCCTCCTGAGCCCCAATCGGTCCACAGGCCGTCGCCGATCCACGATCGGTACGTGCGCCGTTTCCAGAGCCCTATCGGTCCACGCTTCGTCTCCTCATCTCCGATCGGTCCACGCACCGTCTCCTAAGCCCCGATCGGTCCACGCGCTGTCTCCGAGCGCCGATCGGTTCACGCGCCGTCTCCTGAGCCCCGATCATTCCACGCGCCGTCTCCGAGCCCCGATCGGTCCACGCGTCGTCTCCTGAGCCTCGATCGCTCCACGCGCCGTTTTCTGAGTACCGTTCGGTCCACGCGTCGTCTTCAAAGCCCCGATGCCTCCATTCGCCGTCTCCGAGCCACGATCGGTACGTGCGCCGCTTCCAGAGCACTATCAGTGCACGCATCGTCTCCTCATCTCCGATCGGTCCACGCGCCGTCTCCTAAGCCCCGATCGGTCCACGCGCTGTCTCCGAGCGCCGATCGGTTCACGCGCCGTCTCCTGAGCCCCGATCGGTCCACGCGCTGTCTCCGAGCCCCGATCGGTCCACGAGCCGTCGCCGAACCCCAATTGGTCCATGCGCAACCGCCTGAGCCCCAGTCGGTCCACGCGCGGCCTCCTGAGCAAATGGTCGGTTCACGCGCCGTCTCCTGAACCCCGATCGGCCCACGCGCCGTCACCGAACCCCAATTGGTCCAGGCGCCGTCTCCGAACCCCGATCGGTCGACGCGCTGTCTCCGAGCCCCGATCGGTCCACGCGCCGTCTTCGAGCCCCGATCGGTCCACTCATCGTCTCCTAAGCCCCAATCGGTTAACGCGCCGTCTCCTGAGACCCGATCGTTCCACGCGCCGTCTCCGAGCCCCGATCGGTCCCTGCGCCGTCTCCTGAGCCCCAATAGGTCCACTCGCTGTCTCCTGAGCCCCAATAGGTCCACTCGCTGTCTCCTGAGCCCCGATAGGGACACGCGTCGTTTCCTACGCCCCGATCAGTCCACGCGCCGTCTCCGAACCCCGAGCGGTCGACGCGCCGTCTCCGAGGCCCGATCGGTCCACGCGCCGTCGCCGAACCCCAATTGGTCCAGGCGCCGTCTCCGAACCCCGATCGGTCGACGCGCTGTCTCCGAGCCCCAGTCGGTCCACGCGCCGTTTCCTGAGCCCCGATCGGTCCACGCGCCGTCTCCTGAGCCCCGATCGATCTACGCGTCGTCTCCTAAGCCCCGATTGGTGGACGAGCCGTCTCCCAACCACGATCGGTTCACGCGCCGTCTCCTAAGCCCCCATCTGTCTACGACCCGTCTCCGGGCCCCGATCGATGCACGCGCCGTCTCCTAAGCCCCGATCGATCCACGCGCCGTCGCCGAACCCCAATTGGTCAACGCGCAACCGCCTGAGCCCCAGTCGGTCCACGCACTGTCTCCGAGCCCCGATCGGTCCACGCGCCGTCTTCGAGGCCGATCGGTCCACGCAACGTCTCCTAAGCCCCAATCGGTTAACGCGTCGTTTCGGAGCCCCGATCGGTCTACGCGCCATCTCCTGAGCCCCGATCGGTCCACGCGTCGTCTCCTCAGCCCCGATCGTTCCACGCGCCGTCTCCGAGCGTCGATCAGTCCACGCGCCGTCTTCTGAGCCCCGATCGGTCCAGGCGCCGTCTCCGAGCGCCGATCCGTCCACGCGCTGTCTCCGAGCCCCGATCGGTCCAGGCATCGTCTCCTAAGCCCCGGACGGTCCACCGGCCGTTTCCTAGCCCCGATCGCTCCACGCGCCGTCTCCTGCGCTCTGATCGGTCCACGCTTCGTCTCCTAAGCCCCGATCGCTCCACGCGCCGTCTCCTGAGCCCGATCGGTCCACGCATCGTCTCCTATGTCCCGATCGGTTTTACGCGCCGTCTCCGCGCCCCGATCCGTCCACGCGCCGTCGCCGAGCCATGATCGGTCCACGCGAGGCTCCTGAGCCCCGGTCGGTCCGCGCGCCGTCTCGTAGGCCACAATCGGTCCACGCGCCGTCTCAGAGCGCCGATCATTTCACGCGCCGTCTCCTGAGCCCCGATCGTTCCACGCGCCGTCTCCGAGCCCCAATCGGTCCACGCGGCGTCTCCTGAACCCCGATCGGTTTACGCATCGTCTCCTAAGCCCCGATACGTCCACACGCCGTATTCGAGCCCCGATCGGTCCGCGTGACGCATTCTAAGCCACGGTCCGTCCACGCGCCGTCTCCGAGCACCGATCGGTCCACGCGCCGTCACCTAAGCCCCTATCGGTCCACGCGCCGTCTCCGAGCGCCGATCGGTTCACGCGCCGTCTCCTGAGCCCCGATCGTTCCACGCGCCGTCTCCGAGACCCGATCCGTCCACGCGCCGTCTCCTGAGCCCGGATCGGTCCACGCGTCATCGCCGAATCCCCGATCCGTACACGCGCCGTCTCCGAGACCCGAACGGTTCACGCACCGTCTCCTGATCCCAATCGGTCCACGCGGCGCCTCCGGAGCCCCGATCGATCCACGCGAGTCTCCTGAGCCCCAGTCGGTCCGCGCGCCGTCTCCTGAGCCCGATCGGTCCAAGCGCCGTCTCCTAAGCCCCGTTCGGTCCAAGCGTCTTCTCCAAAACCCCGGTCGGTCCACGCGCCGTCTCCGAGCCCCGATCAGCCCACGCATCGTCTCCTAAGCCCCGATCGGCTAACACGTCGACTCCGAGCCCCGATCATTCCACGCGCCGTCCCCGATCCCCGATCGATCTACGCGCCGTCTCCGAGCGCCGATCGGTTCACTCGCCGTCACCCGAGCCCCGATCGTTCCACACGCCGTCTCCGAGTCCCGATCGGTCCACGCTCCGTCTCCTGAGCCCGGATCGTTACACGCGTCGTCTCCTGATCCCCGATCCGTAAACGCGTCGTCTCCGGGCCTCGATCGGTCCACACGCCGTGTCCGATCGCCGATCGGTCCGCGTACCGCATTCTGAGCCGCGGTCCGTCCACGCGCCGTCTCCGAGCCCCGATCGGTCCACGCGCCGTCTCCTGAGCCCCAATCGGTCCACACGCTGTCTCGTGAGCCCCGATAGGTACACGCGCCGTGTCCTACGCCCCGATCGGTCCACGCGTCGTCTCCCAAGCCCCGATCGGTCCACGCTGCGTCTCCGAGCCCCGATCGGTCCACACGCCGTATCTGAGCCCCGATCGGTCCGCGTGACGCATTCTAAGCCACGGTCCGTCCACGCGCCGTCTCCGAGCACCGATCGGTCCACGCGCCGTCTCCTGAGCCCCGATCGGTCTACGCGCCGTCTCATGAGCCCCGATCGGTCAACGCATCCTTTCCTAAGCCCCGATACGTTCACACGCCGTCTCCTAAGCCCCGATCGGTTAACGCGCCGTCTCCGAGCCCCGATCAGTCCACGCGCCGTCTCATGAGCCCCGGTCGGTTCATGCGCCGTCTCCGAGCCCCCGTTCGATCCACGCGTCGTCCTGTAAGCCCAGATGCCTTCTCGCGCCGTCTCCGGGCCACGATCGGTCCAGGCGCCGCTTCCTGAGCCACGATCGGTCCACGCGTTGTCTCCTAGGCCCCGATCGGTCCACGCGCCTTCTCCGAGCCCCGATCGGTTCACGCATCGTCTCCTAAGCCCCGATCTGTTAACGCGCCGTCTCCGAGCCCCGAACGGTCCACGCGCGGTCGCCGAACCCTAATTGGTCCACGCACAACCGCCTGAGACCCAGTCGGTTCACGCGCTGTCGCCGAACCTCGATCGGTCCACGCATCGTCTCCGAGCCCCGATCGGTCCACGCGCCGTCGCCGAGCCGCGATCGGTCCACGCGCGGCCTCCTGAGCCCCGATCGGTCCACGCGCCGTCGCCGAGCCGCGATCGGTCCACGCGCGGCCTCCTGAGCCCCGATTGGTTCACGCGCCGTATCGGAGCCCCAATCGGTCCACGCGCCGTCTCCTGAGCCCCGATCGGTCCACGACCCGTCTCCGGGCCCCGATCGGTGCACGCGCCGTCTCCTAAGCCCCGATGGGTCCACGCGCCGTCGCCGAACCCCAATTGGTCCACGCGAAACCGCCTTAGCCCCAGCCGGTCCACGCGCTGTCTCCGAGACCCGATCGGTCCACGCGTCGTCTCCGAGCCCCGATCGGTCCACGCGCCGTCGCCGAGTCATGATCTGTCCACGCGCGGCCTCCTGACACCCGATCGGTCCACGCGCCGTCTTCGAGCCCCGATCGGTCCACGCATGCTCTCCTAAGCCCCAATCGGTTAACGCGCCGTCCTCGAGCCCCGATCGGTCCACGCGCCGTCTCCTGTGCCCCGATACGTCCACGCGCAGTCGCCGAGCCCTGATCGGTCCACGCGCTGTCTCCTGAGCCCCGATAGGTACACGCGTCGTCGCCTACACCCCGATCGGTCCACGCGTCGTCTCCTAAGCCCCCATTGGTCCACGTGCCGTCTCCCAGCCCCGATCGGTCCACGCGCCGTCTCCTAATCCCCAATCAGTCCACGACCCGTCTCCGGGCCCCGATCGGTGCACGCGCCGTCTCCTAAGCCCCGATCGGTCCACGCGCCGTCGCCGAACCCCAATTGGTCCACGCGAAACCGCCTGAGCCCCAGTCGGTCCACGCGCTGTCTCCGAGCCCCGATCGGTCCACGCGTCGTCTCCGAGCCCCGATCGGTCCACGCGCCGTCTCCGAGCCCCGTTCGGTCCACGCACTGTCTCCTGATCCCCATGGGTCAACGCGGCGCCTCCGGAGCCCCGATCGATCCACGCGTCGTCTTCGAAGCCCAGATGCCTCCTCGCGCCGTCTCCGAGCCACGATCGGTCCAGGCGCTGCTTCCTGAGCCCCAATCGGTCCACGCATCGTCACCTAAGCCGCGATCGGTCCACGCGCCGTCACCGAGCCATGATCGGTCCACGCGCGGCTCCTGAGCCCCATCGGTCCACGCGCCGACGCCGAGCGGGGATCGGTCCACGCGCGGGTTCCTGAGTCCCAGTTGGTTCACGCGCCGTATCCGAGCCCCAATCGGTCCACGCGCCGGCTCCTGAGCCCCGATCGGTCCACACGCCATCTCCTAAGCCCCGATCATTCCACGCGCCACCTCCGAGCCTCGATCGATCCACGCGCCGTCTCATAAGCGCCGATCGGACCACGCGCCTTCTCCTCAGCCCCGATCGGTCCACGCGCCGTCTCCGAGCGCCGATTAGTTCACGCGCCGTCTCCTGAGCCCCCATCGCTCCACGCTCCGTCTCCCAGCCCCGATCGGTCCACGCGCCGTCTCCTAAGCTCCGATCGTTCCGCGCGCCGTCTCCCAGCCCCGATCGGTCCACGCGCCGTCTCCTGAGCCCCGATCGGTCCACGCGCCGTCTCCTGAGCCCCGATCGGTCCACGCGTCGTTCCCTAAGCCCCGATCCACTCAAGCGCCGTCGCCTGAGCCCCGATCGGTTCACCCGTCGTTCCCTAAGCCCTGATCCATCCACGGCGCCGTCTCCTGAGCCCCGATCGGTGCACGCATCGTCTCCTAAGCCCCGATATGTCCACGCGTCGTCTCCGAGCCACGATCGGTCCAGCCGCCGCTTCCTAAGCCCCGATCGGTCCACGCGCCGTCTCCTAACCCCCGATCGGTCCACGCGCCGTCTCCTGAGCCCCGATCGGTCCACGCGTCGTCCACTAAGCCCCGATCGGTCCACGCATCGTCTCCTAAGCCCCAGACGGTCCACGCGCCGTCTCCGAACCCTGATCGGTCGACGCGCCGTCTCCGAACGCCGATCGGTTCACGCGCCGTCTCCTGAGCCCCGATCGCTCCACGCGTCTTCTCCTAAGCCCCAATCGTTCTACGCGCCGTCTCCGAGCCCCGATCGGTCCACGCGCCGTCTCCTGAGCCCCGATCGGTCCACGCGTCGTTCCCTAAGCCCCGATCCATCCACGCGCAGTCTCCCGAGCCCCAATCGGTCCACGCGCCGTCTCCTGAGCCCCGATCGGTCCACGCGCCGTCTCCTGAGCCCCGATCGGTCCACGCGTCGTCTCCTAAGCCCCGTTCGGTCCACGCGCCGTCTCCTAAGCCCCAATCTGTCCACGACCCGTCTCCGGGCCCCGATCGGTGCACGCGCCGTCTCCTAAGCCCCGATCGGTCCACGCCCCGTCGCCGAGCGCCGATCGGTTCACTCGCCGTCTCCTGAGACCCGATCCGTCCACGCGCTGGCGCCGAGCCATGATCGGTCCACGCGCGGCCTCCTGAGCCCCAATCGGTCCACGCGCCGTCTCCCGAGCCCCGTTCGGTCCACGCACCATCTCCTGCTGCCCAATCGGTCCATGCGCCGCCTCCGGAGCCCCGATCGATCCACGCGAATCTCCTGAGCTCCGATCGGTCCACGTGTCGTTCCCTAAGCCCCGTTCCATCCACGCGCAGTCTCCAGAGCCCCAATCGGTCCACGCGCCGTCTCCTGAGCCCCGATCGGTCCACGCGCCGTCTCCTGAGCCCCGATTGGTCCACGCGTCGTTCCCTAAACTTCGATCCATCCACGCGCAGTCTCCCGAGCCCCAATCGTTCCACGCGCCGTCTCCTGAGCCCCGATCGGTCCACGTGCCGTCTCCTGAGCCCCGATCGGTCCACGCGTTGTCTCCTAAGCCACGATCGGTCCATGCGCCTTCTCCTAAGCCCCGATAGGTCCACGCGCCGTCTCCGTGCGCCGATCGGGTAACGCGCCGTCTCCTGAGCCCCGATCGTTCCATGCGCCGTCTCCGAGCCCCGATCGGTCCACGCGCCGTCTCCTGAGCCCGGATCGGTCCATGCGTCGTCCCCGAATCCCCGATCCTTACAATCGTCGTTTCCGTGCCTCGATCGGTCCACGCGCCGTCGCCGAACCCCGATCGGTCCAGGCGTGGCCTCCTGAGCCCCGGTCGGTCCACGCGCCGTCACCTGAGCCCTGATCGGTCGACGCGTCGTCTCCTGAGCCCCGATCGCTCCACACGCCGTTTCTTGAGCCACGATCGGTCCACGCGTCGTCTTCAAAGCCCCGATCCGTACACGCGTCGTCTCCAAGCCTCGATCTGTCCACGCGCCGTCGCCGAGCCCCGATCGGTCCACGCGTTGTCTCCGAGCCCCGATCAGTCCACGCATCGTCTCCTAAGCCCCGATCGATTAACGCGCCGTCTCCGAGCCCCGATCGGTCCACGCCCCGTCGCCGAGCGCCGATCGGTTCACGCGCCGTCTCCTGAGCCCCGATCCGTCCACGCGCAGTCGCCGAGCACCGTTCGGACCAGGCGCCGTCTCCTGAGCCCCGATCGGTCCACACCCCTTCCCCTGATCCCCGATCGGTCGACGCGTCGTCTCCTAAGACCCGACCGGTTCACCCGCCGTCTCCTGTGCACCGATCGATTCACGTGCCGTCTGCTAAGCCCCGATCGGTCCACACGTCGTCTCCTAAGCCCCAATCGGGCCACGCGTCGTCTCCTAAGCCCCGATCAATTGACGCGACTTCTCCTGAGCCCCGATCGCTCCTCGCGCCGTCTCCTGAGCCCCGCTCCGTCCATGCGTCGTCTTCTAAGCCCCCATGCCTCCACGCACCGTCTCCTGAGCCCCGATCGTTCCACGTGCCGTCTCCGAGCCCCGATCGCTCCACGCGCCGTCTCCGAGCGCCGATTGGTGCACGAGCCGTCTCCTGAGCACCGATCGTTCCACATGCCGCCTCCTAAGCCCCGATCTGTACAGGCGTCGTATCCTAAGCCCCGACCGGTCCACGCGCCGTCTCCTGAGCCCCGTTCGGCCCACGCGCCGTCTCCGAGCCCCGATCGATCCACGCGTCGTCTTGTCAGCCCAGATGCCTCCACGCGCCGTCTCCGAGCCCCGATCGGTCCACGCGCCGTCTCCTGAGCCCCGATCGGTCCACGCGTCGTCGCCTAAGCCACCATTGGTCCACGTGCCGTCTCCCAGCCCTGATCGGTCGACGCGCCGTCTCCTAATCCCCAATCTGTCCACGACCCGTCTCCGGGCCCCGATCGGTGCACGCGCCGTCTCCTAAGCCCCGATCGGACCACGCGCCGTCGCCGAACCCCAATTGGTCCACGCGAAACCGCCTGAGCCCCAGACGGTCCACGCGCTGTCTCCAAGCCCCGATCGGTCCACGCGTCGTCTCCGAGCCCCGGTCGGTTCACGCGCCGTCGCCGAGTCATGATCTGTCCACGCGCGGCCTCCTGAGACCCGATCGGTCCACGCGCCGTCTTAGAGCCCCGATCGGTCCACGCATGGTCTCCTAAGCCCCAATCGGTTAACGCGCCGTCCCCGAGCCCCGATCGGTCCACGCGCCGTCTCCTGAGCCCCGATACGTCCACGCGCAGTCGCCGAGCCCTGATCGGTCCACGCGCTGTCTCCTGAGCCCCGATAGGTACACGCGTCGTCGCCTACACCCCGATCGGTCCACGCGTCGTCTCCTAAGCCCCGATCGGTCCACGCGTCGTCTCCTAAGCCCCGATCGGTCCACGCGCTGTCTCCGAGCCCCGATCGGTCCACGCACTGTCTCCTGATCCCCATGGGTCAACGCGGCGCCTCCGGAGCCCCGATCGATCCACGCGAGGCTCCTGAGCCCCGATCGGACCACGCATCGTCTCCTAAGCCCCAATCGGTTAACGCGCCGTCTCCGAGCCAGGATCGGTCCTTGCGCCGCTTCCAGAGGCCTATCGATCCACGCGTCGTCTCCTGATCTCCGATCGGTCCACGCGCCGTCTCCTAAGCCCCGATCATTCCACGCGCCGTCTCCGAGCCCCGATCGATCCACGCCCGTCTCCTAAGCCCCGATCGGTCAACGCGCCTTCTCCTCCGCCCCGATTGGTCCACGCGCCGTTGCCGAACCCCAATTGGTCCACGCTCAACCGCCTGAGCCCCGGTTGGTCCCCGCGCTGTCTCCGAGCCCCGATCGGTCCACGCGTCGTATCCAAACCCCGATCGGTCCACGCGCCGTCGCCGAGCCATGATCGGTCCACGCGCCGTCTCCTAAGCCCAGATCGGTCCACGCGCCGTCTCCGAGCGCCGATCGGTTCACGCGCCGTCTCCTGAGCCCCGGCCGGTCCGCGCGCCGCCTCCTGAGCCCCGAACGGTCGACGCGTCGTCTCCTGAGCCCCAATCGGCCCACACGCAGTCACGTGAGCCCCGATAGGTACACGCGCCGTCTCCTAAGCCCCGATCGGTCCACGCGTCGTCTCCTAAGCCCCGATCGGTCCACGCGTCGTCTCCTAAGCCCCGATCGGTCCACGCGCTGTCTCCGAGCCCCGATCGGTCCACGCACTGTCTCCTGATCCCCATGGGTCAACGCGGCGCCTCCGGAGCCCCGATCGATCCACGCGAGGCTCCTGAGCCCCGATCGGACCACGCATCGTCTCCTAAGCCCCAATCGGTTAACGCGCCGTCTCCGAGCCCCGATCGGTCCACGCGCTGTCGCCGAACCCCAATTGGTCCACGCGCAACCGCCTGAGCCCCAGTCGGTCCACGAACTGTCTCCGAGCCCCGATAGGTCCACGCGTCGTCTCCGAGCCCCGATCGGTCCACGCGTCGTCTCCTAAGCCCCGATCGGTCCACGCACCGTCTCCTGAGCCCCGATCGGTCCACGCGCCGTCTCCTGAGCCCCAATCGCTCCACACGCCGTTTTCTGAGCACCGTTCGGTCCACGCGTCGTCTTGAAAGCCCCGATGCCTCCACGCGCCGTCTCCGAGCCAGGATCGGTCCGTGCGCCGCGTCCAGAGGCCTATCGATCCACGCGTCGTCTCCTGATCTCCGATCGGTCCACGCGCCGTCTCCTAAGCCCCGATCATTCCACGCGCCGTCTCCGAGCCCCGATCGATCCACGCCCGTCTCCTAAGCCCCGATCGGTCAACGCGCCTTCTCCTCCGCCCCGATTGGTCCACGCGCCGTTGCCGAACCCCAATTGGTCCACGCTCAACCGCCTGAGCCCCGGTTGGTCCCCGCGCTGTCTCCGAGCCCCGATCGGTCCACGCGTCGTATCCAAACCCCGATCGGTCCACGCGCCGTCGCCGAGCCATGATCGGCCCACGCGCCGTCTCCTAAGCCCAGATCGGTCCACGCGCCGTCTCCGAGCGCCGATCGGTTCACGCGCCGTCTCCTGAGCCCCGATCGGTCCACGCGCCGTCTCCGGGCCCCGATCGGTCGACGCACCATCTCCTGCTCTCCAATCGGTCCACGCGCCGCCTCCGGAACCCCGATCGATCCACGCTAGGCACCTGAGCCCCGGCCGGTCCGCGCGCCGCCTCCTGAGCCCCGAACGGTCGACGCGTCGTCTCCTGAGCCCCAATCGGCCCACACGCAGTCTCGTGAGCCCCGATAGGTACACGCGCCGTCTCCTGAGCTCCGATCGTTCCACGCGCCGTCTCCGAGCCCCGATCGGTCCTCGCGCCGTCTCCGAGCCCCGATCAGTCCGCGCACCGTCTCCTGATCCCCATCGCTCCACGCGGCGTCTCCGGAGCCCCGATCGATCCACGCGAGTCTCCTGAGCCCCGGTCGGTCCGCGCACCGTCATCTGAGCCCCGATCCGTCGCCGCGTCGTCTCCTGAGCCCCGATCAATTGACGCGTCTTCTCCTGAGCCCCGATCGCACCTCACGCCGTCTCCTGAGCCCCGCTCGGTCCATGCGTCGTGTTCTTAGCCCCGATGCCTCCACGCGCCGTCTCCGAGCCACGATAGGTCCAGGCGCCGCTTCCTGAGCCCGGATCGATCCTCGCGCCGTCTCGTAAGCCACAATCGGTCCACGCGCCGTCTCAGAGCGCCGATCATTTCACGCGCCGTCTCCTGAGCCCCGATCGTTCCACGCGCCGTCTCCTGAGCCCCGATCGTTCCACGCGCCGTCTCCTATGCCGCGATCCGTCCACGGGCCGTCTCCGAGCTGCTATCGGTAAACGCGCCGTCACAAACCCCTGATCCGTAAACGCGGCGTCTCCGTGCCCCGATCGGTCCACGCGCCGTCGCCGAGCCCGATCGGTCCACGCATCGTCTCCTAAGCCCCGATCGGTTAACATGGCGTCTCCGAGCCCCGATCGGTCCACGCGCCGTCTCCTGAGCCCCGGTCAGTTCACGCGCCGTCTCCGAGCCCCGATCGACCCACGCGACGTCTTGTAAAGCCCAGATGCCTCCTCGCATCGTCTCCTAAGCCCCGATCGGTCCACGCGCCGATTCCGAGCCCCGATCGGTCCATGCGTCGTCTTCTAAGCCCCGATGCCTCCACGCGCCGTCTCCGAGCCCCGATCGGTGCAGGCGCCGCTTCCTGAGCCCGGATCGGTCCACGCGTCGTCCCCTAATCCCCGATCCGTAAACTTGTCGTGTCTGGGCCTCGATCGGTCCACGCGCCGTCGCCCAGCCCCGATCGGTCCGCCCGCCATCTCCTGAGCCCCGATCCGTCCACGCGCAACCTCCTGAGCCCCAGTCGGTCCACGCGCCATCTCCTGAGCCCCGATCGGTCCACGCATCGTCTTCTAAGCCCCGATACGTCCACACGGCGTCTCTGATCCCCGATCGGTCCGCGTGCCGCATTCTAAGCCGCTGTCCGTCCATGCGCAGTCTCCGATCACCGATCGGTCCACGCGCCGTCTCCTGAGCCCCGATCGGTCCACGCGTCATCTCCTAAGCCCCGATCGGTTCACGCGCCGTCTCCGGGGCCCCGGTAGATCCACGCGAGTCTCCTAAGCCTCGATCGGTCCACGCGCCGTCGCCGAGCCCCGATCGATCCAGGCGTATCCTCCTGAGCCTCGGTCGGTCCACGCGCCATCTCCGAGCCCCGATCAGTCCACGCATCGTCTCCTAAGCCCCGATCGGTTAACGTGCCGTCTCCGAGCCCCGATGGTTCCACGCGCCGTCTCCGAGCCCTGATCGGTCCACGCGCCGTCTCCTGAGCCCGGATCGGTCCACGCGTCGTCCCCTAATCCCCGATCCGTATACTCGTCGTCTCCGAGCCTCGATCGGTCTACGCGCCGTCGCCGAGCCGCGATCGGTCCACGCGCCGTCTCCTGAAACCCGATCCGTCCACGCGCAGTCGCCGAGCCCCGATCGGTCCACGCGCGGTCTCCTGAGCCTCGGTCCGTCCACGCGCCGTCGCCGAACCCCAATTGGTCCACGCGCAACCTCCTGAGCCCCAGTCGGTCCACGCGCCATCTCCTGAGCCCCGATCGGTCCACGTATCGTCTTCTAAGCCCCGATACGTCCACACGCCGTCTCCGATCCCCGATCGGTCCGCGTGCCGCATTCTAAGCCGCGGCCCGTCCACGCGCTGTCTGCGAGCACCGCTCAGTCCACGCGCCGTCTCCTGAGCACCGTTCGGTCCACGCGTCGTCTTCAAAGCCCAGATGCCTCCACGCGCCGTCTCCGAGCCACGATCGGTCCGTGGGCCGCTTCCAGAGCACTATCAATCCACGCGTCGTCTCCTTATCTCCGATCGGTCCACGCGCTGTCTCGGAGCGCCGATCGGTTCACGCGCCGTCTCCTGAGCCCCGATCGGTCCACGCGGCGCCTCCGGAGCTCCGATCGATCCACACGAGTCTCCTGAGCCCCGGTCGGTCCGCCCGCCGTCTCCTGAGCCCCGATCGGCCAACGCGCCGTCTCCTGAGCGCCGATCCGTCCACGCGCCGTCTCCTGAGCCCCGATCGTCCAACGCGCCGTCTCCGAGCACTGATCGGTCCATGCGCCGTCTCCTGAGCCCCGATCGGTCCACGCGCCGTCTCCAAAGCCCTGATCGGTCCACGTGCCGTCTCCGAGCCCCGATCGGTCCACGCGCCGTCTCCTGAACCCCGATACGTCCACACGCAGTCGCCGAGCCCCGATCGGTCCACGCGCCGTCGCCGAGCCTCGATCGGTCCACGCGCGGCCTCCTAAGCCCCGACCGGTTCACGCGCCGTCTCGTAAGCCCCAATCGGTCCACGCGCCGTCTCAGAGCGCCGTTCATTTCACGCGCCGTGTCCTGAGCCCCGATCGTTCCACGCGCCGTCTCCAAGCCGCGATCGGTCCACGCGCCATCTCCTGAGGCCTAATCGGTCCACACGCTGTCTCGTGAACTCCGATAGGTACACGCGTCGTCTCCTACGCCCCGATCGGTCCACGCGCCGTCTCCGAGCACCGATTGGTCCACGCGCCGTCGCCCGAACCCCAATTGGTCGACGCGCCGTCGCCCGAACCCCAATTGGTCCACGAGCAACCTCCTGAGCTCCAGTCGGTCCACGCGCAGTTGCCGAGCCCCGATCGATCCCCGCATCGTCTCGTAAGCCCCGATCGGTTGACGCGTCATTTACGTGCCCCGATCGGTCTACGCGCCGTCTCCTGAGCCCCGATCAGTCCACGCGCAGTCGCCGAGCCCCGGTCGGTCCAGGCGCCGTCTCCTGAGCCCCGATCGGTCCACACCCCTTCCCCTGAGCCCCGATCGGTCGACGCGTCGTCTCCTAAGACCCGACCGGTTCACCCGCCATCTCCTGTGCACCGATCGATTCACGTGCCGTCTCCTAAGCCCCGATCGGTCCACACGCCGTCTCCTAAGCCCCAATCGGGCCACGCGTTGTCTCCTAAGCCCCGATCCGTCGCCGCGTCGTCTCCTGAGCCAAGATCAATTGACGCGACTTCTCCTGAGCCCCGATCGCTCCTCGCGCCGTCTCCTGAGCCCCGCTCGGTCCATGCGTCGTCTTCTAAGCCCCCATGCCTCCACGCACCATCTCCTGAGCCCCGATCGTTCCACGTGCCGTCTCCGAGCCCCGATCGCTCCACGCGCCGTCTCCGAGCCCCGATCGGTCCACGCGCCGTCACCTGAGCCCCGATCGTTCCACGCCCCGTCTCCGAGCCCCGATCGGTCCACGCGCCGTCTCCTAAGCCCCGATCGGTCCACGCGCCTTCTCCTCATCCCCGATCGGTCCACGCGCCGTCTCGGAGCGCCGATTGGTTCACGCGCAGTCTCCTGAGCCCTGATCGCTCCACGCGCCGTCTCCTGAGCCCCGATCGTTCCACGCGCCTTCTCCTAAGCCCCGATCGATCCACGCGAGTCTCCTGAGCCCCGGTCGGTCCGCGCACCGTCGCCGAGCCCCGATCGGTCCAGGCGTGGCCTCCTGAGCCGCGGTCGGTCCACGCGCCGTTTCCTGAGCCCCGATCGGTCCACGCGTCGTCTTCTAAGCCCAGATGCCTCCTTGCGCCGTCTCCCCACCACGATCGGTGCAGGCGCCGCTTCCTGAGCCCCGATCGGTCCACGCGTCGTCTCCTGAGCCCCGATCGGTCCACGCGCCGTCTCCTGAGCCCCGATCGGTCCACGCGCCGTCGCCGAACCCCAATTGGTCGACGCGAAACCGCCTGAGCCCCAGTCGGTCCACGCGCTGTCTCCTGAGCCCCGATCTGTCCACGCGCCGTCTCCGAGCCCCGATCGGTCCACGCGCCGTCTCCGAGCGCCGATCGGTTCACACGCCGTCTCCTGAGCCCCGATCGTTCCACGCGCCGTCTCCGAGCTCCGATCGGCCCACGCGCCGTCTCCTCATCCCCGATCGGTCCACGCGCCGTCTCGGAGCGCCGATTGGTTCACGCGCCGCTTCCTGAGCCCCGAACGGTCCACGCGTTTTGTCCTAAGCCCCGATCGGTCCACGCGTCGTCTCCTCAGCCCCGATCGGTCGACGCGTCGTCTCCTGAGCCCCGATCGATCCACGCGTCGTCTCCTCAGCCCCGATCGCTCCACGCGCCGTCTCCGAGCGCCGATCGGTCCACGCGTCGTCTCCTGAGCCCCGATCGGTCCACGCGCCGTCTCCTGAGCCCCGATCTGTCCACGCGCCGTCTCCGAGCTCCGATCGGTCCACGCGCCGTCTCCGAGCGCCGATCGGTTCACACGCCGTCTCCTGAGCCCCGATCGTTCCACGCGCCGTCTCCGAGCTCCGATCGGCCCACGCGCCGTCTCCTAAGCCCCGATCGGTCCAAGCGCCTTCTCCTAAGCCCCGATCGGTCCACGCGCCGTCTCCGAGCCCCGATCGGTCCACGCGCCGTCTCCTGAGCCCCGATCGTTCCACACGCCGTCTCCGAGCCCCGATGGGTCCACGCGTCGCCTCCTGAGCCCCGGTCGGTCCACGCGCCGTCTCCTGAGCCCCGATCGGTCCACGCGTCGTCTTCTAAGCCCCGATCGGTCCACGCGTCGTCTCCTAAGCCCCGATCGGTCCACGCGCCGTCTCCGAGCGCCGATAACTTTACGCGCCGTCTCCTGAGCCCCGATCGTTCGACGCGCCGTCTCCGAGGCCCGATCGATCCACGCGCCGTCTCCTGAGGCCAAATCGGTCCACACGCTGTCTCGTGAGCCCCGATAGGTACACGCGTCGTCTCCTACGCCCCGATCGGTCCACGCGTAGTCTCCTAAGCCCCGCTCGGTTAACGCGTCGTTTCCGAGCCCCGATCGGTCCACGCGTCGTCTCCTGAGCCCCAATTAGTCCATGCGCCGTCTCCTAAGCCCCGGTCCGTCCACGGGCCGTGTCCGAGCTCCGATCGGTCCACGCGTCGTCTCCGAGCCCTGATCGGTCCACGCGCCATCGCCGAGACCCGATCGGTCCACACCCCTTCTCCTGAGCCCCGATCTGTCGACGCGTCGTCTCCTAAGCCCCGACCGGTACACGCGCCGTCTCCTGTGCCCCGATCGATTCACGTGCCGTCTCCTAAGCCCCGATCGGTTCACCCGTCGTCTCTTAAGCCCCAATCGGTCCACGCGCCCACTCCGAGCGCCGATCATTTCACGCGCCGTCTCCTGAGCCCCGGTCGGTCCGCGCGCTGTCTCCTGAGCCCCGATACATCCACGCGCAGTCGCCGAGCCCCGATCGGTCCACGCGCCGTCTCCGAGCCCGGATCGGTCCACGCGCGGCCTCCTGAGCCCCGGTCGGTTCACGCGCCGTATCCGAGCCCCAATCGGTCCACGCGCCGTCTCCTGAGCCCCGATCGTTCCAAGCGCCGTCTCCGAGCCCCGATCGTTCCACGCGGCGCCTCCGGAGCCCCGATCGATCCACGCGAGTCTCCTGAGCCCCATTCGGTCCGCGCGCCGTCTCCTGCGCCTCGATTGTTCGACGCGTCGTCTCCTGAGCCCCGATCGATCCACGCGTCGTCTCCTGAGCCCCGATCGCGCCACACGCCGTTTCCTGAGCCCCGATCGGTCCACGCGCCGTCTCCGAGCCGCGATCGGTAAACGCGCCGTCACCAAGCCCCGATCCGTACACGCGTCGTCTCCGAGCCCCGATGGGTCCACGCGCCGTCGCCGAGCCTCGATCGGTCCACGCGCAGCCTCCTAAGCCCCGGTCGGTTCACGCGCTATCTCCGAGCCGCGATCGGTCCACGCGCCGTCTCCTGAGCCCCGATACGTCCACGCGCAGTCGCCGAGCCCCGATCGGTCCACGCGCGGTCTCCTGAGCCCCGATCTGTCCACGCGTCGTCTCCGAGCCCCGATCGGTCCACGCCCCGTCTCCGAGCCCTGATCGGTCCACGCGCCGTCTCCTGAGCCCCAATCGGTCCACTCGCTGTCTCCTGATCCCCGATAGGTATACGCGTCGTCTCCTACGCCCCGATCGGTCCACGCGCCGCCTTCGTGCCCCGATCGGTCCACGCACCGCCTCCTGATCCCCATCGGTCCACGCGCCGTCTCCTGAGCCACGATCGATCCACATGCCGTCTCCGAGACTCGATCGGTCCACGCGCCGTCGCCGAGCCCCGATCGGTCCACGCGCGTCCTCCTGAGCCCCGGTCGGTCCACGCGCCGTCTCCGAGCCCCCATCGGTCCACGCGTTGTCTCCTAAGCCCCGATCGGCCCACGCGCCGTCTCCGTGCCCCGCTCGGTTCACGCATCGTCTCCTAAGCCCCGATCGGTTAACGCGCCGTCTCCGAGCGCCGAGCGGTCCACGCGCCGTCGCCGAACCCCAATTGGTCCACGCGCAACCGCCTGAGCCCCAATCGGTCCACGGGCCGTCGCCGATCCACGATCGGTCCGTGCGCCGTTTCCAGAGCCCTATCGGTCCACGCATCGTCTCCTGATCTCCGATCGGTCCACGCGCCGTCTCCTAAGCTTCGATCGGTCCACGCGCTGTCTCCGAGCGCCGATCGGTTCACGCGCCGTCTCCTGAGCCCCGATCGGTCCACGCGCCGTCTCCTGAGCCCGGATCGGTCCACGCGTCATCGCCGAATCCCCCATCCGTACACGCGTCGTCTCCGAGCCTCGATCGGTCCAGGCGCTGCTTCCTGAGCCCCAATCGGTCCACGCGTTGTCACCTAAGCCCCGATCGGTCCACGCGCCGTCTCCGAGCCCCGATCGGTTCACGCATCGTCACCTAAGCCCCGATCGGACCACGCGCCGTCTCCTGAGCCCCGATCGCTCCACGCTCCGTCTCCGAGCCCCGATCGGTCCACGCGCCGGCACCTGAGCCCGGATCGGTCCACGCGCCGTCGCCGAATCCCAATTGGTCCACGCGCAACCGCCTGAGCCCCAGTCGGTCCACGCGCTGTCTCCGAGCCCCGATCGGTCCACGCGCCGTCTCCGAGCGCCGATCGGTTCACGCGCCGTCTCCTGAGCCCCGATCGGTCCACGCGGCGCCTCCGGAGCCCCGATCGATCCACACGAGTCTCCTGAGCCCCGGTCGGTCCGCCCGCCGTCTCCTGAGCCTCGATCGGCCCACGCGCCGTCTCCTGAGCCCCGATCGTTCCACACGCCGCCTCCTAAGCCCCGATCTGTCCAGGCGTCGTCTCCTAAGCCCCGATCCGTACACGCGTCGTCTCCGAGCCCCGATGGGTCCACGCGCCGTCGCCGAGCCTCGATCGGTCCACGCGCAGCCTCCTAAGCCCCGGTCGGTTCACGCGCTATCTCCGAGCCGCGATCGGTCCACGCGCCGTCTCTTGAGCCCCGATACGTCCACGCGCAGTCGCCGAGCCCCGATCGGTCTACGCGCGGTCTCCTGAGCCCCGATCTGTCCACGCGCCGTCTCCGAGCCCCGATCGGTCCACGCGCCGTTCTCCGAGCCCTGATCGGTCCACGCGCCGTCTCCTGAGCCCCAATCGGTCCACTCGCTGTCTCCTGATCCCCGATAGGTACACGCGTCGTCTCCTACGCCCCGATCGGTCCAGGCGCCGTATCCTGAGCACTGATCGGTTCACGCGCCGTCTCCGAGCCCCGATCGATCCACGCGTCGTCTTGTAAGCCCAGATGCCTCCACGCGCCGTCTCCGAGCCACGATCGATCCACGCGCCGTCTCCTGAGCCCCGATCGGTCGACGCGTCGTCTTCTGAGCCCCGATCGATCCACACGTCGTCTCCTGAGCCACGATCAATTGACGCGTCTTCTCCTGAGCCCCGATCGTTCCACGCGCCGTCTCCGAGCCCCGATCGATCCACGCGCCGTCTCCTGAGCCCCGATCGGTCCACGCGTCGTTCCCCAAGCCCCGATACATCGACGCGCCGTCTCCTGATGCCCAATCGGTCCACGCGCTGTCTCCTGAGCCCCGATAGGTACACGCGTAGTCTCCTAAGCCCCGATCGGTCCACGCGCCGCCTCCGGAGCCCCATCGATCAACGTGAGTCTCCTAAGCCCCGACCGGTCCACGCGCCGCTTCCTGCGCCCCGATCGGTCCACGCGCCGTCTCCTAAGCCCCAATCGGTCCACGCGGCGTCTCCGAGCGCCGATCATTTCACGCGCCGTCTGCTGAGACCCGATCGTTCCACGCGCCGTCTCCGAGCCCCGATCGATCCACGCGCCGCCTCCTGAGCCCCGATCGGTCCACGCGCTGTCTCCTGAGCCCCGATAGGTACACGCGTCGTCTCCGAGCTCTGATCGGTCCACACGCCGTTTCCTGAGCCCCGATCGGTCCCCGTGCCGTCTCTGAGCGTTGATAACTTCACGCGCCGTCTCCTGCGCCCCGATCGGTCCACGCGTCGTCTCCTAAGCCCCGCTCGGCTAACGCGTCGTTTCCGAGCCCCGATCGGTCCAGGCGCCGCTTCCTGAGCCCCGATCGGTCCACGCGCCGTATCCTAAGCCCCGATCGGTCCACGTGCCGTCTCTGAGCGCTGATAACTTCACGCGCCGTCTCCTAAGCCCCGATCGGTCCACCCGTCGTCTCTTAAGCCCCAATCGGTCCACGCGCCATCTCCGGGCGCCGATCATTTTACGCGCCGTCTCCTGAGCCCCGGTCGGTCCGCGCGCCGTCACGTGAGCCCCGATCGGTCAACGCGTAGTCTCCTAAGCCCCGATCGATCCACGCGCCGTCTCCGAGCGCCGATCGGTTCACGCGCCGTCTCCTGAGCCCCGATCGTTCCACGCGCCGTCTCCGAGCCCCGGTCAGTCCACGCGCCGTCTCCGAGTCCCGATCGGTTCACGCATCGTCTCCTAAGCCCCGATCGGTTAACGCGCCGTCTCCGAGCCGCGATCGGTCCACGCGCCGTCACCTGAGCCCCGATCGGTCGACGCGCCGTCTCCTAAGCCCCGATCCGTCCACGGGCCGTCTCCTGAGCCCCGATTGCTCCACGGGCCGTTTCCTGAGCCCCGATCGTTCCACACGCCGCCCCCTAAACCTCGTTCGGTCCAGGCGTCGTCTCCTAAGCCCCGACCGGCTCACGCGCCGTCTCCTGTGCCCCGATCGATTCGCGCGCCGTCTCCTGAGCCCCGATCGCTCCACGCGCCGTCTCCGAGCCCCGATCGGTCCACGCGCCGTCTCTTGAGCCCGGATCAGTCCACGCGCCGTCGCCGAACCCCAATTGGTCCACGCGCGTCCGTCTGAGCTCCGGTTGGTCCACGCGCTGTTTCCGAGCCCCGATCGGTCCACGCGTCGTATTCGAACCCCGATCGGTCCACGCGCCGTCGCCGAGCCATGATCGGTCCACGCGCGGCCTCCTGAGCCCCGGTTGCTTCACGCACCGTATCCGAGCCCCCATCGGTCCACGCGTCGTCTCCGAGGCCCGATCGGTCAACGCGCCGTCGCCGAGCCATGATCGGCCCATGCGAGGCTCCTGAGCCCCGGTCGGTCCGCGCGCCGTCTCCTGATCCCCGATCCGTCGACGCGTCGTTTCCTGAACCCCGATCGATCCACGCGTCGTCTCCTGAGCCCCGATCGCTCCACGCGCCGATTTCTGAGCCCTGATCAATTGACGCGTCTTCTCCTGAGCCCCGATCGCTCCTCGCGCCGTTACCTGAGCCCCGCTCGGTCCCTGCGTCGTCTTCTTAGCCGCGATGCTTCCACGCGCCGTATCCGAGCCACGATCGGTCTAGGCGTCGCTTCCTGAGCCCCGATCGGTCCACGCGCTGTCTCCTAAGCCCCAATCGGTCCACGCGCCGTCTCCTAAGCCCCGATCGGTCCACGCGCCGTCTCCGAGCGCCGATCGGTTCACGCGCCGTCTCCTGAGCCCCGATCGTTCCCCGCGCCATCTCCGAGCCCCGATCGGTCCACGCGCCGTCTCCTAAGCCCCGATCGGTCCACGTGCCGTCTCCTGAGCCCCGATCGGTCCACGCGCCGTATCCGAGCCCCGATCGATCCACGCGCCGTCTCCTGAGCCCCGATCGGTCCACGCGTCGTTCCCCAAGCCCCGATCCATCGACGCGCCGTCTCCTGATGCCCAATCGGTCCACGCGCAGTCTCCTGAGCCCCGATAGGTACACGCGTAGTCTCCTAAGCCCCGATCGGTCCACGCGCCGCCTCGGGAGCCCCAATCGATCAACGTGAGTCTCCTAAGCCCCGATCGGTCCACGTGCCGTCTCCGAGCCCCGTTCGGTCCACGCGCCGTCTCCGGAGCCCCAATCGATCAACGTGAGTCTCCTAAGCCCCGACCGGTCCACGCGCCGTCTCCGAGCCCCGATCGGTCCACGCGTCGTCTCCTAAACCCCGATCGGTCCACGCGCCGTCTCCTGTGCCCCGATCGGTCGACGCGTCCTCTCCTAAACCCCGATCGGTCCACGGGTCGTCTCCTAAGCCCCGATCGGTCCACGCGTCGTCTCCTAAGCCGCGATCCGTCGACGCGTCGTCTCCTGAGCCACGATCAATTGACGCGTCTTCTCCTGAGCCCGATCGCTCCACGCGCCGTCTCCTGAGCCCCGATCGGTCCACGCGCCGTCTCCGAGCTCCGATCGGTCCACGCGCCGTCTCCTAAGCCCCAATCGGTCCACGCGCCGTCTCCTAAGCCCCGATCGGTCCACGCGCCGTCTCCGAGCGCCGATCGGTTCACGCGCCGTCTCCTGAGCCCCGATCGTTCCCCGCGCCATCTCCGAGCCCCGATCGGTCCACACGCCGTCTCCTAAGCCCCGATCGGTCCACGTGCCGTCTCCTGACCCCCGATCGTTCCACGCGCCGTCTCCTAAGCTGCGATCCGACCACGAGCCGTCTCCGAGCTGCTATCGGTAAACGCGCCGTCACCAAGCCCTGATCCGTACACGCGTCGTCTCCGAGCCCCGATCGGTCCACGCGCCGTCGCCGAGCCTCGATCGGTCCACGCGCGGCCTCTTGAGCCCCGATCGGTTCACGCGCCGGCTCCGAGCCCGATCGGTCCACGCATCGTCTCCTAAGCCCCGATCGGTTAACGTGCCGTCTCCGAGCCCCGATCGGTCCACGTGCCGTCTCCTGAGCCCCGGTCGGTTCACGCGCCGTCTCCGAGCCCCGATCGATCCACGCGTCGTCTTGTAAACCCAGATGCCTCCTCGCATCGTCTCCTAAGCCGCGATCGGTTAACGCGCCGTCTCCGAGCCCCGATCGGTCCACGCGCCGTCGTGGAACCCCAATTGGTCCACGCGCAACCGCCTGAGCCCCAGTCGGTCCACGCGCCGTTTCCTGAGCCCCGATCGGTCCACGCGCCGTCTCCTGGGCCCCGATCGGTCCACGCGCCGTCTCCTAAGCCCTGAACGGCCCACGCGCCGTCTCCGAGCGCCGATCGGTTCACGCGCCGTCTCCTGAGCGCCGATCGTTCCACGCGCCGTCTCCGAGCTCCGATCGGCCCACGCGCCGTCTCCTAAGCCACGATCGGTCCAAGCGCCTTCTCCTAAGCCCCGATCGGTCCAGGCGCCGTCTCCGAGCGCGGATCGGTTCACGCGCCGTCACCTGAGCCCCGATCGCTCCACGCACCGTTTTCTGAGCACCGTTTGGTCCACGCGTCGTCTTCAAAGCCCCGATGCCTCCACGCGCCGCCTCCGGAGCCCCGATCGATCCACGCGAATCTCCTGAGCTCCGGTCGGTCGACGCGCCGTCTCCTCAGCCCCGATCCGTCCACGCGTCATCTCCTAAGCCCCGATTCGTCGACGCGTCGTCTCCTGAGCCCCGATCAATTGACGTGTGTTCTCCTGAGCCCCGATCGCTCCTCGCGCCGTCTCCTGAACCCCGCTCGGTCCATGCGTCGTCTTCTTAGCCCGGATGCCTCCACGCGCCGTCTCCGAGCCACGATCGGTCCAGGCGCCGCTTCCTGCGCCCCGATCGGTCCACGCGCCGTCTCCTAAGCCCCAATCGGTCCACGCGGCGTCTCCGAGCGCCGATCATTTCACGCGCCGTCTGCTGAGACCCGATCGTTTCACGCGCCGTCTCCGAGCCCCGATCGATCCACGCGCCGCCTCCTGAGCCCCGATCGGTCCACGCGCTGTCTCCTGAGCCCCGATAGGTACACGCGTAGTCTCCTAAGCCCCGATCGGTCCACGCGTCGTCTCCGAGCTCTGATCGGTCCACACGCCGTTTCCTGAGCCCCGATCGGTCCATGCGTCGTCTTCTTAGCCCCGATGCCTCCACGCGTCGTCTCCGAGCCACGATCGGTCCAGGCGCCGCTTCCTGAGCCCCGATCGGTCCACGCGCCGTATCCTAAGCCCCGATCGGTCCCCGTGCCGTCTCTGAGCGCTGATAACTTCACGCGCCGTCTCCTAAGCCCCGATCGGTCCACCCGTCGTCTCTTAAGCCCCAATCGGTCCACGCGCCATCTCCGAGCGCCGATCATTTTACGCGCCGTCTCCTGAGCCCCGGTCGGTCCGCGCGCCGTCACCTGAGTCCCGATCGGTCAACGCGTAGTCTCCTAAGCCCCGATCGGTCCACGCGCCGTCTCCGAGCGCCGATCGGTTCACGCGCCGTCTCCTGAGCCCCGATCGTTCCACGCGCCGTCTCCGAGCCCCGGTCGGTCCACGCGCCGTCTCCGAGCCCCGATCGGTTCACGCATCGTCTCCTAAGCCCCGATCGGTTAACGCGCCGTCTCCGAGCCGCGATCCGTCCACGCGCCGTCGCCGAACCCCAATTGGTCCACGCGCAACCGCCTGAGCCCCAGTCCGTCCACGCGTTGTGTCCGAGCTCCAATCGGTCCACGCGCCGTTTCCTGAGCCCCGAACGGTCCATACGTCGTCTTCTAAGCCCCGATGCCTCCACGCGCCGTCTCCGAGCCAGATCGGTTCAGGCGCCGCTTCCCGAGCTCCGATCAGTCCACGCGCCGTCTCCTAAGCCCCGATCGTTCCACACGCCGCCCCCTAAACCTCGATCGGTCCAGGCGTCGTCTCCTAAGCCCCGACCGGCTCACGCGCCGTCTCCAGTGCCCCGATCGATTCACGTGCCGTCTCCTAAGCCCCGATCGGTCCACCCGTCGTCTCTTAAGCCCCAATCGGTCCACGCACCATCTCCGAGCGCCGATCACTTCACGCGCTGTCTCCTGAACCCCGATCGGTCGACGCGTCGTCTCCTAAGCCCTGAACGGCCCACGCGCCGTCTCCGAGCGCCGATCGGTTCACGCGCCGTCTCCTGAGCCCCGATCGTTCTACGCGCCGTCTCCGAGCTCCGATCGGCCCACGCGCCGTCTCCTAAGCCCCGATCGGTTCAAGCGCCTTCTCCTAAGCCCCGATCAGTCCACGGGCCGTCTCCGAGCGGGGATCGGTTCACGCGCCGTCACCTGAGCCCCGATCGTTCCACGCGCCGTTTCCGAGCCCCGATCGGTCCACGCGTCATCTCCTGAGCCCGGATCGTTCCACGCGTCGTCCCCGAATCCTCGATCCGTACACGCGTCGTCTCCGAGCCTCGATCGGTCCACGCGCCGTCGCCGAGCCCCGATCGGTCCAGGCGTATCCTCCTGAGCCCCGGTCGGTCCACGCGCCGTCTCCGAGCCCCGATCGGTCCACGCATCGTCTCCTAAGCCCCGATCGGTTAACGCGCCGACTCGGAGCCCCGATCGTTCCACGCGCCGTCGCCGAACCCCAATTGGTCCACGCGCAACCGTCTAAGCCCCGGTTGGTCCACGCGCTGTTTCCGAGCCCCGATCGGTCCACGCGTCGTATCCGAACCCCGATCGGTCCACGCGCCGTCGCCGAGCCATGATCGGTCCACGCGCGGCCTCCTGAGCCCCGGTTGCTTCACGCGCCGTATCCGAGCCCCCATCGGTCCACGCGTCGTCTCCGAGCCCCGATCGGTCCACGCGCCGTCGCCGAGCCATGATCGGGCCATGCGAGGCTCCTGAGCCCCGGTCGGTCCGCGCGCCGTCTCCTGATCCCCGATCGGTCGACGCGTCGTTTCCTGAGCCCCGATCGATCCACGCGTCGTCTCCTGAGCCCCGATCGCTCCAGGCGCCGTTTTCTGAGCACCGTTCGGTCCACGCGTCGTCTTCAAAGCCCCGATGCCTCCACGCGCCGTCTCCGAACCACGATCGGTTCGTGCGCCGCTTCCAGAGCCCTATCGGTCCACGCGTCCTCTCCTGATCTCCTATTGGTATACGCGCCGTCTCCTAAGCCCCGATCGGTCCACGTGCCGTCTCCGAGCGCCGATCGGTTCACGCGCCGTCTCCTGAGCCCCGATCATTCCACGCGCCGTCTCTGAGCCCCGGTCGGTCCACGCCCCGTCGCCGAACCCCAATTGGTCCACAGGCAATCTCCTGAGCCCCAGTCGGTCCACGCGCGGCCTCCTGAGCCATGCTCGGTCCACGCACCGTCTCCTGAGCCCCGATCGGTCAACGCGCCGTTCCCTAAGCTCCGATCCATCCACGCGCATTCTCCTGAGCCCCGATCGGTCCACGCGCCGTCTTCGAGCGCCGATCGGTGCACACAACGTCTCCTAAGCCCCAATCGGTTCACGCGCCGTCTCCTGAGCCCCGATCGTTCTACGCGCCGTCTCCGAGCCCCGATTCGTCCACGTGCAGTCGCCGAGCCCCGATCGGTTCACGCGCGATCTCCTGAGCCCCAGTCGGTACACGCTCTGTCTCCGAGCCCCGATCGGTCCACGCATCGTCTCGTAAGCCCCGCTCGGTTAACGCGTCGTTTCGGAGACCCATCGGTCTACGCGCCATCTCCGAGCCGCGATCGGCCCACGCATCGTCTCCTGAGCCCCGATCTGTCCACGCGCCGTCTCCGAGCCCCGATCGGTTCACGGATCGTCTCCTAAGACCCGACCGGTTCACCCGCCGTCTCCTGAGCCCCGGTCGGTCCACGCGCCGTCTCCGAGCCTCGATCGATCCACGTACCGTCTCCGAAGCCCCTATCGGTCCATGCGCCGTCTGCTGAGCCCCGATCGGTCCACGCATCGTCTCCTAAGCCCCGATACGTCCACACGCCGTATCCGAGCCCCGATCGGTCCGCGTGACGCATTCTAAGCCCCGATCGGTCCTCACGCCGTCTCCGAGCTACGATCGGTCCAGGCGCCGCTTCCTGAGCCCCCATCGGTCCACGCGCCGTCACCCGAGCCCCGATCGTTCCACGCGCCGTCTCCGAGCCCCGATCGGTCCACGGGCTGTCTCCTGAGCCCGGATCGTTCCACGCGTCGTCCCCGAATCTCCGATCCGTACACGCGTCGTCTCCGAGCCTCGATCGATCCACGCGCCGTCGCCGAGCCCCGATCGGTCCAGGCGTATCCTCCTGAGCCCCGGTCGGTCCACGCGCCGTCTCCTCAGCCCCGATCGTACACGCTTCGTCTCCGAGCCCCGATCGGTCCACCCGCCGTCGCCGAACCCCGATTGGTTCCCGCGCCGCCGTCTGACTCCCAATCGGTCCACGCGCTGTCTCGTGAGCCCCGCTCGGTCTACGCGTCGTCTCCTAAGAACCGATCAGTCCACGCGTCGTCTCTGAGCCCCGATAGGTCCACGCGTCGTCTCCTAAGCCCCGATCGGTTCACGCGCCGTTTCCTGACCCCCGATCGGTCCACGCGTCGTCTCCTAAGCCCCGATCGGTCCACGCGTCGTCTCCTAAGCGCCGATCTGTCCACGCACCGTCCCCTGATTCCCGATCGGTCCACGTGCCGCCTCCGGAGCCCCGATCTATCTACGCGAGTCTCCTAAGCCCCGATCGGTCCACGCGCCGTCTCCTGAGCCCCGATCGGTCAACGCGCCGTCTCCTGAGCCCCGATCGGTCCACGCGCCGTCTCCTCAGCCCCGATCGGTGCACGCGTCGTCTCCGAGCACCGATTGGTCCATGGGCCATTTCGGGAGCCCCGATCGGTCCACGCGCCGTCTCCTGAGCCCCGATCGGTCCCCGCGCCGTCTCCTCAGCCCCGATCGGTCCACGCGTCGCCTCCTGACCTCCGGTCGGTCGACGCGCCGTCTCCGAGCCGCGATCTGTCCACGCACCGTCCCCTGATTCCCGATCGGTCCACGTGCCGCCTCCGGAGCCCCGATCTATCTACGCGAGTCTCCTAAGCCCCGATCGGTCCACGCGCCGTCTCCTGAGCCCCGATCGGTCATCGCGCCGTCTCCTGAGCCCCGATCGGTCAACGCGCCGTCTCCTGAGCCCCGATCGGTCCCCGCGCCGTCTCCTCAGCCCCGATCGGTCCACGCGTCGCCTCCTGACCTCCGGTCGGTCGACGCGTCGTCTCCTGAGCCCCGATCGCATCCACGCGCCGTTTCCTGAGCCCCGATCCGTACACGCGTCGTCTCCGAGCCCCGATCGGTCCACGCGTCGTCTCCTAAGCCCCGATTGGTTCACGCATCGGCTCCTGAACCCCGATCGGTCCACGCGCCGTCTCCTGAACCCGGATACGTCCACGCGCAGTCGCCGAGCCCCGATCGGTCCACGGGCCATCGCCGAGCCTCGATCGGTCCACGCGTGGCCTCCTGAGCCCCGGTCGGTTCACGCGCCGTCTCCGAGCCCCGATCGATCCACGCGTCTTTTCTAAGCCCAGCTGCTCCCTCGCACCGTCTCCGAGCCACGATCGGTCCAGGCGCCGCTTCTTGATCCCCGATCGGTCCCGGCGTTGTCTCCTAAGCCCCGACCGGTCCACGCGCCGTCTCTGAGCCCCGATCGGTTCACGCATCGTCTCCTATGCCCCGATCGGTTAACTCGCCGTCTCCGAGCGCCGATCGGTCCACGCGCCGTCGCCGAACCCCAATTGGTCCACGAGCAACCGCCTGAGCTCCAGTCGGCCCACGCGCTGTCTCCCAGCCTCGATCGGTCCACGCGTCGTCTCCTAAGCCCCGATCCGTCCACGGGCCGTCTCCGAGCCGCGATCGGTAAACGCGCCGTCACCAAGCCCCGATCCGTACACGCGTCGTCTCCGAGCCCCGATCGGTCCACGCGCCGTCTCCGAGCCCAGATCGGTCCACGCGCCGTCGCCGAGCCCCGATCGCTCCACGCTCAGTCGCCGAGCCCCGATCGGTCCACGCGCGGTCTTCCGAGCCCCGATCGCTCCACGAGCCGTCTCCTGAGCCCCGATCGGTCCAGGAGTCGTCTCCGAGCCCCGATCGGTCCACGCGCCGTCTCCTCATCCCCGATACGTCCACGCGTAGTCGGCGAGCCGCGATTGGTTAACGCGCCGTCTGCGAGCCCCGATCGGTCCACGCGCCGTCTCCTGAGCCCCGATACGTCCACGCGTAGTCGCCGAGCCCCGATCGGTAGAAGCGCGGTCTCCTAAACCCCGATCGGTTTACGCGCCGTCTCCTGAGCCCCGATCGTTCCACGCGTCGTCTCCGAGCGCCGATGGGTCCACGCGCCGTCTCCGGGCCCCCATCGGTTCACGCACCGTCTCCTGATCCCCGATCGGTCCACACCTGGCCTCCTGAGCTCCGTTCGGTCCACGCGCCGACTCCTGAGTTCCGTTCGGTCCACGCGCCGTCTCCTGAGCCCCGGTCGGTCCTCGCGCCGTCTCCTGAGCCCCGATCATTCCAGGCGCCGTCTCCGAGCCCCGGTCGGTCCACGCACCGTCTCCTGAGCCCCATCCGTCCACGTTGCGCCTCCGCAGCCCCGATCGATCCTCGCGTCGTCACCTGAGCCCCGATCGCTCCACGCGCCGTTTCCTGAGCCCCGATACGTCCACGCGTAGTCGCCGAGCCCCGATCGGTCGAAGCGCGGTCTCCTAAACCCCGATCGGTTTACGCGCCGTCTCCTGAGCCCCGATCGTTCCAGGTGCCGTCTCCGAGCCCCGATCGGTCCACGCACCGTCTCCTGAGCCCCATCCGGTCACGTGGCGCCTCCGCAGCCCCGATCGATCCTCGCGTCGTCACCTGAGCCCCGATCGCTCCACGCGCCGTTTCCTGAGCCCCGATCTGTCCACGCATCGTCTCCGAGCACCGATCGGTCCACGCGCCGTTTTCTGAGCACCGTTCGGTCCACGCGTCGTCTTCAAAGCCCCGATGCCTCCACCCGCCGTCTCCGAGCCACCATCGGTCCGTGCGCCGCTGCCAGAGCCCCGATCGGTCCACGCGTCGTCTCCTGATCTCCGATCGGCCCACGCGCCGTCTCCTAAGCCCCGATCGGTCCACGCGCCGTCTCCGAGCCCCGATCGGTCCACGCTCCGTCTCCTGAGCCCCGATCGGCCCACGCGTCGTTCCCTAAGCCCCGATCCATCCACGCCCATTCTCCTGAGCCCCGATCGTTCCACGCGCCGTCTCCCAGCCCCGATCGTTCCACGCGCCGTCTCCTGAGCCCCGATCGCTCCACGCGTCGTTTCCGAAGCCCCGATCCATCCACGCGCCGTCGCCTGAGCCCCGATCGGTCCACGCGTCGTTCCTTAAGCCCTGGTCCATCCATGCGCGGTCTCCTGAGCCCCGATCGGTGCACGCATCGTCTCCTAAGCCTCGACACGTCCACGCGTCGTCTCCGAGCCCCGATCGGTCCACGCGCGATCGCCGAGCTTCGATTGGTCCACGCATCGTGTCCTAAGCCCCGATCGATCCACGCGCAGTCGCCGAACCCCAATTGATCCACGCGCAACCTCCTGTGCCCCAGTCGGTACACGCGCTGTCTCCGAGTCCCGATCGGTCCACACATAGCCTCCTAAGCCCCGCTCGGTTAACGCGCCGTCGCCGAGCCATGATCGGTCCACGCGCGGCCTCCTGAGCCCTGATCGGTCCACGCGCCGTCGCCGAGCCGCGCTCGGTCCACGCGCGGCCTCCTGAGCCCCGATCGGTCCACGCGCCGTCGCCGAGCCGCGTTCAGTCCACGCGCGGCCTCCTGAGCCCCGATCGGTGCACTCGCCGTCTCCAAAGCCCCGATCGGTCCACGCGCCGTCTCCGAGCGGCGATTGGTTCACGCGTCGTCTCCTGAGCCCCGATCGATCCACGCGTCTTCTCCTGAGCCCCGATCGCTCCACGCGCCGTCTCCTGAGCCGCGATCGGTCCACGCGTCGTCTTCGAGCACCGATCGATCCACGCGCCGTCTCCGAGCCCCGATCGGTCCACGCATCGTCTCCTAAGCCCCATCGGTCAACGCGTCGTCTCCTAAGCCCCGATCTGTCCACGCGCCGTCTCCGAGCCCCGGTCGGTCCACGCGCCGTCGCCGAACCCCAATTGGTCCACGCGCGGCCTCCTCAGCCCCGGTTGGACCACGCGCGGTCTCCTAAGCCCCGATCGGTTCACGCGCCGCCTCCGGAGCCCCGATAGATCCACGCGCTGCCTCCTGAGCCCCGGTCGGTCCACGCGCCGTGTCCGAGCCTTGATCGGTCCACGTACTGTCTCCGAAGCCCCGATCGGTCCGCGTGACGCATTCTAAGCCACGGTCCGTCCACGCGCCGTCTCCGAGCACTGATCGGTCCACGCGCCGTCTCCTGAGCCCCGATCGGTCCACGCATCGTCTCCTAAGCCCTGATCGATCCACGTGTCGTCTCCGAGTCCCGATGGGTCCACGCGCCGCATCCTGAGCCCCGATTGGTCGGCGCGTCGTCTCCTCAGCCCCGATCGATCCACGCGTCGTCTCCTGAGCCCCGATCGCTCCACGCGCCGTCTCCGAGCGCCGATCGGTGCACGCGCCGTCTCCTGAGCCCCGATCGTTCGCCACGCCGCCTCCTAAGCCCCGATTGGTCCAGGCGTCGTCTCCTAAGCCCCGAGCGGTCCACGTGCCGTCTCCTGAGCCCCAATCGGTCCACGCGCTATCTCCTGAGCCCCGATAGGTATACGCGTCGTCTCCTACGCCCCGATCGGTCCACGCGTCGTCTCCTGAGCCCCGATCGCTCCACGCGCCGTCTCCGAGCCCCGATATGTCCACGTACCATCTCCGAAGCCCCGATCGGTCCACGCGCCGTCTCCTAAGCCCCCATCGGTCTACGCGTCGTCTCCTAAGCCCCGATAAGTCCACATCCAGTGTCCGAGCACCGATCGGTCCACGCGCCGTCTCCTCAGCCCCGATCGTACACGCTTCGTCTCCGAGCCCCGATCGGTCCACCCGCCGTCGCCGAACCCCGATTGGTTCCCGCGCCGCCGTCTGACTCCCAATCGGTCCACGCGCTGTCTCGTGAGCCCCGCTCGGTCTACGCGTCGTCTCCTAAGCCCCGATCGGTCCACGCGTCGTCTCTGAGCCCCGATAGGTCCACGCGTCGTCTCCTAAGCCCCGATCGGTTCACGCGCCGTTTCCTGAGCCCCGATCGGTCCACGCGTCGTCTCCTAAGCCCCGATCGGTCCACGCGTCGTCTCCTAAGCGCCGATCTGTCCACGCACCGTCCCCTGATTCCCGATCGGTCCACGTGCCGCCTCCGGAGCCCCGATCTATCTACGCGAGTCTCCTAAGCCCCGATCGGTCCACGCGCCGTCTCCTGAGCCCCGATCGGTCAACGCGCCGTCTCCTGAGCCCCGATCGGTCCACGCGCCGTCTCCTCAGCCCCGATCGGTGCACGCGTCGTCTCCGAGCACCGATTGGTCCATGGGCCATTTCGGGAGCCCCGATCGGTCCACGCGCCGTCTCCTGAGCCCCGATCGGTCCCCGCGCCGTCTCCTCAGCCCCGATCGGTCCACGCGTCGCCTCCTGACCTCCGGTCGGTCGACGCGCCGTCTCCGAGCCGCGATCTGTCCACGCACCGTCCCCTGATTCCCGATCGGTCCACGTGCCGCCTCCGGAGCCCCGATCTATCTACGCGAGTCTTCTAAGCCCCGATCGGTCCACGCGCCGTCTCCTGAGCCCCGATCGGTCATCGCGCCGTCTCCTGAGCCCCGATCGGTCAACGCGCCGTCTCCTGAGCCCCGATCGGTCCCCGCGCCGTCTCCTCAGCCCCGATCGGTCCACGCGTCGCCTCCTGACCTCCGGTCGGTCGACGCGTCGTCTCCTGAGCCCCGATCGCATCCACGCGCCGTTTCCTGAGCCCCGATCCGTACACGCGTCGTCTCCGAGCCCCGATCGGTCCACGCGTCGTCTCCTAAGCCCCGATTGGTTCACGCATCGGCTCCTGAACCCCGATCGGTCCACGCGCCGTCTCCTGAACCCGGATACGTCCACGCGCAGTCGCCGAGCCCCGATCGGTCCACGGGCCATCGCCGAGCCTCGATCGGTCCACGCGTGGCCTCCTGAGCCCCGGTCGGTTCACGCGCCGTCTCCGAGCCCCGATCGATCCACGCGTCTTTTCTAAGCCCAGCTGCTCCCTCGCACCGTCTCCGAGCCACGATCGGTCCAGGCGCCGCTTCTTGATCCCCGATCGGTCCCGGCGTTGTCTCCTAAGCCCCGACCGGTCCACGCGCCGTCTCTGAGCCCCGATCGGTTCACGCATCGTCTCCTATGCCCCGATCGGTTAACTCGCCGTCTCCGAGCGCCGATCGGTCCACGCGCCGTCGCCGAACCCCAATTGGTCCACGAGCAACCGCCTGAGCTCCAGTCGGCCCACGCGCTGTCTCCCAGCCTCGATCGGTCCACGCGTCGTCTCCTAAGCCCCGATCCGTCCACGGGCCGTCTCCGAGCCGCGATCGGTAAACGCGCCGTCACCAAGCCCCGATCCGTACACGCGTCGTCTCCGAGCCCCGATCGGTCCACGCGCCGTCTCCGAGCCCAGATCGGTCCACGCGCCGTCGCCGAGCCCCGATCGCTCCACGCTCAGTCGCCGAGCCCCGATCGGTCCACGCGCGGTCTTCCGAGCCCCGATCGCTCCACGAGCCGTCTCCTGAGCCCCGATCGGTCCAGGAGTCGTCTCCGAGCCCCGATCGGTCCACGCGCCGTCTCCTCATCCCCGATACGTCCACGCGTAGTCGGCGAGCCGCGATTGGTTAACGCGCCGTCTGCGAGCCCCGATCGGTCCACGCGCCGTCTCCTGAGCCCCGATACGTCCACGCGTAGTCGCCGAGCCCCGATCGGTAGAAGCGCGGTCTCCTAAACCCCGATCGGTTTACGCGCCGTCTCCTGAGCCCCGATCGTTCCACGCGTCGTCTCCGAGCGCCGATGGGTCCACGCGCCGTCTCCGGGCCCCCATCGGTTCACGCACCGTCTCCTGATCCCCGATCGGTCCACACCTGGCCTCCTGAGCTCCGTTCGGTCCACGCGCCGACTCCTGAGTTCCGTTCGGTCCACGCGCCGTCTCCTGAGCCCCGGTCGGTCCTCGCGCCGTCTCCTGAGCCCCGATCATTCCAGGCGCCGTCTCCGAGCCCCGGTCGGTCCACGCACCGTCTCCTGAGCCCCATCCGTCCACGTTGCGCCTCCGCAGCCCCGATCGATCCTCGCGTCGTCACCTGAGCCCCGATCGCTCCACGCGCCGTTTCCTGAGCCCCGATACGTCCACGCGTAGTCGCCGAGCCCCGATCGGTCGAAGCGCGGTCTCCTAAACCCCGATCGGTTTACGCGCCGTCTCCTGAGCCCCGATCGTTCCAGGTGCCGTCTCCGAGCCCCGATCGGTCCACGCACCGTCTCCTGAGCCCCATCCGGTCACGTGGCGCCTCCGCAGCCCCGATCGATCCTCGCGTCGTCACCTGAGCCCCGATCGCTCCACGCGCCGTTTCCTGAGCCCCGATCTGTCCACGCATCGTCTCCGAGCACCGATCGGTCCACGCGCCGTTTTCTGAGCACCGTTCGGTCCACGCGTCGTCTTCAAAGCCCCGATGCCTCCACCCGCCGTCTCCGAGCCACCATCGGTCCGTGCGCCGCTGCCAGAGCCCCGATCGGTCCACGCGTCGTCTCCTGATCTCCGATCGGCCCACGCGCCGTCTCCTAAGCCCCGATCGGTCCACGCGCCGTCTCCGAGCCCCGATCGGTCCACGCTCCGTCTCCTGAGCCCCGATCGGCCCACGCGTCGTTCCCTAAGCCCCGATCCATCCACGCCCATTCTCCTGAGCCCCGATCGTTCCACGCGCCGTCTCCCAGCCCCGATCGTTCCACGCGCCGTCTCCTGAGCCCCGATCGCTCCACGCGTCGTTTCCGAAGCCCCGATCCATCCACGCGCCGTCGCCTGAGCCCCGATCGGTCCACGCGTCGTTCCTTAAGCCCTGGTCCATCCATGCGCGGTCTCCTGAGCCCCGATCGGTGCACGCATCGTCTCCTAAGCCTCGACACGTCCACGCGTCGTCTCCGAGCCCCGATCGGTCCACGCGCGATCGCCGAGCTTCGATTGGTCCACGCATCGTGTCCTAAGCCCCGATCGATCCACGCGCAGTCGCCGAACCCCAATTGATCCACGCGCAACCTCCTGTGCCCCAGTCGGTACACGCGCTGTCTCCGAGTCCCGATCGGTCCACACATAGCCTCCTAAGCCCCGCTCGGTTAACGCGCCGTCGCCGAGCCATGATCGGTCCACGCGCGGCCTCCTGAGCCCTGATCGGTCCACGCGCCGTCGCCGAGCCGCGCTCGGTCCACGCGCGGCCTCCTGAGCCCCGATCGGTCCACGCGCCGTCGCCGAGCCGCGTTCAGTCCACGCGCGGCCTCCTGAGCCCCGATCGGTGCACTCGCCGTCTCCAAAGCCCCGATCGGTCCACGCGCCGTCTCCGAGCGGCGATTGGTTCACGCGTCGTCTCCTGAGCCCCGATCGATCCACGCGTCTTCTCCTGAGCCCCGATCGCTCCACGCGCCGTCTCCTGAGCCGCGATCGGTCCACGCGTCGTCTTCGAGCACCGATCGATCCACGCGCCGTCTCCGAGCCCCGATCGGTCCACGCATCGTCTCCTAAGCCCCATCGGTCAACGCGTCGTCTCCTAAGCCCCGATCTGTCCACGCGCCGTCTCCGAGCCCCGGTCGGTCCACGCGCCGTCGCCGAACCCCAATTGGTCCACGCGCGGCCTCCTCAGCCCCGGTTGGACCACGCGCGGTCTCCTAAGCCCCGATCGGTTCACGCGCCGCCTCCGGAGCCCCGATAGATCCACGCGCTGCCTCCTGAGCCCCGGTCGGTCCACGCGCCGTGTCCGAGCCTTGATCGGTCCACGTACTGTCTCCGAAGCCCCGATCGGTCCGCGTGACGCATTCTAAGCCACGGTCCGTCCACGCGCCGTCTCCGAGCACTGATCGGTCCACGCGCCGTCTCCTGAGCCCCGATCGGTCCACGCATCGTCTCCTAAGCCCTGATCGGTCCACGTGTCGTCTCCGAGTCCCGATGGGTCCACGCGCCGCATCCTGAGCCCCGATTGGTCGGCGCGTCGTCTCCTCAGCCCCGATCGATCCACGCGTCGTCTCCTGAGCCCCGATCGCTCCACGCGCCGTCTCCGAGCGCCGATCGGTGCACGCGCCGTCTCCTGAGCCCCGATCGTTCGCCACGCCGCCTCCTAAGCCCCGATTGGTCCAGGCGTCGTCTCCTAAGCCCCGAGCGGTCCACGTGCCGTCTCCTGAGCCCCAATCGGTCCACGCGCTATCTCCTGAGCCCCGATAGGTATACGCGTCGTCTCCTACGCCCCGATCGGTCCACGCGTCGTCTCCTGAGCCCCGATCGCTCCACGCGCCGTCTCCGAGCCCCGATATGTCCACGTACCATCTCCGAAGCCCCGATCGGTCCACGCGCCGTCTCCTAAGCCCCCATCGGTCTACGCGTCGTCTCCTAAGCCCCGATAAGTCCACATCCAGTGTCCGAGCACCGATCGGTCCACGCGCCGTCTCCTCAGCCCCGATCGTACACGCTTCGTCTCCGAGCCCCGATCGGTCCACCCGCCGTCGCCGAACCCCGATTGGTTCCCGCGCCGCCGTCTGACTCCCAATCGGTCCACGCGCTGTCTCGTGAGCCCCGCTCGGTCTACGCGTCGTCTCCTAAGCCCCGATCGGTCCACGCGTCGTCTCTGAGCCCCGATAGGTCCACGCGTCGTCTCCTAAGCCCCGATCGGTTCACGCGCCGTTTCCTGAGCCCCGATCGGTCCACGCGTCGTCTCCTAAGCCCCGATCGGTCCACGCGTCGTCTCCTAAGCGCCGATCTGTCCACGCACCGTCCCCTGATTCCCGATCGGTCCACGTGCCGCCTCCGGAGCCCCGATCTATCTACGCGAGTCTCCTAAGCCCCGATCGGTCCACGCGCCGTCTCCTGAGCCCCGATCGGTCAACGCGCCGTCTCCTGAGCCCCGATCGGTCCACGCGCCGTCTCCTCAGCCCCGATCGGTGCACGCGTCGTCTCCGAGCACCGATTGGTCCATGGGCCATTTCGGGAGCCCCGATCGGTCCACGCGCCGTCTCCTGAGCCCCGATCGGTCCCCGCGCCGTCTCCTCAGCCCCGATCGGTCCACGCGTCGCCTCCTGACCTCCGGTCGGTCGACGCGCCGTCTCCGAGCCGCGATCTGTCCACGCACCGTCCCCTGATTCCCGATCGGTCCACGTGCCGCCTCCGGAGCCCCGATCTATCTACGCGAGTCTCCTAAGCCCCGATCGGTCCACGCGCCGTCTCCTGAGCCCCGATCGGTCATCGCGCCGTCTCCTGAGCCCCGATCGGTCAACGCGCCGTCTCCTGAGCCCCGATCGGTCCCCGCGCCGTCTCCTCAGCCCCGATCGGTCCACGCGTCGCCTCCTGACCTCCGGTCGGTCGACGCGTCGTCTCCTGAGCCCCGATCGCATCCACGCGCCGTTTCCTGAGCCCCGATCCGTACACGCGTCGTCTCCGAGCCCCGATCGGTCCACGCGTCGTCTCCTAAGCCCCGATTGGTTCACGCATCGGCTCCTGAACCCCGATCGGTCCACGCGCCGTCTCCTGAACCCGGATACGTCCACGCGCAGTCGCCGAGCCCCGATCGGTCCACGGGCCATCGCCGAGCCTCGATCGGTCCACGCGTGGCCTCCTGAGCCCCGGTCGGTTCACGCGCCGTCTCCGAGCCCCGATCGATCCACGCGTCTTTTCTAAGCCCAGCTGCTCCCTCGCACCGTCTCCGAGCCACGATCGGTCCAGGCGCCGCTTCTTGATCCCCGATCGGTCCCGGCGTTGTCTCCTAAGCCCCGACCGGTCCACGCGCCGTCTCTGAGCCCCGATCGGTTCACGCATCGTCTCCTATGCCCCGATCGGTTAACTCGCCGTCTCCGAGCGCCGATCGGTCCACGCGCCGTCGCCGAACCCCAATTGGTCCACGAGCAACCGCCTGAGCTCCAGTCGGCCCACGCGCTGTCTCCCAGCCTCGATCGGTCCACGCGTCGTCTCCTAAGCCCCGATCCGTCCACGGGCCGTCTCCGAGCCGCGATCGGTAAACGCGCCGTCACCAAGCCCCGATCCGTACACGCGTCGTCTCCGAGCCCCGATCGGTCCACGCGCCGTCTCCGAGCCCAGATCGGTCCACGCGCCGTCGCCGAGCCCCGATCGCTCCACGCTCAGTCGCCGAGCCCCGATCGGTCCACGCGCGGTCTTCCGAGCCCCGATCGCTCCACGAGCCGTCTCCTGAGCCCCGATCGGTCCAGGAGTCGTCTCCGAGCCCCGATCGGTCCACGCGCCGTCTCCTCATCCCCGATACGTCCACGCGTAGTCGGCGAGCCGCGATTGGTTAACGCGCCGTCTGCGAGCCCCGATCGGTCCACGCGCCGTCTCCTGAGCCCCGATACGTCCACGCGTAGTCGCCGAGCCCCGATCGGTAGAAGCGCGGTCTCCTAAACCCCGATCGGTTTACGCGCCGTCTCCTGAGCCCCGATCGTTCCACGCGTCGTCTCCGAGCGCCGATGGGTCCACGCGCCGTCTCCGGGCCCCCATCGGTTCACGCACCGTCTCCTGATCCCCGATCGGTCCACACCTGGCCTCCTGAGCTCCGTTCGGTCCACGCGCCGACTCCTGAGTTCCGTTCGGTCCACGCGCCGTCTCCTGAGCCCCGGTCGGTCCTCGCGCCGTCTCCTGAGCCCCGATCGTTCCAGGCGCCGTCTCCGAGCCCCGGTCGGTCCACGCACCGTCTCCTGAGCCCCATCCGTCCACGTTGCGCCTCCGCAGCCCCGATCGATCCTCGCGTCGTCACCTGAGCCCCGATCGCTCCACGCGCCGTTTCCTGAGCCCCGATACGTCCACGCGTAGTCGCCGAGCCCCGATCGGTCGAAGCGCGGTCTCCTAAACCCCGATCGGTTTACGCGCCGTCTCCTGAGCCCCGATCGTTCCAGGTGCCGTCTCCGAGCCCCGATCGGTCCACGCACCGTCTCCTGAGCCCCATCCGGCCACGTGGCGCCTCCGCAGCCCCGATCGATCCTCGCGTCGTCACCTGAGCCCCGATCGCTCCACGCGCCGTTTCCTGAGCCCCGATCTGTCCACGCATCGTCTCCGAGCACCGATCGGTCCACGCGCCGTTTTCTGAGCACCGTTCGGTCCACGCGTCGTCTTCAAAGCCCCGATGCCTCCACCCGCCGTCTCCGAGCCACCATCGGTCCGTGCGCCGCTGCCAGAGCCCCGATCGGTCCACGCGTCGTCTCCTGATCTCCGATCGGCCCACGCGCCGTCTCCTAAGCCCCGATCGGTCCACGCGCCGTCTCCGAGCCCCGATCGGTCCACGCTCCGTCTCCTGAGCCCCGATCGGCCCACGCGTCGTTCCCTAAGCCCCGATCCATCCACGCCCATTCTCCTGAGCCCCGATCGTTCCACGCGCCGTCTCCCAGCCCCGATCGTTCCACGCGCCGTCTCCTGAGCCCCGATCGCTCCACGCGTCGTTTCCGAAGCCCCGATCCATCCACGCGCCGTCGCCTGAGCCCCGATCGGTCCACGCGTCGTTCCTTAAGCCCTGGTCCATCCATGCGCGGTCTCCTGAGCCCCGATCGGTGCACGCATCGTCTCCTAAGCCTCGACACGTCCACGCGTCGTCTCCGAGCCCCGATCGGTCCACGCGCGATCGCCGAGCTTCGATTGGTCCACGCATCGTGTCCTAAGCCCCGATCGATCCACGCGCAGTCGCCGAACCCCAATTGATCCACGCGCAACCTCCTGTGCCCCAGTCGGTACACGCGCTGTCTCCGAGTCCCGATCGGTCCACACATAGCCTCCTAAGCCCCGCTCGGTTAACGCGCCGTCGCCGAGCCATGATCGGTCCACGCGCGGCCTCCTGAGCCCTGATCGGTCCACGCGCCGTCGCCGAGCCGCGCTCGGTCCACGCGCGGCCTCCTGAGCCCCGATCGGTCCACGCGCCGTCGCCGAGCCGCGTTCAGTCCACGCGCGGCCTCCTGAGCCCCGATCGGTGCACTCGCCGTCTCCAAAGCCCCGATCGGTCCACGCGCCGTCTCCGAGCGGCGATTGGTTCACGCGTCGTCTCCTGAGCCCCGATCGATCCACGCGTCTTCTCCTGAGCCCCGATCGCTCCACGCGCCGTCTCCTGAGCCGCGATCGGTCCACGCGTCGTCTTCGAGCACCGATCGATCCACGCGCCGTCTCCGAGCCCCGATCGGTCCACGCATCGTCTCCTAAGCCCCATCGGTCAACGCGTCGTCTCCTAAGCCCCGATCTGTCCACGCGCCGTCTCCGAGCCCCGGTCGGTCCACGCGCCGTCGCCGAACCCCAATTGGTCCACGCGCGGCCTCCTCAGCCCCGGTTGGACCACGCGCGGTCTCCTAAGCCCCGATCGGTTCACGCGCCGTCTCCGGAGCCCCGATAGATCCACGCGCTGCCTCCTGAGCCCCGGTCGGTCCACGCGCCGTGTCCGAGCCTTGATCGGTCCACGTACTGTCTCCGAAGCCCCGATCGGTCCGCGTGACGCATTCTAAGCCACGGTCCGTCCACGCGCCGTCTCCGAGCACTGATCGGTCCACGCGTCGTCTCCTGAGCCCCGATCGCTCCACGCGCCGTCTCCGAGCCCCGATATGTCCACGTACCATCTCCGAAGCCCCGATCGGTCCACGCGCCGTCTCCTAAGCCCCCATCGGTCTACGCGTCGTCTCCTAAGCCCCGATAAGTCCACATCCAGTGTCCGAGCACCGATCGGTCCACGCGCCGTCTCCTCAGCCCCGATCGTACACGCTTCGTCTCCGAGCCCCGATCGGTCCACCCGCCGTCGCCGAACCCCGATTGGTTCCCGCGCCGCCGTCTGACTCCCAATCGGTCCACGCGCTGTCTCGTGAGCCCCGCTCGGTCTACGCGTCGTCTCCTAAGCCCCGATCGGTCCACGCGTCGTCTCTGAGCCCCGATAGGTCCACGCGTCGTCTCCTAAGCCCCGATCGGTTCACGCGCCGTTTCCTGAGCCCCGATCGGTCCACGCGTCGTCTTCTAAGCGCAGATGCCCCCAGGCGCCGTCTCCGAGCCACGATCGGTCCAGGCGCCACTTCCTGAGCACCGATCGGTCCACGCGTCGTGTCCTAAGCCCCGATGGGTCCACGCGCCGTGTCCTGAGCCCCGATCGGTCGACGCGTCCTCTCCTAAACCCCGATCGGTCCACGCGTCGTCTCCTGAGCCCCGCTCGGTCCACGCGTTGTCTCCTAAGCCCCGACCGGTCCACTCGCCGTCTCCGAGCCCCGTTCGGTCCACGCACTGTCTCCTAATCCCCATCGGTCCACGCGCCGTTTCCTGAGCCCCGATCGGTCCACGCGCCGTCTCCGAGTCCCGATCGGTCAATGCGTCGTCTCCTGAGCCCCGGTCGGTCCACGCGTCGTTTCCTAAGCCCCGATCGCTCCACGCGCCGTCTCCTCACCCCCGATCGGTCCACGCGTCGTCTCCGAGCACCGATCGGTCCACGCGCCGTCTCCAAGCCCGGGTCGGTCCACGCATCGTCTTCTAAGCCCCGATCGGTAAACTCGCCGTCTCCGAGCCCCGATCGGTCCACGCGTCGTCTCCTGAGCCCCGATCGGTCTACGCGTCGTCTCCTAAGCCCCGATCGCTCCACGCGCCGTCTCCTCAGCCCCGATCGGTCCACGCGTCGTCTCCGAGCACCGATCGGTTTACGGGCCGTTTCCGGTGCCCCGATCGGTCCACGCGTCGTCTTTTAAGCCCCGAAGCTTCCACGCGCCGTTTCCGAGCCACGATCGGTCCAGGCGCCGCTTTCTGAGCCCCGATCGTTCCACGCGCCGTCTCCAAGCCCCGATCCGTACACGCGTCGTCTCCTAAGCCCTGATCGGTCGACACGCCGTCTCCGAGCCCCAATCGGTCGACACGCCGTCTCCGAGCCCCGATCGGTCGACACGCCGTCTCCGAGCCCCGATCGGTCCACGCGCCGTCTCCTAAGCCCCCATCGGTCTACGCGTCGTCTACTAAGCCCCGATAAGTCCACATCCAGTGTCCGAGCACCGATCGGTCCACGCGCCGTCTCCTCAGCCCCGATCCGTACACGCTTCGTCTCCGAGCCCCGATCGGTCGACCCGCCGTCGCCGAACCCCGATTGGTTCCCGCGCCCCCGTCTGACCTCCAATCGGTCCACGCGCTGTCTCGTGAGCCCCGCTCGGTCTACGCGTCGTCTCCTAAGCCCCGATTGGTCCACGCGTCGTCTCCTAAGCGCCGATCGGTCAACGCGCCGTCTCCGAGCCGCGATCTGTCCACGCACCGTTTCCTGATCCCCGATCGGTCCACGTGCTGCCTCCGGAGCCCCGATCTATCTACGCGAGTCTCCTAAGCCCCGATCGGTCCACGCGCCGTCTCCTGAGCCCCGATCAGTCAACGCCCCGTCTCCTGAGCCCCGATCGGTCCACGCGCCGACTCCTCAGCCCCGATCGGTCCACGCGTTGTCTCCGAGCACCGATTGGTCCATGGGCCGTTTCGGGAGCCCCGATCGGTCCACGCGTCGTCTTTTAAGCCCCGAAGCCTCCACGCGCCGTTTCCGAGCCACGATCGGTCTAGGCGCCGCCTTCTGAGCCCCGATCGGTCCACGTGTCGTCTCCTGATCCCCGATCGATCCATGCGTCGTCGCCTGAGCCCCGATCGCTACACGTGCCGCTTCCTGAGCCCCGACCCGTCCACGCGCCGTCTCCTCAGCCCCGATCGGTCCACGCGTCGCCTCCTGACCTCCGGTCGGTCGACGCGTCGTCTCCTGAGCCCCGATCGCATCCACGCGCCGTTTCCTGAGCCCCGATCCGTACACGCGCCGTCGCCGAACCCCAATTGGTCCACGCTCAACCGCCTGAGCTCCAGTCGGTCCACGCGCTGTCTCCCAGCCCCGATCGGTCCACGCGTCGTCTCGTAAGCCCCGATCCGTCCACGGGCCGTCTCCGAGCCGCGATCGGTAAACGCGCCGTCACCAAGCCCCGATCCGTACACGCGTCGTCTCCGAGCCCCGATCGGTCCACGCAACGTCGCCGAGCCTGGATCGGTCCACGGGCGGCCTCCTGAGCCCCGGTCGATTCACGCGCCGTCTCCGAGCCCGATTGGTCCACGCATCGTCTCCTAAGCCCCGATCGGTTAACGCGCCGTCTCCGAGCCCCGATCGGTCCACGCGCCGACGCCGAACCCCAATTGGTCCACGCGCAACCGCCTGAGCTCCAGTCGGCCCACGCGCTGTCTCCCAGCCTCGATCGGTCCACGCGTCGTCTCCTAAGCCCCGATCCGTCCACGGGCCGTCTCCGAGCCGCGATCGGTAAACGCGCCGTCACCAAGCCCCGATCCGTACACGCGTCGTCTCCGAGCCCCGATCGTCCACGCGCCGTCTCCTGAGCCCCGATACGTCCACGCGTAGTCGCCGAGTCCAGATCGATCCACGCACGGTCTCCTGAGCCCCGATCGGTCCACGCGCCGTCGCCCAGCCTCGATCGGTCCTCGCGCGGCCTCCTGAGCCCCGGTCGGTCCACTCGTCGTCTCCTAAGCCCCGATCCGTCCACCGGCCGTCTCCGAGCCGCGATCGGTAAACGCGCCGTCACCAAGCACCGATCCGTACACGCGTCGTCTCCGAGCCCCGATCGGTCGGCGCGTCGTCTCCGTGCCCAGATCGGTCCACGCGCCGTCGCCGAGCCCCGATCGGTCCACGCTCAGTCGCCGAGCCCCGATCGGTCCACGCGCGGTCTTCCGAGCCCCGATCGCTCCACGCGCCGTTTCCTGAGCCCCGATCTGTCCACGCATCGTCTCCGTGCACCGATCGGTCCACGCGCCGTTTTCTGAGCACCGTTCGGTCCACGCGTGGTCTTCAAAGCCCCGATGCCTCCACCCGCCGTCTCCGAGCCACCATCGGTCCGTGCGCCGCTGCCAGAGCCCCGATCGGTCCACGCGTCGTCTCCTGATCTCCGATCGGCCCACGCGCCGTGTCCTAAGCCCCGATCGATCCACGCGCAGTCGCCGAGCCCCGATTGGTTCACGCGCGGTCTCCTGAGCCCCGGTCGGTCCACGCGCCGTCGCCGCACCCCAATTGATCCACGCGCAACCTCCTGTGCCCCAGTCGGTACACGCGCTGTCTCCGAGTCCCGATCGGTCCACGCATAGTCTCCTAAGTCCCGCTCGGTTAACGCGCCGTCGCCGAGCCATGATCGGTCCACGCGCGGCCTCCTGAGCCCTGATCGGTCCACGCGCCGTCGCCGAGCCGCGCTCGGTCCACGCGCGGCCTCCTGAGCCCCGGTCGGTCCACGCGCCGTCGCCGAGCCGCGTTCAGTCCACGCGCGGCCTCCTGAGCCCCGATCGGTGCACTCGCCGTCTCCTAAGCCCCGATCGGTCCACGCGCCGTCTCCGAGCGGCGATTGGTTCACGCGGCGCCTCCGGAGCCCCGATCGATCCACACTAGGCTCCTGAGCCCCGGCCGGTCCGCGCGCCGTCTCCTGAGCCCCGAACGGTCGACGCGTCGTCTTCTGAGCCCCGATCGATCGACGCGTTGTCTCCTGTGCCCCGATCGCTCCACGCGCCGTTTTCTGAGTACCGTTCGGTCCACGCGTCGTCTTCAAAGCTCCGATGCCTCCCCGCGCCGTCTCCGAGCCACGATCGGGCTGTGCGCCGCTTCCAGAGCCCTATCAGTCCACGCGTCGTCTCCTGATCTCCGATCGGTCCACGCGCCGTTTCCTGAGCCCCGATCCGCCCACGCGCAGTCGCAGAGCCCCGATCGGTCCACGCGCGGTCTACTGAACCCCGGTCGGTCCACGCGCCATCTCCTGAGCCCCGATCCGTCCACGCGCAGTCGCCAAGCCCCGATCGGTCCACACGCCGTCTCCTGAACCCGGATACGTCCTCGCGCAGTCGCCGAGCCCCGGTCGGTTCACGCGCCGTCTCTGAGCCCCGATCGATCCACGCGTCTTTTCTAAGCCGAGCTGCCTCCTCGCACTGTCTCCGAGCCACGATCGGTCCAGGCCCCGCTTCCTGAGCCCCGATCGGTCCAAGCGTTGTCTCCTAAGCCCCGATCGGTCCACGCCCCGTCTCTGAGCCCCGATCGGTTCACGCATCGTCTCCTAACCCCGATCGGTTAACCCGCCGTCTCCGAGCGCCGATCGGTCCACGCGCCGTCGCCGAACCCCAATTGGTCCACGCGCAACCGCCTGAGCCCCAGTCGGTCCACGCGCGTCTCCGAGCCCCGATCGATCCACGCGTCGTCTCCTAAGCCCCAATCTGTTCACCCGTCGTCTCCTAAGCCCCGATCCATCGACGCGTCGTCTCCTGAGCCCCGATCGATCCACGCGTCTTCTCCTGAGCCCCGATCGCTCCACGCGCCGTCTCCTGAGCCCCGATACGTCCACGCGTAGTCGCCGAGTCCAGATCGATCCACGCACGGTCTCCTGAGCCCCGATCGGTCCACGCGCCGTCGCCCAGCCTGGACCGGTCCACGCGCGGCCTCCTGAGCCCCGGTCGGTCCACTCGTCGTCTCCTAAGCCCCGATCCGTCCACGGGCCGTCTCCGAGCCGCGATCGGTAAACGCGCCGTCACCAAGCCCCGATCCGTACACGCGTCGTCTCCGAGCCCCGATCGGTCCACGCGTCGTCTCCGAGCCCAGATCGGTCCACGCGCCGTCGCCGAGCCCCGATCGGTCCACGCTCAGTCGCCGAGCCCCGATCGGTCCACGCGCGGTCTTCCGAGCCCCGATCGCTCCACGCGCCGTCTCCTGAGCCCCGATCGGTCCAGGAGTCGGCTCCGAGCCCCGATCGGTCCACGCGCCGTCTCCTGAGCCCCGATACGTCCACGCGTAGTCGGCGAGCCGCGATTGGTTAACGCGCCGTCGACGAGCCCCGATCGGTCCACGCGCCGTCTCCTGAGCCCCGATCCGTCCACGCGTAGTCGGCGAGCCGCGATTGGTTAACGCGCCATCTGCGAGCCCCGATCGGTCCACGCACCGTCTCCTGATCCCCGATCGGTCCACACCTGGCCTCCTGAGCTCCGTTCGGTCCACGCGCCGACTCCTGAGCTCCGTTCGGTCCACGCGCCGTCTCCTGAGCCCCGGTCGGTCCTGGCGCCGTCTCCTGAGCCCCGATCGTTCCAGGCGCCGTCTCCGAGCCCCGATCGGTCCACGCACCGTCTCCTGAGCCCCATCCGTCCACGTGGCGCGTCCGCAGCCCCGATCGATCCTCGCGTCGTCACCTGATCCCCGATCGCTCCACGCGCCGTTTCCTGAGCCCCGATCTGTCCACGCATCGTCTCCGAGCACCGATCGGTCCACGCGCCGTTTTCTGAGCACCGTTCGGTCCACGCGTCGTCTTCAAAGCCCCGATGCCTCCACCGGCCGTCTCCGAGCCACCATCGGTCCGTGCGCCGCTGCCAGAGCCCCGATCGGTCCACGCGTCGTCTCCTGATCTCCGATCGGCCCACGCGCCGTTTCCTAAGCCCCGATCGGTCCACGCGCAGTCGCAGAGCCCCGATCGGTCGACGCGTCGTCTCCTAAGCCCCAATCCGTTCACGCGTCGTCTCCTAAGCCCCGATCCGTCGACGCGTCGTCTCCTGAGCCCCGATCGATCCACGCGTCTTCTCCTGAGCCCCGATCGCTCCACGCGCCGTCTCCTGAGCCGCGATCGGTCCACGCGTCGTCTTCGAGCACCGATCGATCCACGCGCCGGCTCCTGAGCCCCGATCGTTCCACGCGCCTTCTCCTAAGCCCCGATCGGTCCACGGTCCGTATCCTGAGCCCCGAACGGTCGACGCGTCGTCTCCTGAGCCCCGATCGATCGACGCGTCGTCTCCTGAGCCTCGATCGCTCTACGCACCGTTTTCTGAGTATCGTTCGGTCCACGCGTCGTCTTCAAAGCTCCGATGCCTCCCCGCGCCGTCTCCGAGCCACGATCGGGCTGTGCGCCGCTTCCAGAGCCCTATCAGTCCACGCGTCGTCTCCTGATCTCCGATCGGTCCACGCGCCGTTTCCTGAGCCCCGATCCGCCCACGCGCAGTCGCAGAGCCCCGATCGGTCGACGCGTCGTCTCCTAAGCCCCAATCCGTTCACGCGTCGTCTCCTAAGCCCCGATCCGTCGACGCGTCGTCTCCTGAGCCCCGATCGATCCACGCGTCTTCTCCTGAGCCCCGATCGCTCCACGCGCCGTCTCCTGAGCCGCGATCGGTCCACGCGTCGTCTTCGAGCACCGATCGATCCACGCGCCGGCTCCTGAGCCCCGATCGTTCCACGCGCCTTCTCCTAAGCCACGGTCGGTCCACGCGCCGTCTCCGAGCGCCGAACGGTTCACGCGCCGTCTCCTGAGCCCCAATCGTTCCACCCGTCGTCTCCGAGCCCCGATCGTTCCACCCGTCGTCTCCGAGCCCCGATCGGTCCACGCGTCGCCTCCTAAGCCCCGATCGGTCCACGCGTCGTCTCCTAAGCCCCGATCGGTCCAAGCGCCGTCTCCTAAGCCCCGATCGGTCCACGTGACATCTTCGAGCGCCGATCATTTCACGCGCTGTCTCCTGAGCCCCGATCGTTTCACGGGCCGTCTCCGAGCTCCGATCGGTCCACGCGCCGTCTCCAAGCCCCGATCCATACACGCGTCGTCACCGAGCCCCGATCAGTCCACGCGCCGTCGCTGAGCCCCGATGCGTTCACGCGCCGTCTCCTGAGCCCCGATCGGTCGACGCGTCGTCTCCAGAGCCCCGATCGATCCACGCGTCGTCTCCTGAGCCCCGACCGCTCCACACGCCCTTTCCTGAGCCCCGATCGGTTCACGCGCCGTCTCCTGAGCCCCAATCGTTCCAAGCGTCGTCCCCTAATACCCGATCCATACACGCGTCGTCTCCGAGCCTCGATCAGTCCACGCGTCGTCGCCGAGTCCCGATCGGTCCACGCGCGGCCTCCTGACCCCGATCGCTCCATGTGCCGTTTCCTGAGCCCCGAACGGTCAACGCGCCGTTTTCTGAGCACCGATCGGTCCACGCGTCGTGTCCTAAGCCCCGATCGGTCCACGCGTCGTCTCCTACGCCCCAATCGGTCTACGCGCCGCCTCCTGAGCCCCGATCGGTCGACGCGTCGTCTCCAGAGCCCCGATCGATCCACGCGTCGTCTCCTGAGCCCCGACCGCTCCACACGCCCTTTCCTGAGCCCCGATCGGTTCACGCGCCGTCTCCTGAGCCCCAATCGTTCCAAGCGTCGTCCCCTAATACCCGATCCATACACGCGTCGTCTCCGAGCCTCGATCAGTCCACGCGTCGTCGCCGAGTCCCGATCGGTCCACGCGCGGCCTCCTGAGCACCGGTCGGTCCACGCGCCGTCTCCGAGCCTCGATCGGTCCACGTACCATCTCCGAAGCCCCGATCGGTCTACGCGCCGTCTCCTGAGCCCCGATCGGTCCACGCGTCGTCTCCTAAGCCCCGATCGGTGTGCGCAGCGTCTCCTGATCCCCATCGGTCCACGCGGCGCCTCCGGAGCCCCGATCGATCCACGCGCCGTCTCCGAGCGCCGATCGGTGCACGCTCCGTCTCCTGAGCCCCGATCGTTCCACACGCCGCCTCCTAAGCCCCGATCGGTCCAGGCGTCGTCTCACAAGCCCCGATCTGTCCACGGGCCGTCTGCGAGCCGCGATCGGTAAAACCGCCGTCATCAAGCCCCGATCCGTACACGCGTCGTCTCCTGAGCCCCGATCGGTCCACGCGTCGTCTTCTGAGCCCCGATCGGTCCACGCGCCTTCTCCTCATCCCCGATCGGTCCACGCGGCGCCTCCGGAGCCCCGATCGCTCCACGCGCCATCTCCTGAGCCCCGATCGTTCCACGCGCCTTCTCCTAAGCCCCGATCGGTCCACGCGCCGTCTCCGAGCGCCGATCGGTTCACGCGCCGTCTCCTGAGCCCCGATCGTTCCACGCGCCGTCTCCGAGCTCCGATCGGCCCACGCGCCGCCTCCTAAGCCGCGATCGGTCGACGCGTCGTCTCCTGAGCCCCGATCGGTCCACGCGTCGGCTCCTAAGCCCCGATCAGTCCACGTGCCGTCTCCGAGCCCCGACCGGTCCACGCGTCGTCTCCTAAGACCCGATCGGTCCACGCGCCGTCGCCGAGCCGCGATCGGTCCACGCGCGGCCTCCTGACCCCCGGTCGGTTCACGCGCCGTATCCGAGCCCCAATCGGTCCACGCGCCGTCTCCTGACTCCCAATCGGTCCACGCGCCGCCTCCTGAGCCCCGATCGGTCGACGCGTCGTCTCCTGAGCCCCGATCGATGCACGCGTCGTCTCCTGAGCCCCGATCGCTCCACGCGCCGTCTCCGAGCGCCGGTCGGTGCACGCGCCGTCTCCTGAGCCCCGATCGTTCCACGCGTCGTCCCCTAATCCCCGATCCATACACGCGTCGTCTCCGAGCCTCGATCGGTCCACGCGCCGTCGCCGCGTCCCGATCGGTCCACGCGCGGCCTCCTGAGCCCCGGTCGGTCCACGCGCCGTCTCCGAGCCTCGATCGGTCCACGTACCGTCTCCGAAGCCCCGATCGGTCCACGCGCCATCTCCTGAGCCCCGATCGGTCCACGCATCGTCTCTTAACCCCCGATACGTCCACACGCCGTCTCCGAGCCCCGATCGATCCGCGTGACGCATTCTAAGCCACTGTCCGTCCACGCGCCGTCTCCGAGCACCGATCAGTCCACGCGCCGTCTCCTGAGCCCCGATCGGTTCACGCGTCGTCTCCGAGCCCCGATCGGTCCACGCGCCGTCGCCGAACTGCGATCGGTCCACGCGCGGCCTCCTGAGCCCCGGTCGGTTCACGCGCCGTATCCGAGCCCCAATCGGTCCACGCGCCGTCTCCTGACTCCCAATCGGTCCACGCGCCGCCTCCTGAGCCCCGATCGGTCGACGCGTCGTCTCCAGAGCCCCGATCGATGCACGCGTCGTCTCCTGAGCCCCGACCGCTCCAAACGCCCTTTCCTGAGCCCCGATCGGTTCACGCGCCGTCTCCTGAGCCCCAATCGTTCCAAGCGTCGTCCCCTAATACCCGATCCATACACGCGTCGTCTCCGAGCCTCGATCAGTCCACGCGTCGTCGCCGAGTCCTGATCGGTCCACGCGCGGCCTCCTGAGCACCGGTCGGTCCACGCGCCGTCTCCGAGCCTCGATCGGTCCACGTACTGTCTCCGAAGCCCCGATCGGTCTACGCGCCCTCTCCTGAGCCCCGATCGGTCCACGCGTCGTCTCCTAAGCCCCGATCGGTCTGCGCAGCGTCTCCTGATCCCCATCGGTCCACGCGGCGCCTCCGGAGCCCCGATCGATCCACGCGCCGTCTCCGAGCGCCGATCGGTGCACGCTCCGTCTTCTGAGCCCCGATCGTTCCACACGCCGCCTCCTAAGCCCCGATCGGTCCAGGCGTCGTCTCCCAAGCCCCGATCTGTCCACGGGCCGTCTCCTGAGCCCCGATCGGTCCACGCGCCGTCGCCGAACCCCAATTGGTCCACGCGAAACCGCCTGAGCCCCAGTCGGTCCACGCGCTGTCTCCGAGCCCCGATCGGTCCTCGTGCCGTCTCCCAGCCCCGATCGGTCCACGCGCCGTCTCCTAATCCCCAATCTGTCCACGACCCGTCTCCGGGCCCCGATCGGTGCACGCGCCGTGTCCGAGCGCCGATCGGTGCACGCTCCGTCTCCTGAGCCCCGATCGTTCCACACGCCGCCTCCTAAGCCCCGGTCGGTCCACGCGCCGTCTCCGAGCCCCGATCGGTCCGCGCACCGTCTCCTGATCCCCATCGCTCCACGAGTCGTCTCCGGAGCCCCGATCGATCCACGCGAGTCTCCTGAGCCCCGGTCGGTCCGCGCACCGTCATCTGAACCCCGATCGGTCGACGCGTCGTCTCCGAGACTCGATCGGTCCACGCCCCGTCGCCGAGCCCCGATCGGTCCAGGCGTGGCCTCCTGAGCCGCAGTCGGTCCACGCGCCGTTTCCTGAGCCCCGATCGGTCCACGCGTCGTCTTCTAAGCCCAGATGCCTCCTTGCGCCGTCTCCCCACCACGATCGGTGCAGGCGCCGCTTCCTGAGCCCCGATCGGTCCACGCGTCGTCTCCTGAGCCCCGATCGGTCCACGCGCCGTCTCCTGAGCCCCGATCGGTCCACGCGCCGTCGCCGAACCCCAATTGGTCGACGCGAAACCGCCTGAGCCCCAGTCGGTCCACGCGCTGTCTCCGAGCCCCGATCGGTCCACGTGCCGTCTCCCAGCCCCGATCGGTCCACGCGCCGTCTCCTAATCCCCAATCTGTCCACGACCCGTCTCCGGGCCCCGATCGGTGCACGCGCCGTCTCCTAAGCCACGATCGGTCCACGGGCCGTCGCCGAGTCATGATCTGTCCACGCGCGGCCTCCTGAGACCCGATCGGTCCACGCGCCGTCGCCGAACCGCAATCGGTCCGCGCACCGTCTCCTGATCCCCATCGCTCCACGAGTCGTCTCCGGAGCCCCGATCGGTCCACGCGCGGCCTCCTGAGCCCCGATTGGTTCACGCGCCGCATCCGAGCCCCAATCGGTCCACGCGCTGTCTCCGAGCCCTGATCGGTCCACGCGTCGTCTCCGAGCCCCGATCGGTCTACGCGCCGTCGCCGAGCCATGATCGGTCCACGCGCGGCCTCCTGAGCCCCGATCGGTCCACGCGCCGTCGGCGAGCCGCGATCGGTTCTCGCGCGGCCTCCTGAGCCCTGGTCGGTTCACGCGCCGTATCCGAGCCCCAATCGGGCCACGCTCCGTCTCCTGAGTCCCGATCGGTCCACGCGTCGTCTCCTAAGCCCCAATCGATCCACTCGTCGCCTACGGAGCCCCGATCGATCCATGCGAATCTCCTGAGCTCCGGTCGGTCGACGCGCCGTCTCCTGAGCCCCAATCGGTCCACGCGTCGTCTCCTAAGCCCCGATCGGTCCACGCGCCGTCTCCGGGCCCCGATCGGTCCACGCACCATCTCCTGCTCTCCAATCGGTCCACGCGCCGCCTCCGGAGCCCCGATTGATCCACGCTAGGCTCCTGAGCCCCGATCGGTCCACGCGTCGTCTCGTCAGCCCCGATAGGTACACGCGTCGCGTCCTACGCCCCGATCGGTACACGCGTCGTCTCCTAAGCCCCGATCGGTCCACGCGCCGTCTCCGAGCCCCGATCGGTCCACGCGCTGTCTCCTAAGCCCCGATCGATCCACGCGCCGTCTGCGAGCGCCGATCTGTTCACGCGCCGTCTCCTTTGCTCCGATCGTTCCACGCGCCGTCTCCGAGGCCCGATCGGTCCACGCATCGTCTCCTAAGCCCCGATCGGTTAACGCGCCGTCTCCGAGCCCCGATTGGTCCACACGCCGTCTCCGAGCCCCGATCGGTCCGCATGCCGCATTGTAAGTGACGGTCCATCCACGCGCCGTCTCCTGAGCCCCGGTCGTTCCACGCGCCGTCGCCGAACCCCAATTGGTCCACGCGCAACCTCCTAAGCCCCAGTCGGTTCACCCGCCGTCTCCTGTGCACCGATCGATTCACGTGCCGTCTCCTAAGCCCCGATCGGTCCACACGTCGTCTCCTAAGCCCCAATCGGGCTACGCGTCGTCTCTTAAGCCCCGATCAGTCGCCGCGTCGTCTCCCGAGCCCCGATCAATTGACGCGACTTCTCCTGAGCCCCGATCGCTCCTCGCGCCGTCTCCTGAGCCCCGCTCGGTCCAGGCGTCGTCTTCTAAGCCCCCATGCCTCCACGCACCGTCTCCTGAGCCCCGATCGTTCCACGTGCCGTCTCCGAGCCCCGATCGCTCCACGCGCCGTCTCCGAGCGCCGATTGGTGCACGAGCCGTCTCCTGAGCACCGATCGTTCCACACGCCGCCTCCTAAGCCTCGATCTGTCCAGGCGTCGTCTCCTAAGCCCCGACCGGTCCACGCGCCGTCTCCTGAGCCCCGATACGTCCACGCGCAGTCGCCGAGCCCCGATCGGTCCACGCGCCGTCTCCGAGCCCCGATCGGTCCACGCGCTGTCTCCTAAGCCCCGATCGATCCACGCGCCGTCTGCGAGCGCCGATCTGTTCACGCGCCGTCTCCTTTGCTCCGATCGTTCCACGCGCCGTCTCCGAGGCCCGATCGGTCCACGCATCGTCTCCTAAGCCCCGATCGGTTAACGCGCCGTCTCCAAGCCCCGATTGGTCCACACGCCGTCTCCGAGCCCCGATCGGTCCGCATGCCGCATTGTAAGTGACGGTCCATCCACGCGCCGTCTCCTGAGCCCCGGTCGTTCCACGCGCCGTCGCCGAACCCCAATTGGTCCACGCGCAACCTCCTAAGCCCCAGTCGGTTCACCCGCCGTCTCCTGTGCACCGATCGATTCACGTGCCGTCTCCTAAGCCCCGATCGGTCCACACGTCGTCTCCTAAGCCCCAATCGGGCTACGCGTCATCTCTTAAGCCCCGATCAGTCGCCGCGTCGTCTCCCGAGCCCCGATCAATTGACGCGACTTCTCCTGAGCCCCGATCGCTCCTCGCGCCGTCTCCTGAGCCCCGCTCGGTCCAGGCGTCGTCTTCTAAGCCCCCATGCCTCCACGCACCGTCTCCTGAGCCCCGATCGTTCCACGTGCCGTCTCCGAGCCCCGATCGCTCCACGCGCCGTCTCCGAGCGCCGATTGGTGCACGAGCCGTCTCCTGAGCACCGATCGTTCCACACGCCGCCTCCTAAGCCTCGATCTGTCCAGGCGTCGTCTCCTAAGCCCCGCTCGGTCCATGCGTCGTCTTCTAAGCCCCCATGCCTCCACGCACCGTCTCCTGAGCCCCGATCGTTCCACGTGCCGTCTCCGAGCCCCGATCGTTCCACGTGCCGTCTCCGAGCCCCGATCGCTCCACGCGCCGTCTCCGAGCGCCGATTGGTGCACGAGCCGTCTCCTGAGCACCGATCGTTCCACACGCCGCCTCCTAAGCCTCGATCTGTCCAGGCGTCGTCTCCTAAGCCCCGACCGGTCCACGCGCCGTCTCCTGAGCCCCGATACGTCCACGCGCAGTCGCCGAGCCCCGATCGGTCCACGCGCGGTCTCCTGAGCCCCGATCTGTCCACGCGTCGTCTCCTAAGCCCCGATCCGTCGACGCGTCGTCTCCTGAGCCACGATCAATTGACGCGTCTTCTCCTGAGCCCGATCGCTCCTCGCGCCGTCTCCTGAGCCCCGATCGGTCCACGCGTCATCTCCGAGCTCCGATCGGTCCAAACGCCGTTTACTGAGCCCCGATCGGTCCATGCGTCGTCTTCTTAGCCCCGATGCCTCCACGCGCCGTCTCCGAGCGCCGATAAGTCCAAGCGCCGTCTCCTGAGCCCCGATCGTTCCACGCGGCGTCTCCGAGCCTCGATCGATCCACGCGCCGTCTCCTGAGCCCCGACCGGTCGACGCGTCGTCTTCTGAGCCCCGATCGACCCACGCGTCGTCTCCTGAGCCTCAACCGCTCCACACGCCGTTTCCTGAGCCCCGATCGGTCCACGCATCGTCTTCGAGCACCGATCGGTCCACGCGCCGTTTTCTGAGCACCGTTCGGTCCACGCGTCGTCTTCAAAGCCCCGATGCCTCCACGCGCCGTCTCCGAGCCCCGATCGCTCCTCGCGCCGTCTCCTGAGCCCCGCTCGATCCATGCGTCGTCTTCTTAGCCCCGATGCCTCCACGCGCCGTCTCCTCAGCCCCGATCGTTCCACGCGCCGTCTCCGAGCCCCGATCGCTCCACGCGCCGTCTCCTGAGCCCGGATCGGTCCACGCGTCATCGCCGAATCCCCGATCCGTACACGCGTCGTCTCCGAGCCTCGATCGGTCCACACGCCGCCTCCTAAGCCCCGATCTGTCCAGGCGTCGTCTCCTAAGCCCCGCTCGGTCCATGCGTCGTCTTCTAAGCCCCCATGCCTCCACGCACCGTCCCCTGAGCCCCGATCGTTCCACGTGCCGTCTCCGAGCCCCGATCGTTCCACGTGCCGTCTCCGAGCCCCGATCGCTCCACGCGCCGTCTCCGAGCGCCGATTGGTGCACGAGCCGTCTCCTGAGCACCGATCGTTCCACACGCCGCCTCCTAAGCCTCGATCTGTCCAGGCGTCGTCTCCTAAGCCCCGACCGGTCCACGCGCCGTCTCCTGAGCCCCGATACGTCCACGCGCAGTCGCCGAGCCCCGATCGGTCCACGCGCGGTCTCCTGAGCCCCGATCTGTCCACGCGTCGTCTCCTAAGCCCCGATCCGTCGACGCGTCGTCTCCTGAGCCACGATCAATTGACGCGTCTTCTCCTGAGCCCGATCGCTCCTCGCGCCGTCTCCTGAGCCCCGATCGGTCCACGCGTCATCTCCGAGCTCCGATCGGTCCAAACGCCGTTTCCTGAGCCCCGATCGGTCCATGCGTCGTCTTCTTAGCCCCGATGCCTCCACGCGCCGTCTCCGAGCGCCGATAAGTCCAAGCGCCGTCTCCTGAGCCCCGATCGTTCCACGCGGCGTCTCCGAGCCTCGATCGATCCACGCGCCGTCTCCTGAGCCCCGATCGGTCGACGCGTCGTCTTCTGAGCCCCGATCGATCCACGCGTCGTCTCCTGAGCCCCAACCGCTCCACACGCCGTTTCCTGAGCCCCGATCGGTCCACGCATCGTCTTCGAGCACCGATCGGTCCACGCGCCGTTTTCTGAGCACCGTTCGGTCCACGCGTCGTCTTCAAAGCCCCGATGCCTCCACGCGCCGTCTGCGAGCCCCGATCGCTCCTCGCGCCGTCTCCTGAGCCCCGCTCGATCCATGCGTCGTCTTCTTAGCCCCGATGCCTCCACGCGCCGTCTCCTGAGCCCCGATCGTTCCACGCGCCGTCTCCGAGCCCCGATCGGTCCACGCGCCGTCTCCTGAGCCCGGATCGGTCCACGCGTCATCGCCGAATCCCCGATCCGTACACGCGTCGTCTCCGAGCCTCGATCGGTCCACGCGCTGCTTCCTGAGCCCCAATCGGTCCACGCGTTGTCACCTAAGCCCCGATCGGTCCACGCCCCGTCTCCTGAGCCCGGATCGGTCCACCCGTCGTCCTCGAATCCCCGATCCGCACACGCGTCGTCTCCGAGCCTCGACCGGTCCACGCGCCGTCTCCTGAGCACCGATCATTCCACGCGCCGTCTCCTAAGCCGCGATCCGTCCACGGGCCGTCTCCGAGCTGCTATCGGTAAACGCGCCGTCACCAAGCCCTGATCCGTACACGCGTCGTCTCCGAGCCCCGACCGGTCCACGCGCCGTCGCCGAGCCTCGATCGGTCCACGCGCGGCCTCCTGAGCCCCGATCGGTTCACGCCACGTCTCCGAGCTCCGATCGGTCCACGCCGTTTCCGAGCCCCGATCGGTCCATACGTCGTCTCCGAGTTCGGATCGGTCCACGCGCCGTTTCCGAGCCCCGATCGGTCCGCGCGCCATCTCCTGAGCCCCGGTGGGTCCACGCGCCGCCTCCTGAGCCCCGATCGGTCAACGCATCGTCTCCTAAGCCCCGATACGTTCACACGCCGTCTCCGAACCCCGATCGCTCCACGCGCCGTCGCCGAGCCTCGATCGGTCCACGCGCGGCCTCCGTAGCCCCGGTCGGTCCACACGCCGTGTCCGATCCCCGATCGGTCCACGCTCCGTCTCCTGAGCCCGGATCGTTCCACGCGTCGTCTCCTGATCCCCGATCCGTAAACGCGTCGTCTCCGAGCCTCGATCGGTCCACACGCCGCGTCCGATCCCCGACCGGTCCGCGTGCCGAATTTTAAGCCGCGGTCCGTCTACGCGCCGTCTCCGATCACCGATCAGTCCACGCGCCGTCTCAAAGCGCCGATCATTTCACGCGCCGTCTCCTCAGCCCCGATCGTTCCACACGCCGCCTCCTAAGCCCCGATCGGTCCAGGCGTCGTCTCCCAAGCCCCGATCTGTCCACGGGCCGTCTGCGAGCCGCGATCGGTAAAGCCGCCGTCATCAAGCCCCGATCCGTACACGCGTCGTCTCCGAGCCCCGATCTGTCCACGCACCGTCTCTGAGCCCCGATAGGTCCACGCGTCGTCTCCTAAGCCCCGATCGGTTCACGCGCCGTTTCCTGAGCCCCGATCGGTCCACGCGTCGTCTTCTAAGCGCAGATGCGCCCAGGCGCCGTCTCCGAGCCACGATCGGTCCAGGCGCTACTTCCTGAGCACCGATCGGTCCACGCGTCGTGTCCTAAGCCCCGATGGGTCCACGCGCCGTGTCCTGAGCCCCGATCGGTCGACATGTCCTCTGCTAAACCCCGATCGGTCCACGCGTCGTCTCCTGAGCCCCGCTCGGTCCACGCGTTGTCTCCTAAGCCCCGACCGGTCCACTCGCCGTCTCCGAGCCCCGTTCGGTCCACGCACTGTCTCCTAATCCCCATCGGTCCCCGAGCCGTTTCCTGAGCCCCGATCGGTCCACGCGCCGTCTCCGAGTCCCGATCGGTCAATGCGTCGTCTCCTGAGCCCCGGTCGGTCCACGCGTCGTTTCCTAAGCCCCGATCGCTCCACGCGCCGTCTCCTCACCCCCGATCGGTCCACGCGTCGTCTCCGAGCACCGATCGGTCCACGCGCCGTCTCCAAGCCCGGGTCGGTCCACGCATCGTCTTCTAAGCCCCGATCGGTAAACTCGCCGTCTCCGAGCCCCGATCGGTCCACGCGTCGTCTCCTGAGCCCCGATCGGTCTACGCGTCGTCTCCTAAGCCCCGATCGCTCCACGCGCCGTCTCCTCAGCCCCGATCGGTCCACGCGTCGTCTCCGAGCACCGATCGGTTTACGGGCCGTTTCCGGTGCCCCGATCGGTCCACGCGTCGTCTTTTAAGCCCCGAAGCTTCCACGCGCCGTTTCCGAGCCACGATCGGTCCAGGCGCCGCTTTCTGAGCCCCGATCGTTCCACGCGCCGTCTCCAAGCCCCGATCCGTACACGCGTCGTCTCCTAAGCCCTGATCGGTCGACACGCCGTCTCCGAGCCCCAATCGGTCGACACGCCGTCTCCGAGCCCCGATCGGTCGACACGCCGTCTCCGAGCCCCGATCGGTCCACGCGCCGTCTCCTAAGCCCCCATCGGTCTACGCGTCGTCTACTAAGCCCCGATAAGTCCACATCCAGTGTCCGAGCACCGATCGGTCCACGCGCCGTCTCCTCAGCCCCGATCCGTACACGCTTCGTCTCCGAGCCCCGATCGGTCGACCCGCCGTCGCCGAACCCCGATTGGTTCCCGCGCCCCCGTCTGACCTCCAATCGGTCCACGCGCTGTCTCGTGAGCCCCGCTCGGTCTACGCGTCGTCTCCTAAGCCCCGATTGGTCCACGCGTCGTCTCCTAAGCGCCGATCGGTCAACGCGCCGTCTCCGAGCCGCGATCTGTCCACGCACCGTTTCCTGATCCCCGATCGGTCCACGTGCCGCCTCCGGAGCCCCGATCTATCTACGCGAGTCTCCTAAGCCCCGATCGGTCCACGCGCCGTCTCCTGAGCCCCGATCAGTCAACGCCCCGTCTCCTGAGCCCCGATCGGTCCACGCGCCGACTCCTCAGCCCCGATCGGTCCACGCGTTGTCTCCGAGCACCGATTGGTCCATGGGCCGTTTCGGGAGCCCCGATCGGTCCACGCGTCGTCTTTTAAGCCCCGAAGCCTCCACGCGCCGTTTCCGAGCCACGATCGGTCTAGGCGCCGCCTTCTGAGCCCCGATCGGTCCACGTGTCGTCTCCTGATCCCCGATCGATCCATGCGTCGTCGCCTGAGCCCCGATCGCTACACGTGCCGCTTCCTGAGCCCCGACCCGTCCACGCGCCGTCTCCTCAGCCCCGATCGGTCCACGCGTCGCCTCCTGACCTCCGGTCGGTCGACGCGTCGTCTCCTGAGCCCCGATCGCATCCACGCGCCGTTTCCTGAGCCCCGATCCGTACACGCGCCGTCGCCGAACCCCAATTGGTCCACGCTCAACCGCCTGAGCTCCAGTCGGTCCACGCGCTGTCTCCCAGCCCCGATCGGTCCACGCGTCGTCTCGTAAGCCCCGATCCGTCCACGGGCCGTCTCCGAGCCGCGATCGGTAAACGCGCCGTCACCAAGCCCCGATCCGTACACGCGTCGTCTCCGAGCCCCGATCGGTCCACGCAACGTCGCCGAGCCTGGATCGGTCCACGGGCGGCCTCCTGAGCCCCGCTCGGTCCACGCGCGGCCTCCTGAGCCCCGGTCGGTCCACGCGCCGTCGCCGAGCCGCGTTCAGTCCACGCGCGGCCTCCTGAGCCCCGATCGGTGCACTCGCCGTCTCCTAAGCCCCGATCGGTCCACGCGCCGTCTCCGAGCGGCGATTGGTTCACGCGGCGCCTCCGGAGCCCCGATCGATCCACACTAGGCTCCTGAGCCCCGCCCGGTCCGCGCGCCGTCTCCTGAGCCCCGAACGGTCGACGCGTCGTCTTCTGAGCCCCGATCGATCGACGCGTCGTCTCCTGTGCCCCGATCGCTCCACGCGCCGTTTTCTGAGTACCGTTCGGTCCACGCGTCGTCTTCAAAGCTCCGATGCCTCCCCGCGCCGTCTCCGAGCCACGATCGGGCTGTGCGCCGCTTCCAGAGCCCTATCAGTCCACGCGTCGTCTCCTGATCTCCGATCGGTCCACGCGCCGTTTCCTGAGCCCCGATCCGCCCACGCGCAGTCGCAGAGCCCCGATCGGTCCACGCGCGGTCTACTGAACCCCGGTCGGTCCACGCGCCATCTCCTGAGCCCCGATCCGTCCACGCGCAGTCGCCAAGCCCCGATCGGTCCACACGCCGTCTCCTGAACCCGGATACGTCCTCGCGCAGTCGCCGAGCCCCGGTCGGTTCACGCGCCGTCTCTGAGCCCCGATCGATCCACGCGTCTTTTCTAAGCCGAGCTGCCTCCTCGCACTGTCTCCGAGCCACGATCGGTCCAGGCCCCGCTTCCTGAGCCCCGATCGGTCCAAGCGTTGTCTCCTAAGCCCCGATCGGTCCACGCCCCGTCTCTGAGCCCCGATCGGTTCACGCATCGTCTCCTAACCCCGATCGGTTAACCCGCCGTCTCCGAGCGCCGATCGGTCCACGCGCCGTCGCCGAACCCCAATTGGTCCACGCGCAACCGCCTGAGCCCCAGTCGGTCCACGCGCGTCTCCGAGCCCCGATCGATCCACGCGTCGTCTCCTAAGCCCCAATCTGTTCACCCGTCGTCTCCTAAGCCCCGATCCATCGACGCGTCGTCTCCTGAGCCCCGATCGATCCACGCGTCTTCTCCTGAGCCCCGATCGCTCCACGCGCCGTCTCCTGAGCCCCGATACGTCCACGCGTAGTCGCCGAGTCCAGATCGATCCACGCACGGTCTCCTGAGCCCCGATCGGTCCACGCGCCGTCGCCCAGCCTGGACCGGTCCACGCGCGGCCTCCTGAGCCCCGGTCGGTCCACTCGTCGTCTCCTAAGCCCCGATCCGTCCACGGGCCGTCTCCGAGCCGCGATCGGTAAACGCGCCGTCACCAAGCCCCGATCCGTACACGCGTCGTCTCCGAGCCCCGATCGGTCCACGCGCGGTCTTCCGAGCCCCGATCGCTCCACGCGCCGTCTCCTGAGCCCCGATCGGTCCAGGAGTCGGCTCCGAGCCCCGATCGGTCCACGCGCCGTCTCCTGAGCCCCGATACGTCCACGCGTAGTCGGCGAGCCGCGATTGGTTAACGCGCCGTCGACGAGCCCCGATCGGTCCACGCGCCGTCTCCTGAGCCCCGATCCGTCCACGCGTAGTCGGCGAGCCGCGATTGGTTAACGCGCCATCTGCGAGCCCCGATCGGTCCACGCACCGTCTCCTGATCCCCGATCGGTCCACACCTGGCCTCCTGAGCTCCGTTCGGTCCACGCGCCGACTCCTGAGCTCCGTTCGGTCCACGCGCCGTCTCCTGAGCCCCGGTCGGTCCTGGCGCCGTCTCCTGAGCCCCGATCGTTCCAGGCGCCGTCTCCGAGCCCCGATCGGTCCACGCACCGTCTCCTGAGCCCCATCCGTCCACGTGGCGCGTCCGCAGCCCCGATCGATCCTCGCGTCGTCACCTGATCCCCGATCGCTCCACGCGCCGTTTCCTGAGCCCCGATCTGTCCACGCATCGTCTCCGAGCACCGATCGGTCCACGCGCCGTTTTCTGAGCACCGTTCGGTCCACGCGTCGTCTTCAAAGCCCCGATGCCTCCACCGGCCGTCTCCGAGACACCATCGGTCCGTGCGCCGCTGCCAGAGCCCCGATCGGTCCACGCGTCGTCTCCTGATCTCCGATCGGCCCACGCGCCGTTTCCTAAGCCCCGATCGGTCCACGCGCAGTCGCAGAGCCCCGATCGGTCGACGCGTCGTCTCCTAAGCCCCAATCCGTTCACGCGTCGTCTCCTAAGCCCCGATCCGTCGACGCGTCGTCTCCTGAGCCCCGATCGATCCACGCGTCTTCTCCTGAGCCCCGATCGCTCCACGCGCCGTCTCCTGAGCCGCGATCGGTCCACGCGTCGTCTTCGAGCACCGATCGATCCACGCGCCGGCTCCTGAGCCCCGATCGTTCCACGCGCCTTCTCCTAAGCCCCGATCGGTCCACGGTCCGTATCCTGAGCCCCGAACGGTCGACGCGTCGTCTCCTGAGCCCCGATCGATCGACGCGTCGTCTCCTGAGCCTCGATCGCTCTACGCACCGTTTTCTGAGTATCGTTCGGTCCACGCGTCGGCTTCAAAGCTCCGATGCCTCCCCGCGCCGTCTCCGAGCCACGATCGGGCTGTGCGCCGCTTCCAGAGCCCTATCAGTCCACGCGTCGTCTCCTGATCTCCGATCGGTCCACGCGCCGTTTCCTGAGCCCCGATCCGCCCACGCGCAGTCGCAGAGCCCCGATCGGTCGACGCGTCGTCTCCTAAGCCCCAATCCGTTCACGCGTCGTCTCCTAAGCCCCGATCCGTCGACGCGTCGTCTCCTGAGCCCCGATCGATCCACGCGTCTTCTCCTGAGCCCCGATCGCTCCACGCGCCGTCTCCTGAGCCGCGATCGGTCCACGCGTCGTCTTCGAGCACCGATCGATCCACGCGCCGGCTCCTGAGCCCCGATCGTTCCACGCGCCTTCTCCTAAGCCACGGTCGGTCCACGCGCCGTCTCCGAGCGCCGAACGGTTCACGCGCCGTCTCCTGAGCCCCAATCGTTCCACCCGTCGTCTCCGAGCCCCGATCGTTCCACCCGTCGTCTCCGAGCCCCGATCGGTCCACGCGTCGCCTCCTAAGCCCCGATCGGTCCACGCGTCGTCTCCTAAGCCCCGATCGGTCCAAGCGCCGTCTCCTAAGCCCCGATCGGTCCACGTGACATCTTCGAGCGCCGATCATTTCACGCGCTGTCTCCTGAGCCCCGATCGTTTCACGGGCCGTCTCCGAGCTCCGATCGGTCCACGCGCCGTCTCCAAGCCCCGATCCATACACGCGTCGTCACCGAGCCCCGATCAGTCCACGCGCCGTCGCTGAGCCCCGATGCGTTCACGCGCCGTCTCCTGAGCCCCGATCGTTCCACGCGTCGTCTCCGAGTCCCGATGGGTCCACGCGCCGCCTCCTGAGCCCCGATCGGTCGATGCGTCGTCTCCTAAGCCCCGATCGGTCAACGCGTCGTCTCCTATGCCCCGATCGGTCGACGCGTCGTCTCCTGAGCCCCGATCGATCCAGGCGTCGTCTCCGAGCCCCGATCGGTCCACGCGCCGTCCCCGAGCGCCGATCGGTTCACGCGCTGTCACCCGAGTCTCGATCGTTCCACACGCCGTCTCCAAGCCCCGATCGGTCCACGCTCCGTCTCCTGAGCCCGGATCGTTCCACGCGTCGTCTCCTGATCCCCGATCCGTAAACGCGTCGTCTCCTGAGCCCCAATCGGCCCACACGCAGTCTCGTGAACCCCGATAGGTACCCGCGCCGTCTACTGAGCTCCGATCGTTCCACGCGCCGTCTCCGAGCCCCGATCGGTCCAGGCGCCGTCTCCTGAGCCCCAATCGGTCCACACGCTGTCTCGTCAGCCCCGATAGGTACACGCGTCGCGTCCTACGCCCCGATCGGTCCACGCGTCGTCTCCTAAGCCCCGATCGGTCCACGCGCCGTCTCCGAGCCCCGATCGGTCCGCGCGCCGTCTCCTGATCCCCATCGCTCCACGTGGCGTCTCCGGAGCCCCGATCGATCCACGCGAGTCTCCTGAGCCGCGGTCGGTCTGCGCGCCGTCATCTGAGCCCCGATCGGTCGTCGCGTCGTCTCCGAGACTAGATCGGTCGACGCGCCGTCGCCGAGCCCCGATCGGTCCAGGCGTGGCCTCCTGAGCCGCAGTCGGTCCACGCGCCGTTTCCTGAGCCCCGATCGGTCCACGCGTCGTCTTCTAAGCCCAGATGCCTCCTTGCGCCGTCTCCCCACCACGATCGGTGCAGGCGCCGCTTCCTGAGCCCCGATCGGTCCACGCGTCGTCTCCTGAGCCCCGATCGGTCCACGCGCCGTCTCCTGAGCCCCGATCGGTCGACGCGTCGTCTCCAGAGCCCCGATCGATCCACGCGTCGTCTCCTGAGCCCCGACCGCTCCACACGCCCTTTCCTGAGCCCCGATCGGTTCACGCGCCGTCTCCTGAGCCCCAATCGTTCCAAGCGTCGTCCCCTAATACCCGATCCATACACGCGTCGTCTCCGAGCCTCGATCAGTCCACGCGTCGTCGCCGAGTCCCGATCGGTCCACGCGCGGCCTCCTGACCCCGATCGCTCCATGTGCCGTTTCCTGAGCCCCGAACGGTCAACGCGCCGTTTTCTGAGCACCGATCGGTCCACGCGTCGTGTCCTAAGCCCCGATCGGTCCACGCGTCGTCTCCTACGCCCCAATCGGTCCACGCGCCGCCTCCTGAGCCCCGATCGGTCGACGCGTCGTCTCCAGAGCCCCGATCGATCCACGCGTCGTCTCCTGAGCCCCGACCGCTCCACACGCCCTTTCCTGAGCCCCGATCGGTTCACGCGCCGTCTCCTGAGCCCCAATCGTTCCAAGCGTCGTCCCCTAATACCCGATCCATACACGCGTCGTCTCCGAGCCTCGATCAGTCCACGCGTCGTCGCCGAGTCCCGATCGGTCCACGCGCGGCCTCCTGAGCACCGGTCGGTCCACGCGCCGTCTCCGAGCCTCGATCGGTCCACGTACCATCTCCGAAGCCCCGATCGGTCTACGCGCCGTCTCCTGAGCCCCGATCGGTCCACGCGTCGTCTCCTAAGCCCCGATCGGTGTGCGCAGCGTCTCCTGATCCCCATCGGTCCACGCGGCGCCTCCGGAGCCCCGATCGATCCACGCGCCGTCTCCGAGCGCCGATCGGTGCACGCTCCGTCTCCTGAGCCCCGATCGTTCCACACGCCGCCTCCTAAGCTCCGATCGGTCCAGGCGTCGTCTCACAAGCCCCGATCTGTCCACGGGCCGTCTGCGAGCCGCGATCGGTAAAACCGCCGTCATCAAGCCCCGATCCGTACACGCGTCGTCTCCTGAGCCCCGATCGGTCCACGCGTCGTCTTCTGAGCCCCGATCGGTCCACGCGCCTTCTCCTCATCCCCGATCGGTCCACGCGGCGCCTCCGGAGCCCCGATCGCTCCACGCGCCATCTCCTGAGCCCCGATCGTTCCACGCGCCTTCTCCTAAGCCCCGATCGGTCCACGCGCCGTCTCCGAGCGCCGATCGGTTCACGCGCCGTCTCCTGAGCCCCGATCGTTCCACGCGCCGTCTCCGAGCTCCGATCGGCCCACGCGCCGCCTCCTAAGCCGCGATCGGTCGACGCGTCGTCTCCTGAGCCCCGATCGGTCCACGCGTCGGCTCCTAAGCCCCGATCAGTCCACGTGCCGTCTCCGAGCCCCGACCGGTCCACGCGTCGTCTCCTAAGACCCGATCGGTCCACGCGCCGTCGCCGAGCCGCGATCGGTCCACGCGCGGCCTCCTGACCCCCGGTCGGTTCACGCGCCGTATCCGAGCCCCAATCGGTCCACGCGCCGTCTCCTGACTCCCAATCGGTCCACGCGCCGCCTCCTGAGCCCCGATCGGTCGACGCGTCGTCTCCTGAGCCCCGATCGATGCACGCGTCGTCTCCTGAGCCCCGATCGCTCCACGCGCCGTCTCCGAGCGCCGGTCGGTGCACGCGCCGTCTCCTGAGCCCCGATCGTTCCACGCGTCGTCCCCTAATCCCCGATCCATACACGCGTCGTCTCCGAGCCTCGATCGGTCCACGCGCCGTCGCCGCGTCCCGATCGGTCCACGCGCGGCCTCCTGAGCCCCGGTCGGTCCACGCGCCGTCTCCGAGCCTCGATCGGTCCACGTACCGTCTCCGAAGCCCCGATCGGTCCACGCGCCATCTCCTGAGCCCCGATCGGTCCACGCATCGTCTCTTAACCCCCGATACGTCCACACGCCGTCTCCGAGCCCCGATCGATCCGCGTGACGCATTCTAAGCCACTGTCCGTCCACGCGCCGTCTCCGAGCACCGATCAGTCCACGCGCCGTCTCCTGAGCCCCGATCGGTTCACGCGTCGTCTCCGAGCCCCGATCGGTCCACGCGCCGTCGCCGAACTGCGATCGGTCCACGCGCGGCCTCCTGAGCCCCGGTCGGTTCACGCGCCGTATCCGAGCCCCACTCGGTCCACGCGCCGTCTCGTGACTCCCAATCGGTCCACGCGCCGCCTCCTGAGCCCCGATCGGTCGACGCGTCGTCTCCAGAGCCCCGATCGATGCACGCGTCGTCTCCTGAGCCCCGACCGCTCCAAACGCCCTTTCCTGAGCCCCGATCGGTTCACGCGCCGTCTCCTGAGCCCCAATCGTTCCAAGCGTCGTCCCCTAATACCCGATCCATACACGCGTCGTCTCCGAGCCTCGATCAGTCCACGCGTCGTCGCCGAGTCCTGATCGGTCCACGCGCGGCCTCCTGAGCACCGGTCGGTCCACGCGCCGTCTCCGAGCCTCGATCGGTCCACGTACTGTCTCCGAAGCCCCGATCGGTCTACGCGCCCTCTCCTGAGCCCCGATCGGTCCACGCGTCGTCTCCTAAGCCCCGATCGGTCTGCGCAGCGTCTCCTGATCCCCATCGGTCCACGCGGCGCCTCCGGAGCCCCGATCGATCCACGCGCCGTCTCCGAGCGCCGATCGGTGCACGCTCCGTCTTCTGAGCCCCGATCGTTCCACACGCCGCCTCCTAAGCCCCGATCGGTCCAGGCGTCGTCTCCCAAGCCCCGATCTGTCCACGGGCCGTCTCCTGAGCCCCGATCGGTCCACGCGCCGTCGCCGAACCCCAATTGGTCCACGCGAAACCGCCTGAGCCCCAGTCGGTCCACGCGCTGTCTCCGAGCCCCGATCGGTCCTCGTGCCGTCTCCCAGCCCCGATCGGTCCACGCGCCGTCTCCTAATCCCCAATCTGTCCACGACCCGTCTCCGGGCCCCGATCGGTGCACGCGCCGTGTCCGAGCGCCGATCGGTGCACGCTCCGTCTCCTGAGCCCCGATCGTTCCACACGCCGCCTCCTAAGCCCCGGTCGGTCCACGCGCCGTCTCCGAGCCCCGATCGGTCCGCGCACCGTCTCCTGATCCCCATCGCTCCACGAGTCGTCTCCGGAGCCCCGATCGATCCACGCGAGTCTCCTGAGCCCCGGTCGGTCCGCGCACCGTCATCTGAACCCCGATCGGTCGACGCGTCGTCTCCGAGACTCGATCGGTCCACGCCCCGTCGCCGAGCCCCGATCGGTCCAGGCGTGGCCTCCTGAGCCGCAGTCGGTCCACGCGCCGTTTCCTGAGCCCCGATCGGTCCACGCGTCGTCTTCTAAGCCCAGATGCCTCCTTGCGCCGTCTCCCCACCACGATCGGTGCAGGCGCCGCTTCCTGAGCCCCGATCGGTCCACGCGTCGTCTCCTGAGCCCCGATCGGTCCACGCGCCGTCTCCTGAGCCCCGATCGGTCCACGCGCCGTCGCCGAACCCCAATTGGTCGACGCGAAACCGCCTGAGCCCCAGTCGGTCCACGCGCTGTCTCCGAGCCCCGATCGGTCCACGTGCCGTCTCCCAGCCCCGATCGGTCCACGCGCCGTCTCCTAATCCCCAATCTGTCCACGACCCGTCTCCGGGCCCCGATCGGTGCACGCGCCGTCTCCTAAGCCACGATCGGTCCACGGGCCGTCGCCGAGTCATGATCTGTCCACGCGCGGCCTCCTGAGACCCGATCGGTCCACGCGCCGTCGCCGAACCGCAATCGGTCCACGCGCGGCCTCCTGAGCCCCGATTGGTTCACGCGCCGTCGCCGAGTCATGATCTGTCCACGCGCGGCCTCCTGAGACCCGATCGGTCCACGCGCCGTCGCCGAACCGCAATCGGTCCACGCGCGGCCTCCTGAGCCCCGATTGGTTCACGCGCCGCATCCGAGCCCCAATCGGTCCACGCGCTGTCTCCGAGCCCTGATCGGTCCACGCGTCGTCTCCGAGCCCCGATCGGTCTACGCGCCGTCGCCGAGCCATGATCGGTCCACGCGCGGCCTCCTGAGCCCCGATCGGTCCACTCGTCGCCTACGGAGCCCCGATCGATCCATGCGAATCTCCTGAGCTCCGGTCGGTCGACGCGCCGTCTCCTGAGCCCCAATCGGTCCACGCGTCGTCTCCTAAGCCCCGATCGGTCCACGCGCCGTCTCCGGGCCCCGATCGGTCCACGCACCATCTCCTGCTCTCCAATCGGTCCACGCGCCGCCTCCGGAGCCCCGATTGATCCACGCTAGGCTCCTGAGCCCCGATCGGTCCACGCGTCGTCTCGTCAGCCCCGATAGGTACACGCGTCGCGTCCTACGCCCCGATCGGTCCACGCGTCGTCTCCTAAGCCCCGATCGGTCCACGCGCCGTCTCCGAGCCCCGATCGGTCCACGCGCTGTCTCCTAAGCCCCGATCGATCCACGCGCCGTCTGCGAGCGCCGATCTGTTCACGCGCCGTCTCCTTTGCTCCGATCGTTCCACGCGCCGTCTCCGAGGCCCGATCGGTCCACGCATCGTCTCCTAAGCCCCGATCGGTTAACGCGCCGTCTCCGAGCCCCGATTGGTCCACACGCCGTCTCCGAGCCCCGATCGGTCCGCATGCCGCATTGTAAGTGACGGTCCATCCACGCGCCGTCTCCTGAGCCCCGGTCGTTCCACGCGCCGTCGCCGAACCCCAATTGGTCCACGCGCAACCTCCTAAGCCCCAGTCGGTTCACCCGCCGTCTCCTGTGCACCGATCGATTCACGTGCCGTCTCCTAAGCCCCGATCGGTCCACACGTCGTCTCCTAAGCCCCAATCGGGCTACGCGTCGTCTCTTAAGCCCCGATCAGTCGCCGCGTCGTCTCCCGAGCCCCGATCAATTGACGCGACTTCTCCTGAGCCCCGATCGCTCCTCGCGCCGTCTCCTGAGCCCCGCTCGGTCCAGGCGTCGTCTTCTAAGCCCCCATGCCTCCACGCACCGTCTCCTGAGCCCCGATCGTTCCACGTGCCGTCTCCGAGCCCCGATCGCTCCACGCGCCGTCTCCGAGCGCCGATTGGTGCACGAGCCGTCTCCTGAGCACCGATCGTTCCACACGCCGCCTCCTAAGCCTCGATCTGTCCAGGCGTCGTCTCCTAAGCCCCGACCGGTCCACGCGCCGTCTCCTGAGCCCCGATACGTCCACGCGCAGTCGCCGAGCCCCGATCGGTCCACGCGCCGTCTCCGAGCCCCGATCGGTCCACGCGCTGTCTCCTAAGCCCCGATCGATCCACGCGCCGTCTGCGAGCGCCGATCTGTTCACGCGCCGTCTCCTTTGCTCCGATCGTTCCACGCGCCGTCTCCGAGGCCCGATCGGTCCACGCATCGTCTCCTAAGCCCCGATCGGTTAACGCGCCGTCTCCAAGCCCCGATTGGTCCACACGCCGTCTCCGAGCCCCGATCGGTCCGCATGCCGCATTGTAAGTGACGGTCCATCCACGCGCCGTCTCCTGAGCCCCGGTCGTTCCACGCGCCGTCGCCGAACCCCAATTGGTCCACGCGCAACCTCCTAAGCCCCAGTCGGTTCACCCGCCGTCTCCTGTGCACCGATCGATTCACGTGCCGTCTCCTAAGCCCCGATCGGTCCACACGTCGTCTCCTAAGCCCCAATCGGGCTACGCGTCATCTCTTAAGCCCCGATCAGTCGCCGCGTCGTCTCCCGAGCCCCGATCAATTGACGCGACTTCTCCTGAGCCCCGATCGCTCCTCGCGCCGTCTCCTGAGCCCCGCTCGGTCCAGGCGTCGTCTTCTAAGCCCCCATGCCTCCACGCACCGTCTCCTGAGCCCCGATCGTTCCACGTGCCGTCTCCGAGCCCCGATCGCTCCACGCGCCGTCTCCGAGCGCCGATTGGTGCACGAGCCGTCTCCTGAGCACCGATCGTTCCACACGCCGCCTCCTAAGCCTCGATCTGTCCAGGCGTCGTCTCCTAAGCCCCGCTCGGTCCATGCGTCGTCTTCTAAGCCCCCATGCCTCCACGCACCGTCTCCTGAGCCCCGATCGTTCCACGTGCCGTCTCCGAGCCCCGATCGTTCCACGTGCCGTCTCCGAGCCCCGATCGCTCCACGCGCCGTCTCCGAGCGCCGATTGGTGCACGAGCCGTCTCCTGAGCACCGATCGTTCCACACGCCGCCTCCTAAGCCTCGATCTGTCCAGGCGTCGTCTCCTAAGCCCCGACCGGTCCACGCGCCGTCTCCTGAGCCCCGATACGTCCACGCGCAGTCGCCGAGCCCCGATCGGTCCACGCGCGGTCTCCTGAGCCCCGATCTGTCCACGCGTCGTCTCCTAAGCCCCGATCCGTCGACGCGTCGTCTCCTGAGCCACGATCAATTGACGCGTCTTCTCCTGAGCCCGATCGCTCCTCGCGCCGTCTCCTGAGCCCCGATCGGTCCACGCGTCATCTCCGAGCTCCGATCGGTCCAAACGCCGTTTACTGAGCCCCGATCGGTCCATGCGTCGTCTTCTTAGCCCCGATGCCTCCACGCGCCGTCTCCGAGCGCCGATAAGTCCAAGCGCCGTCTCCTGAGCCCCGATCGTTCCACGCGGCGTCTCCGAGCCTCGATCGATCCACGCGCCGTCTCCTGAGCCCCGATCGGTCGACGCGTCGTCTTCTGAGCCCCGATCGACCCACGCGTCGTCTCCTGAGCCTCAACCGCTCCACACGCCGTTTCCTGAGCCCCGATCGGTCCACGCATCGTCTTCGAGCACCGATCGGTCCACGCGCCGTTTTCTGAGCACCGTTCGGTCCACGCGTCGTCTTCAAAGCCCCGATGCCTCCACGCGCCGTCTCCGAGCCCCGATCGCTCCTCGCGCCGTCTCCTGAGCCCCGCTCGATCCATGCGTCGTCTTCTTAGCCCCGATGCCTCCACGCGCCGTCTCCTCAGCCCCGATCGTTCCACGCGCCGTCTCCGAGCCCCGATCGCTCCACGCGCCGTCTCCTGAGCCCGGATCGGTCCACGCGTCATCGCCGAATCCCCGATCCGTACACGCGTCGTCTCCGAGCCTCGATCGGTCCACACGCCGCCTCCTAAGCCCCGATCTGTCCAGGCGTCGTCTCCTAAGCCCCGCTCGGTCCATGCGTCGTCTTCTAAGCCCCCATGCCTCCACGCACCGTCCCCTGAGCCCCGATCGTTCCACGTGCCGTCTCCGAGCCCCGATCGTTCCACGTGCCGTCTCCGAGCCCCGATCGCTCCACGCGCCGTCTCCGAGCGCCGATTGGTGCACGAGCCGTCTCCTGAGCACCGATCGTTCCACACGCCGCCTCCTAAGCCTCGATCTGTCCAGGCGTCGTCTCCTAAGCCCCGACCGGTCCACGCGCCGTCTCCTGAGCCCCGATACGTCCACGCGCAGTCGCCGAGCCCCGATCGGTCCACGCGCGGTCTCCTGAGCCCCGATCTGTCCACGCGTCGTCTCCTAAGCCCCGATCCGTCGACGCGTCGTCTCCTGAGCCACGATCAATTGACGCGTCTTCTCCTGAGCCCGATCGCTCCTCGCGCCGTCTCCTGAGCCCCGATCGGTCCACGCGTCATCTCCGAGCTCCGATCGGTCCAAACGCCGTTTCCTGAGCCCCGATCGGTCCATGCGTCGTCTTCTTAGCCCCGATGCCTCCACGCGCCGTCTCCGAGCGCCGATAAGTCCAAGCGCCGTCTCCTGAGCCCCGATCGTTCCACGCGGCGTCTCCGAGCCTCGATCGATCCACGCGCCGTCTCCTGAGCCCCGATCGGTCGACGCGTCGTCTTCTGAGCCCCGATCGATCCACGCGTCGTCTCCTGAGCCCCAACCGCTCCACACGCCGTTTCCTGAGCCCCGATCGGTCCACGCATCGTCTTCGAGCACCGATCGGTCCACGCGCCGTTTTCTGAGCACCGTTCGGTCCACGCGTCGTCTTCAAAGCCCCGATGCCTCCACGCGCCGTCTGCGAGCCCCGATCGCTCCTCGCGCCGTCTCCTGAGCCCCGCTCGGTCCAGGCGTCGTCTTCTAAGCCCCCATGCCTCCACGCACCGTCTCCTGAGCCCCGATCGTTCCACGTGCCGTCTCCGAGCCCCGATCGCTCCACGCGCCGTCTCCGAGCGCCGATTGGTGCACGAGCCGTCTCCTGAGCACCGATCGTTCCACACGCCGCCTCCTAAGCCTCGATCTGTCCAGGCGTCGTCTCCTAAGCCCCGCTCGGTCCATGCGTCGTCTTCTAAGCCCCCATGCCTCCACGCACCGTCTCCTGAGCCCCGATCGTTCCACGTGCCGTCTCCGAGCCCCGATCGTTCCACGTGCCGTCTCCGAGCCCCGATCGCTCCACGCGCCGTCTCCGAGCGCCGATTGGTGCACGAGCCGTCTCCTGAGCACCGATCGTTCCACACGCCGCCTCCTAAGCCTCGATCTGTCCAGGCGTCGTCTCCTAAGCCCCGACCGGTCCACGCGCCGTCTCCTGAGCCCCGATACGTCCACGCGCAGTCGCCGAGCCCCGATCGGTCCACGCGCGGTCTCCTGAGCCCCGATCTGTCCACGCGTCGTCTCCTAAGCCCCGATCCGTCGACGCGTCGTCTCCTGAGCCACGATCAATTGACGCGTCTTCTCCTGAGCCCGATCGCTCCTCGCGCCGTCTCCTGAGCCCCGATCGGTCCACGCGTCATCTCCGAGCTCCGATCGGTCCAAACGCCGTTTACTGAGCCCCGATCGGTCCATGCGTCGTCTTCTTAGCCCCGATGCCTCCACGCGCCGTCTCCGAGCGCCCATAAGTCCAAGCGCCGTCTCCTGAGCCCCGATCGTTCCACGCGGCGTCTCCGAGCCTCGATCGATCCACGCGCCGTCTCCTGAGCCCCGATCGGTCGACGCGTCGTCTTCTGAGCCCCGATCGACCCACGCGTCGTCTCCTGAGCCTCAACCGCTCCACACGCCGTTTCCTGAGCCCCGATCGGTCCACGCATCGTCTTCGAGCACCGATCGGTCCACGCGCCGTTTTCTGAGCACCGTTCGGTCCACGCGTCGTCTTCAAAGCCCCGATGCCTCCACGCGCCGTCTCCGAGCCCCGATCGCTCCTCGCGCCGTCTCCTGAGCCCCGCTCGATCCATGCGTCGTCTTCTTAGCCCCGATGCCTCCACGCGCCGTCTCCTCAGCCCCGATCGTTCCACGCGCCGTCTCCGAGCCCCGATCGCTCCACGCGCCGTCTCCTGAGCCCGGATCGGTCCACGCGTCATCGCCGAATCCCCGATCCGTACACGCGTCGTCTCCGAGCCTCGATCGGTCCACACGCCGCCTCCTAAGCCCCGATCTGTCCAGGCGTCGTCTCCTAAGCCCCGCTCGGTCCATGCGTCGTCTTCTAAGCCCCCATGCCTCCACGCACCGTCCCCTGAGCCCCGATCGTTCCACGTGCCGTCTCCGAGCCCCGATCGTTCCACGTGCCGTCTCCGAGCCCCGATCGCTCCACGCGCCGTCTCCGAGCGCCGATTGGTGCACGAGCCGTCTCCTGAGCACCGATCGTTCCACACGCCGCCTCCTAAGCCTCGATCTGTCCAGGCGTCGTCTCCTAAGCCCCGACCGGTCCACGCGCCGTCTCCTGAGCCCCGATACGTCCACGCGCAGTCGCCGAGCCCCGATCGGTCCACGCGCGGTCTCCTGAGCCCCGATCTGTCCACGCGTCGTCTCCTAAGCCCCGATCCGTCGACGCGTCGTCTCCTGAGCCACGATCAATTGACGCGTCTTCTCCTGAGCCCGATCGCTCCTCGCGCCGTCTCCTGAGCCCCGATCGGTCCACGCGTCATCTCCGAGCTCCGATCGGTCCAAACGCCGTTTCCTGAGCCCCGATCGGTCCATGCGTCGTCTTCTTAGCCCCGATGCCTCCACGCGCCGTCTCCGAGCGCCGATAAGTCCAAGCGCCGTCTCCTGAGCCCCGATCGTTCCACGCGGCGTCTCCGAGCCTCGATCGATCCACGCGCCGTCTCCTGAGCCCCGATCGGTCGACGCGTCGTCTTCTGAGCCCCGATCGATCCACGCGTCGTCTCCTGAGCCCCAACCGCTCCACACGCCGTTTCCTGAGCCCCGATCGGTCCACGCATCGTCTTCGAGCACCGATCGGTCCACGCGCCGTTTTCTGAGCACCGTTCGGTCCACGCGTCGTCTTCAAAGCCCCGATGCCTCCACGCGCCGTCTGCGAGCCCCGATCGCTCCTCGCGCCGTCTCCTGAGCCCCGCTCGGTCCAGGCGTCGTCTTCTAAGCCCCCATGCCTCCGCGCACCGTCTCCTGAGCCCCGATCGTTCCACGTGCCGTCTCCGAGCCCCGATCGCTCCACGCGCCGTCTCCGAGCGCCGATTGGTGCACGAGCCGTCTCCTGAGCACCGATCGTTCCACACGCCGCCTCCTAAGCCTCGATCTGTCCAGGCGTCGTCTCCTAAGCCCCGCTCGGTCCATGCGTCGTCTTCTAAGCCCCCATGCCTCCACGCACCGTCTCCTGAGCCCCGATCGTTCCACGTGCCGTCTCCGAGCCCCGATCGTTCCACGTGCCGTCTCCGAGCCCCGATCGCTCCACGCGCCGTCTCCGAGCGCCGATTGGTGCACGAGCCGTCTCCTGAGCACCGATCGTTCCACACGCCGCCTCCTAAGCCTCGATCTGTCCAGGCGTCGTCTCCTAAGCCCCGACCGGTCCACGCGCCGTCTCCTGAGCCCCGATACGTCCACGCGCAGTCGCCGAGCCCCGATCGGTCCACGCGCGGTCTCCTGAGCCCCGATCTGTCCACGCGTCGTCTCCTAAGCCCCGATCCGTCGACGCGTCGTCTCCTGAGCCACGATCAATTGACGCGTCTTCTCCTGAGCCCGATCGCTCCTCGCGCCGTCTCCTGAGCCCCGATCGGTCCACGCGTCATCTCCGAGCTCCGATCGGTCCAAACGCCGTTTACTGAGCCCCGATCGGTCCATGCGTCGTCTTCTTAGCCCCGATGCCTCCACGCGCCGTCTCCGAGCGCCCATAAGTCCAAGCGCCGTCTCCTGAGCCCCGATCGTTCCACGCGGCGTCTCCGAGCCTCGATCGATCCACGCGCCGTCTCCTGAGCCCCGATCGGTCGACGCGTCGTCTTCTGAGCCCCGATCGACCCACGCGTCGTCTCCTGAGCCTCAACCGCTCCACACGCCGTTTCCTGAGCCCCGATCGGTCCACGCATCGTCTTCGAGCACCGATCGGTCCACGCGCCGTTTTCTGAGCACCGTTCGGTCCACGCGTCGTCTTCAAAGCCCCGATGCCTCCACGCGCCGTCTCCGAGCCCCGATCGCTCCTCGCGCCGTCTCCTGAGCCCCGCTCGATCCATGCGTCGTCTTCTTAGCCCCGATGCCTCCACGCGCCGTCTCCTCAGCCCCGATCGTTCCACGCGCCGTCTCCGAGCCCCGATCGCTCCACGCGCCGTCTCCTGAGCCCGGATCGGTCCACGCGTCATCGCCGAATCCCCGATCCGTACACGCGTCGTCTCCGAGCCTCGATCGGTCCACACGCCGCCTCCTAAGCCCCGATCTGTCCAGGCGTCGTCTCCTAAGCCCCGCTCGGTCCATGCGTCGTCTTCTAAGCCCCCATGCCTCCACGCACCGTCCCCTGAGCCCCGATCGTTCCACGTGCCGTCTCCGAGCCCCGATCGTTCCACGTGCCGTCTCCGAGCCCCGATCGCTCCACGCGCCGTCTCCGAGCGCCGATTGGTGCACGAGCCGTCTCCTGAGCACCGATCGTTCCACACGCCGCCTCCTAAGCCTCGATCTGTCCAGGCGTCGTCTCCTAAGCCCCGACCGGTCCACGCGCCGTCTCCTGAGCCCCGATACGTCCACGCGCAGTCGCCGAGCCCCGATCGGTCCACGCGCGGTCTCCTGAGCCCCGATCTGTCCACGCGTCGTCTCCTAAGCCCCGATCCGTCGACGCGTCGTCTCCTGAGCCACGATCAATTGACGCGTCTTCTCCTGAGCCCGATCGCTCCTCGCGCCGTCTCCTGAGCCCCGATCGGTCCACCCGTCATCTCCGAGCTCCGATCGGTCCAAACGCCGTTTCCTGAGCCCCGATCGGTCCATGCGTCGTCTTCTTAGCCCCGATGCCTCCACGCGCCGTCTCCGAGCGCCGATAAGTCCAAGCGCCGTCTCCTGAGCCCCGATCGTTCCACGCGGCGTCTCCGAGCCTCGATCGATCCACGCGCCGTCTCCTGAGCCCCGATCGGTCGACGCGTCGTCTTCTGAGCCCCGATCGATCCACGCGTCGTCTCCTGAGCCCCAACCGCTCCACACGCCGTTTCCTGAGCCCCGATCGGTCCACGCATCGTCTTCGAGCACCGATCGGTCCACGCGCCGTTTTCTGAGCACCGTTCGGTCCACGCGTCGTCTTCAAAGCCCCGATGCCTCCACGCGCCGTCTGCGAGCCCCGATCGCTCCTCGCGCCGTCTCCTGAGCCCCGCTCGATCCATGCGTCGTCTTCTTAGCCCCGATGCCTCCACGCGCCGTCTCCTGAGCCCCGATCGTTCCACGCGCCGTCTCCGAGCCCCGATCGGTCCACGCGCCGTCTCCTGAGCCCGGATCGGTCCACGCGTCATCGCCGAATCCCCGATCCGTACACGCGTCGTCTCCGAGCCTCGATCGGTCCACGCGCTGCTTCCTGAGCCCCAATCGGTCCACGCGTTGTCACCTAAGCCCCGATCGGTCCACGCCCCGTCTCCTGAGCCCGGATCGGTCCACCCGTCGTCCTCGAATCCCCGATCCGCACACGCGTCGTCTCCGAGCCTCGACCGGTCCACGCGCCGTCTCCTGAGCACCGATCATTCCACGCGCCGTCTCCTAAGCCGCGATCCGTCCACGGGCCGTCTCCGAGCTGCTATCGGTAAACGCGCCGTCACCAAGCCCTGATCCGTACACGCGTCGTCTCCGAGCCCCGACCGGTCCACGCGCCGTCGCCGAGCCTCGATCGGTCCACGCGCGGCCTCCTGAGCCCCGATCGGTTCACGCCACGTCTCCGAGCTCCGATCGGTCCACGCCGTTTCCGAGCCCCGATCGGTCCATACGTCGTCTCCGAGTTCGGATCGGTCCACGCGCCGTTTCCGAGCCCCGATCGGTCCGCGCGCCATCTCCTGAGCCCCGGTGGGTCCACGCGCCGCCTCCTGAGCCCCGATCGGTCAACGCATCGTCTCCTAAGCCCCGATACGTTCACACGCCGTCTCCGAACCCCGATCGCTCCACGCGCCGTCGCCGAGCCTCGATCGGTCCACGCGCGGCCTCCGTAGCCCCGGTCGGTCCACACGCCGTGTCCGATCCCCGATCGGTCCACGCTCCGTCTCCTGAGCCCGGATCGTTCCACGCGTCGTCTCCTGATCCCCGATCCGTAAACGCGTCGTCTCCGAGCCTCGATCGGTCCACACGCCGCGTCCGATCCCCGACCGGTCCGCGTGCCGAATTTTAAGCCGCGGTCCGTCTACGCGCCGTCTCCGATCACCGATCAGTCCACGCGCCGTCTCAAAGCGCCGATCATTTCACGCGCCGTCTCCTCAGCCCCGATCGTTCCACACGCCGCCTCCTAAGCCCCGATCGGTCCAGGCGTCGTCTCCCAAGCCCCGATCTGTCCACGGGCCGTCTGCGAGCCGCGATCGGTAAAGCCGCCGTCATCAAGCCCCGATCCGTACACGCGTCGTCTCCGAGCCCCGATGGGTCCACGCGCCGTCGCCGAGCCTCGATCGGTCCACGCGCGACCTCCTGAGCCCCGATCAGTCCGTGCACCGTCTCCTGATCCCCATCGCTCCACGCGGCGTCTCCGGAGCCCCGATCGATCCACGCGAGTCTTCTGAGCCCCGGTCGGTCCGCGCACCGTCATCTGAGCCCCGATCGGTCGACGCGTCGTCTCCGAGACTCGATCGGTCCACGCCCCGTCGCCGAGCCTCGATCGGTCCAAGCGCGGCCTCCTGAGCCCCGGTCGGTTCACACACCGTCTCCGAGCCGCGATCGGTCCACGCATGGTCTCCTAAGCCCCGATCGGTTAACGTGCCGTCTCCGAACCCCGATCGGTCCACGCGCCGTCTCCTGGGCCCCGATGCGTCCACGCGCAGTCGCCGAGCCCCGATCGGTCCACGCGGGATCTCCTGAGCCCCAATCGGTCCACGCGCCTTCTCCTAAGCCCCGATCGGTCCACGCGCCGTCTCCGAGCGCCGATCGGTTCACGCGCCGTCTCCTAAGCCCCGATCGTTCCACACGCCGCTTCCGATCCCCGATCGGTCCACGCGCCGTCTCCTGAGCCCGGATCGGTCCACGCGTCGTGCTCGAATCCCCGATCCTCACACGCGTCGTCTCCGAGCCTCGATCGGTCCTCGCGTCGTCTCCTAAGCCCCGACTGGTCCACGCGCCGTATCCTGAGCCCTGGTCGGTTCACGCGCCGTCTCCGAGCCCCGATCGATCCACGCGTCGTCTTGTAAGCCCAGATGCCTCCACGCGCCGTCTCCGAGCCACGATCGGTCCAGGCGCCGCTTCCTGAGCCCCGGTCGGTCCACGCGCCGTCTCCTAAGCCCCAATCGCTCCACGCGCCCTCTCCGAGCGCCGATCATTTCACGCGCTGTCTCCTGAGTCCCGATCGTTCCACGCGCCGTATCCGAGCCCCGATCGATCCACGCGCCGTCTCCTGAGCCCCGATCGGTCCACGCGTCGTTCCCCAAGCCCCGATCAATCGACGCGCCGTCTCCTGATGCCCAATCGGTCCACGCGCAGTCTCCTGAGCCCCGATAGGTACACGCGTAGTCTCCTAAGCCCCGATCGGTCCACGCGCCGCCTCGGGGGCCCCAATCGATCAACGTGAGTCTCCTAAGCCCCGATCGGTCCACGTGCCGTCTCCGAGCCCCGGTCGGTCCACGCGTCGTCTCCTAAGCCCCGATCGGTCCACGCGCCGTCTCCTGTGCCCCGATCGGTCGACGCGTCCTCTCCTAAACCCCGATCGGTCCACGCGTCGTCTCCTAATCCCCGATCGGTCCACACGCCGTCTCCGAGCCCCGATGGGTCTACGCGTCGCCTCCTGAGCCCCGGTCGTCCCACGCGCCGTCTCCTAAGCCCCGATCGGTCCAAGCGCCTTCTGCTAAGCCCCGATCGGTCCACGCGCCGTCTCCGAGCGCCGATCGGTTCACGCGCCGTCACCTGAGCCCCGATCGTTCCACGCGCCGTCTCCGAGCCCCGATCGGTCCACGCGCCGTCTCCAAGACCCGATCGGTCCACGCGCCATCTCCTGAGGCCTAATCGGTCCACACGCTGTCTCGTGAGCCCCGATAGGTACACGCGTCGTCTCCTACGCCCCGATCGGTCCACGCCCCGTCTCCGAGCACCGATTGCTCCACGCGCCGTCGCCCGAACCCCAATTGGTCCACGCGCCGTCGCCCGAACCCCAATTGGTCCACGAGCAACCTCCTGAGCTCCAGTCGGTCCACGCGCAGTCGCCGAGCCCCGATCGATCCCCGCATCGTCTCCTAAGCCCCGATCGGTTGACGCGTCATTTACGAGCCCCGATCGGTCTACGCGCCGTCTCCTGAGCCCCGATCGGTCCACACGGCGTCTCCTAAGCCTCGATCCGTCCACGGGCCGTCTGTAAACCGCGATCGGTCAACGCTCCGTCACCAAGCCCCGATCCGTACAAGCGTCGTGTCCGAGCCCCGATCGGTTAACGCGCCGTCTCCGAGCCCCGATCGGCCCTCGCGCCGTCTCCTGAGCCCCGATCCGTCCACGCGCAGTCGCCGAGCCCCGGTCGGTCCAGGCGCCGTCTCCTGAGCCCAGATCGTTCCACGCGTCGTCCCCGAATCCCCGATCCGTACACGCGTCGTCTCCGAGCCACGATGGGTCTATGCGTCGCTTCCTGAGCCCCGATCGGTCCTCGTGCCGTCTCCTAAGCCCCAATCGGTCCACGCGCCGTCTCCTAAGCCCCGATCGATCCACGTGCCGTCTCCGAGCGTCGATCGGTTCACGCGCCGTCTCCTTTGCTCCGATCGTGCCACGCGCCTTCTACGAGGCCCGATCGGTCCACGCATCGTCTCCTAAGCCCCGATCGGTTAACGCGCGGTCTCCGAGCCCCGATTGGTCCACACACCGTCTCCGAGCCCCGATCGGTCCGCATGCCGCATTCTAAACCACGGTCCATCCACGCGCCGTCTTCGAGCACCGATCGGTTCACGCGTCGTCCCCTAATACCCGATCGGTCCACGCGTCTTCTCCTAAGCCCCGATCCGTCGACGCGTCGCCTCCTGAGCCCCGATTGATCCACGGGCCGCCTCCTGAGCCCCGATCGCTCCACGTGCCGTTTCCTGATCCCCGATCGGTCCACACGCCGTCTCCGAACCCCGATCGGTCCGCGTGCCGGATTCTAAGCCACGGTCCTTCCACGCGCCGTCTCCTGAGCCCCGGTCGGTCCACGCGCCGTCGCCGAACCCCAATTGGTCCACGCGCAACCTCCTAAGCCCCAGTCGGTACACGCGCTGTCTCCGAGCCCCGATCGGTCTACGTATCGTCGCCTAAGCCCCGCTCGGTTAACGCGTCGTTTCCGAGCTCCGATCGGTCTACGCGCCGTCTCCTGAGCCCCGATCGGTCCACGCGTCGTTCCCTAAGCCCCGATCCATCCACGCGCAGTCTGCTGAGCCCCGATCGGTCCACGCATCGTCTCCTAAGCCCCAGACGGTCCTCGTGCCGTCTCCGAACCCCGATCGGTCGACGCGCCGTCTCCGAGCGCCGATCGGTTCACGCGCCGTATTCTGAGCCCCGATCGTTCCACACGCCGCCTCCTAAGCCCCGATCGGTCCAGGCTTCGTCTCCTAAGCCCCGACCGGTCGTCGCGTCGTCTCCTGAGCCCCGGTCGGTTAACGCGCCGTCTCCGAGCCCAGATCGGTCCACGCGCAACCGCCTGAGCCCCAGTCGGTCCACGCGCTGTCTCCGAGCCCCGATCGGTCCACGCGTCGTCTCCGAGCACCGATTGGTCCACGCGCCGTCGCCGAGCCATGATCGGTCCACGCGCGACCTCCTGAGCCCCGATCGGTCCACGCGTCGCCTCCTGAGCCCCGGTCGGTCCACGCGCCGTCTCCTGAGCCCCGATCGGTCCACGCGTCGTCTCCTAAGCCCCGATCGGTCCACGTGTCATCTCCTAAGCCCCGATCCGTCGACGCGTCGTCTCCTGAGCTACGATCAATTGACGCGTCTTCTCCTGAGCCCGATCGCTCCTCGCGCCGTCTCCTGAGCCACGATCGGTCCACACGCCATCTCCTAAGCCCCGATCATTCCACGCGCCATCTCCGAGCCCCAATCGGTCCACGCGCCTTCTCCTCAGCCCCGATCGGTCCACGAGCCGTCTCCGAGCGCCGATTAGTTCACGCGCCGTCTCCTGAGCCCCGATCGCTCCACGCTCCGTCTCCCAGCCCCGATCGGTCCACGCGCCGTGTCCTGAGCCCCGCTCGATCCATGCGTCGTCTTCTTAGCCCCGATGCCTCCACGCGCTGTCTTCGAGCCACGATCGGTCCAGGCGCCGCTTCCTGAGCCCCGATCGGTCCACGCGCCGTCTCGTAAGCCCCAATCGGTCTACGCGCCGTCTCAGAGCGCCGATCATTTCACGCGCCGTCTCGTGAGCCCCGATCATTCCACGCGCCGTCTCCGAGCGCCGATCGGTTCACGCGCCGTCTCCTGAGCCCCGATCGTTCCACGCGCCGTCTCCGAGCTCCGATCCGTCCACGCGCCGTCTCCTGAGCCCGGATCGTTCCACGCGTCATCGCCGAATCCCCGATCCGTACACGCGTCGTCTCCGAGCCTCGATCGGTCCACGCGCCAATTTCTGAGCCCCGATCAATTGACGCGTCTTCTCCTGAGCCCCAATCGGTCCACGCGCCGTTTCCGAGCCCCGATCGGTCCACGCCCCGTCTCCTGACCCCGGATCGGTCCACCCGTCGTCCTCGAATCCCCGATCCGCATACGCGCCGTCTCCTGAGCCCCGATCGGTCCACGTATCGTCTCCTACGCCCCGATCGGTCCACGCGTCGTCTCCTAAGCCCCGAACGGTCCACGCGCCGGCTCCGAGCCCCGATCGCTCCTCGCGCCGTCTCATGAGCCCCGCTCGATCCATGCGTCGTCTTCTTAGCCCCGATGCCTCCACGCGCCGTCTCCGAGCCACGATCGGTCCAGGCGCGGCTTCCTGAGCCCCGATCGGTCCACGCGCTGTCTCGTAAGCCCCAATCGGTCTACGCGCCGTCGCAGAGCGCCGATCATTTCACGCGCCGTCTCCTGAGCCCCGATCATTCCACGCCCTCTCTCCGAGACCCGATCGGTCCACGCGCCGTCGCGGAGCCCCGATCGGTCCAGGCGTGGCCTGCTGAGCCTCGATCGGTCCACGCGCGGCCTCCTGAGCCGCGGTCAGTTCACGCGCCGTCTCCGAGCCCCGATCGATCCACGCGTCGTCTTCCAAGCCCAGATGCCTCCTCGCGCCGTCTCCGAGCCACGATCGTTCCAGGCGCTGCTTCCTGAGCCCCCATCGGTCCACGCGTTGTCTCCTAAGCCCCGATCGGTCCACGCGCCGTCTCCGAGCCCCGATCATTTCACGCGCCGTCTCCTGAGCCCCGATCATTCCACGCCCCGTCTCCGAGCCCCGATCGGTCGACGCGCCGTCTCCTCAGCCCCGATCGATCCACGCGCCGTCTCCGAGCGCCGATTAGTTCACGCGCCGTCTCCTGAGCCCCGATCGCTCCACGCTCCGTCTCCGAGCCCGGATCGGTCCACGCGCCGTCTCCTGAGCCCGGATCGGTCCACGTGCCGTCTCCGAGCGCCGATCATTTCACGCGCCGTCTCCTGAGCCCCGATCGTTCCACGCGCCGTCTCCGAGCGCCGATCGGTTCACGCGCCGTCTCCTGAGCCCCGATCGTTCCACGCGGCGTCTTCGAGCCTCGATCGATCCACGCGCCGTCTCCTGAACCCCGATCGGTCGACGCGTCGTCTTCTGAGCCCCGATCGATCCACGCGTCGTCTTCTGAGCCACGATCAATTGACGCGTCTTCTCCTGAGCCCGATCGCTCCTCGCGCCGTCTCCTGAGCCCCGATCGGTCCACGCGTCGTCTCCGAGCCTCGATCGGTCCACGCGCGGCCTCCTGAGCCCCGATCGGTTCACGCGCCGGCTCCGAGCCCGATCGGACCACGTGCCGTCTCCTGAGCCCCGGTCGGTTCACGCGCCGTCTCCGAGCCCCGATGGGTCCACGCGCGGTCTCCTGAGCCCCGGTCGGTCCACGCGCCGTCGCCGAACCCCAATTCGTCCACGCGCAACCTCCTGAGCCCCAGTCGGTCCACGCGCCGTCTCCTAAGCCCCAATCTGTCCACGACGCGTCTCTGGGCCCCGATCGGTGCACGCGCCGTCTCCTGAGCCCCGATCGGTCCACGCGCCGTCTACTGAACCCCGATACGTCCACACGCAGTCGCCGAGCCCCGATCGGTCCACGCGCCGTCGCCGAGCCTCGATCGGTCCACGCGCCGTCTCCTGAGCCCTGGTCGGTTCACGCGCCGTCTCCGAGCCCCGATCGATCGACGCGTCGTCTTGTAAGCCCAGATGCCTCCACGCGCCGTTTCCGAGCCACGATCGGTCCAGGCGCCGCTTCATTAGCCCCGATCGGTCCACGCGCCGCCTCCTAAGCCCCAATCGCTCCACGCGCCGTCTCCGAGCGCCGATCATTTCACGCGCTGTCTCCTGAGTCCCGATCGTTCCACGCGCCGTATCCGAGCCCCGATCGATCCACGCGCAGTCTCCTGAGCCCCGATAGGTACACGCGTAGTCTCCTAGGCCCCGATCGGTCCACGCGCCGCCTCCGGAGCCCCAATCGATCAACGTGAGTCTCCTAAGCCCCGATCGGTCCACGTGCCGTCTCCGAGCCCCGATCGGTCCACGCGTCGTCTCCTAAGCCCCGATCGGTCCACGCGCCGTCTCCTGTGGCCCGATCGGTCGACGCGTCCTCTCCTAAACCCCGATCGGTCCACGCGTCGTCTCCTAATCCCCGATCGGTCCACACGCCGTCTCCGAGCCCCGATGGGTCTACGCTTCGCCTCCTGAGCCCCGGTCGGTCCAAGCGCCGTCTCCTGAGCCCCGATTGGTCCACGCGTCGTCTCCTAAGCCCCGATCGGTCCACGCGCCGTCTCCTGTGCCCCGATCGGTCGACGCGTCCTCTCCTAAACCCCGATCGGTCCACGCGTCGTCTCCTAATCCCCGATCGGTCCACACGCCGTCTCCGAGCCCCGATGGGTCTACGCTTCGCCTCCTGAGCCCCGGTCGGTCCAAGCGCCGTCTCCTGAGCCCCGATCGGTCCACGCGTCGTCTCCTAAGCCCCGATCGGTCCACGCGTCGTTCCCCAAGCCCCGATCCATCGACGCGCCGTCTCCTGATGGCCAATCGGTCCACGCGCAGTCTCCTGAGCCCCGATAGGTACACGCGTAGTCTCCTAAGCCCCGATCGGTCCACGCGCCGCCTCCGGAGCCCCAAGCGATCAACGTGAGTCTCCTAAGCCCCGATCGGTCCACGTGCCGTCTCCTGTGCCCCGATCGGTCGACGCGTCCTCTCCTAAACCCCGATCGGTCTACGCGTCGTCTCCTAAGCCCCGATCGGTCCACGCGTCGTCTCCTAAACCCCGATCCGTCGACGCGTCGTCTCCTGAGCCACGATCAATTGACGCGTCTTCTCCTGAGCCCGATCGCTCCACGCGCCGTCTCCTGAGCCCCGATCGGTCCACGCGCCGTCTCCGAGCTCCGATCGGTCCACGCGCCGTCTCCTAAGCCCCGATCGGTCCAAGCGCCTTCTGCTAAGCCCCGATCGGTCCACGCGCCGTCTCCGAGCGCCGATCGGTTTACGCGCCGTCACCTGAGCCCCGATCGTTCCACGCCCCGTCTCCGAGCCCCGATCGGTCCGCGCGCCGTCTCCTAAGCCCCGACTGATCCACGCGCCGTCTCCTGAGCCCTGGTCGGTTCACACGCCGTCTCCGAGCCCCGATCGATCCACGCGTCGTCTTGTAAGCCCAGATGCCTCCACTCGCCGTTTCCGAGCCACGATCGGTCGAGGCGCCGCTTCCTTAGCCCCGATCGGTCCACGCTTCGCCTCCTGAGCCCCGGTCGGTCCACGCGCCGTCTCCTGAGCCCCAATCGATCAACGTGAGTCTCCTAAGCCCCCATCGGTCCACGTGCCGTCTCCTAAGCCCCGATCGGTCCACTCGTCGTCTCCTAAGTCCCGATCGGTCCACGCGCCGTCTCCGAGCCCCGATCGGTCCACGCGTCGTCTCCTAAACCCCGATCGGTTCACGCGCCGTCTCCTGTGCCCCGATCGGTCGACGCGTCCTCTCCTAAACCCCGATCGGTCCACGCGTCGTCTCCTAAGCCCCGATCCGTCGACGCGTCGTCTCCTGAGCCACGATCAATTGACGCGTCTTCTCCTGAGCCCGATCGCTCCTCGCGCCGTCTCCTGAGCCCCGATCGGTCCACGCGTCGTCTCCGAGCTCCGATCGGTCCACACGCCGTTTCCTGAGCCCCGATCGGTCCATGCGTCGTCTTCTTAGCCCCGATGCATCCACGCGCCGTCTCCGAGCCACGATCGGTCCAGGCGCCGCTTCCTGAGCCCCGATCGGTCCATGCGCCGTATCCTAAGCCCCGATCGGTCCACGCGCCGTCTCCGAGCGCCGATAAGTTCAAGCGTCGTCTCCTGAGCCCCGATCGCTCCACGAGGCGTCTTCGAGCCTCGATCGATCCACGCGCCGTCTCCTGAGCCCCGATCGGTCGACGCGTCGTCTTCTGAGCCCCGATCGATCCACGCATCGTCTCCTGAGCCACGATCAATTGACGCGTCTTCTCCTGAGCCCGATCGCTCCTCGCGCCGTCTCCTGAGCCCCGATCGGTCCACGCGTCGTCTCCGAGCTCCGATCGGTCCACACGCTGTCTCCGAGCGCCGATTAGTTCACGCGCCGTCTCCTGAGCCCCGATCGCTCCACGCTCCGTCTCCCAGCCCCGATCGGTCCACGCGCCGTCTCCTGAGCCCGGATCGGTCCACGCGCCGTCGCCGAACCCCAATTGGTCCACGCGCCACCGCCTGTGCCCCAGTCGGTCCACGCGCCATCTCCGAGCGCCGATCGGTTCACGCGCTGTCACCTGAACCCCGATCGTTCCACGCGCCGTCTCCGAGCCCCGATCGGTCTACGCGCCGTCTCCTAAGCCCCGATCGGTCCACGCGCCTTCTCCTCATCCCCGATCGGTCCACGCGCCGTCTCGGAGCGCCGATTGGTTCACGCGCCGTCTCCTGAGCCCCGATCGCTCCACGCGCAGTCGCCGAGCCTCGATCGGTTCACGCGAGGTCTCCTGAGCCCCGGTCGGTCCACGCACCGTCGCCGAACCCCAATTGGTCCACGCGCAACCTCCTGAGCCCCAGTCGGTACACGCGCTGTCTCGGAGCCCCGATCGGTCCAGGCGCCGATTCCTGAGCCCCGATCGCTCCACGCTCCGTCTCCCAGCCCCGATCGGTCCACGCGTCGTCTTCTAAGCCCAGATGCCTCCTCGCGCCGTCTCCGAGCCACGATCGGTCCACGCGTCGTCTCCTAAGCCCCGATCGGTCCACGCGCCGTCTCCTGTGCCCCGATCGGTCGACGCGTCCTCTCCTAAACCCCGATCGGTCCACGCGTCGTCTCCTAAGCCCTGATCGGTCCACACGCCGTCTCCGAGTCCCGATGGGTCCACGCGTCGCCTCCTGAGCCCCGGTCGGTCCACGCGCCGTCTCCTGAGCCCCGATCGGTCCACGCGTCGTCTCCTAAGCCCCGATCGGTCCACGCGTCATCTCCTAAGCCCCGATCCGTCGACGCGTCGTCTCCTGAGCTACGATCAATTGACGCGTCTTCTCCTGAGCCCGATCGCTCCTCGCGCCGTCTCCTGAGCCACGATCGGTCCACGCGCCGTATCCTAAGCCCCGATCGGTCCATGGGCCGTCTCTGAGCGCCGATAAGTTCAAGCGCCGTCTCCTGAGCCCCGATCGTTCCACGCGGCGTCTCCGAGCCCCGATCGATCCACGCGCCGTCTCCTGAGCCCCGATCGGTCGACGCGTCGTCTTTTGAGCCTCGATCGATCCACCCGTCGTCTCCTGAGCCCCAACCGCTCCACACGCGCTGTCTCCGAGCCCCAATCGGTCCCCGCATAGTCTCCTAAGCCCCGGTCGGTTCACGCGCCGTCTCCGAGCCCCGATCGATCCACGCGTCGTCTTCTAAGCCCAGATGCCTCCTCGCGCCGTCTCCGAGCCACGATCGGTCCACGCGTCGTCTCCTAAGCCCCGATCGGTCCACGCGCCGTCTCCTGTGCCCCGATCGGTCGACGCGTCCTCTCCTAAACCCCGATCGGTCCACGCGTCGTCTCCTAAGCCCTGATCGGTCCACACGCCGTCTCCGAGCCCCGATGGGTCCACGCGTCGCCTCCTGAGCCCCGGTCGGTCCACGCGCCGTCTCCTGAGCCCCGATCGGTCCACGCGTCGTCTCCTAAGCCCCGATCGGTCCACGTGTCATCTCCTAAGCCCCGATCCGTCGACGCGTCGTCTCCTGAGCTACGATCAATTGACGCGTCTTCTCCTGAGCCCGATCGCTCCTCGCGCCGTCTCCTGAGCCACGATCGGTCCACACGCCATCTCCTAAGCCCCGATCATTCCACGCGCCATCTCCGAGCCCCAATCGGTCCACGCGCCTTCTCCTCAGCCCCGATCGGTCCACGAGCCGTCTCCGAGCGCCGATTAGTTCACGCGCCGTCTCCTGAGCCCCGATCGCTCCACGCTCCGTCTCCCAGCCCCGATCGGTCCACGCGCCGTGTCCTGAGCCCCGCTCGATCCATGCGTCGTCTTCTTAGCCCCGATGCCTCCACGCGCTGTCTTCGAGCCACGATCGGTCCAGGCGCCGCTTCCTGAGCCCCGATCGGTCCACGCGCCGTCTCGTAAGCCCCAATCGGTCTACGCGCCGTCTCAGAGCGCCGATCATTTCACGCGCCGTCTCGTGAGCCCCGATCATTCCACGCGCCGTCTCCGAGCGCCGATCGGTTCACGCGCCGTCTCCTGAGCCCCGATCGTTCCACGCGCCGTCTCCGAGCTCCGATCCGTCCACGCGCCGTCTCCTGAGCCCGGATCGTTCCACGCGTCATCGCCGAATCCCCGATCCGTACACGCGTCGTCTCCGAGCCTCGATCGGTCCACGCGCCGTCGCGGAGCCCCGATCGGTCCAGGCGTGGCCTCCTGAGCCTCGATCGGTCCACGCGCGGCCTTCTGAGCCCCGGTCGGTTCACGCGCCGTCTCCGAGCCCCGATCGGTTCACGCATCGTCTCCTAAGCCCCGATCGGTTAACGCGCCGTCTCCGAGCGCCGAGCGGTCCACGCGCCGTCTCCGAGCCCCGATCGGTCCGCGCACCGTCTCCTGATCCCCATCGCTCCACGCGGCGCCTCCTGAGTCACGATCGGTCAACGCGTCGTGTCCTAAGCCCTGATCGGTCCACGTGCCGTCTCCGAGCCCCGATGGGTCCACGCGCCGCATCCTGAGCCCCGATCGGACGACGCGTCGTCTCCTGAGCCCGGATCGGTCCACCCGTCGTCCTCGAATCCCCGATCCGCACACGCGTCGTCTCCGAGCCTCGATCGGTCCACGCGTCGTCGCCTAAGCCCCGACCGGTCCACGCACCGTCTCCTGAGCCCCGATCGGTCCACGCGCCGTCTCCTAAGCCGCGATCCATCCACGGGCCGTCTCCGCGCTGCTATCGGTAAACGCGCCGTCACCAAGCCCAGATCTGTACACGCGTCGTCTCCGAGCCCCGATCGGTCCACGCGCCGTCGCCGAGCCTCGATCGGTCCACGCGCAGCCTCCTGAGCCCCGATCGGTTCACGCGCCGGCTCCGAGCCCGATCGGTCCACGCATCGTCTCCTAAGCCCCGATCGGTTAACGTGCCGTCTCCGAGCCCCGATCGGTCCACACGTCGTCTCCTGAGCCCCGGTCGGTTCACGCGCCGTCTGCGAGCCCCGATCGATCCACGCGTCTTTTTGTAAACCCAGATGCCTCCTCGCATCGTCTCCTAAGCCCCGATCGGTTAACGCGCCGTCTCCGAGCCCCGATCGGTCCACGCGCCGTCTCCGAGCCCCGATCGGTCCAAGCGCCGTCTCCTGAGCCCCGATCGGTCCACGCCCCGTCTCCTGAGCCCCAATCGGTCCACACGCTGTCTCGTGAGCCCCGATAGGTACACGCGCCGTCTCCGAGCCCCCATCGGTCCACGCGTTGTCTCCTAAGCCCCGATCGGTCCACGCGCCATCTCCGCGCCCCGATCGGTTCACGCATCGTCTCCTAAGCCCCGATCGGTTAACGCGCCGTCTCCGAGCGCCGAGCGGTCCACGCGCCGTCTCCGAGCCCCGATCGGTCCGCGCACCGTCTCCTGATCCCCATCGCTCCACGCGGCGCCTCCTGAGTCACGATCGGTCAACGCGTCGTTTCCTAAGCCCTGATCGGTCCACGTGCCGTCTCCGAGCCCCGATGGGTCCACGCGCCGCATCCTGAGCCCCGATCGGTTAACGCGCCGTCTCCGAGCCCCGATCGGTCAACGCGCCGTCGCCGAACCCCAATTGGTCCACGCGCAACCGCCTGAGCCCCAGTCGGTCCACGCACTGTCTCCGAGCCCCGATCGGTCCACGCGTCGTCTCCGAGCCCCGATCGGTCCACGCGTCGTCTCCTAAGCCCTGATCGGTCGACGTGCCGCCTCCTGAGCCCCGATCGATCCACGCATCGGCTCCTGAGCCCCGATCGGTCCACGCGTCGTCTTCGAGCCCCGATCGATCCAAGCGCCGTCTCGTAAGCCACAATCGGTCCACGCGCCGTCTCAGAGCGCCGATCATTTCACGCGCCGTCTCCTGAGCCCCGATCGTTCCACGCGCCGTCTCCGAGCCCCGATACGTCCACACGCCGTATCCGAGCCCCGATCGGTCCGCGTGACGCATTCTAAGCCACGGTCCGTCCACGCGCCGTCTCCGAGCCCCGATGGGTCCACGCGCCGCCTCCTGAGCCCCGATCGATCCACGGATCGGCTCCTGAGCCCCGATCGGTCCACGCGTTGTCTTCGAGCACCGATCGATCCACGCGCCGTTTCCTGGGCCCCGATCAGTCCACGCGTCGCCGCCGGAGCCCCGATCGGTCTACGCGCCGTCTCATGAGCCCCGATCGGTCAACGCATCGTCTCCTAAGCCCCGATACGTTCACACGCCGTCTCCGAGTCCCGATCGGTCCACGCGCCGTCTCCTGAGCCCCGATCGGTCCACGCGTCGTCTCCTAAGCCCCCATTGGTCCACGTGCCGTCTCCCAGCCCCGATCGGTCCACGCGCCGTCTCCTAATCCCCAATCTGTCCACGACCCGTCTCCGGGCCCCGATCGGTGCACGTGCCGTCTCCTAAGCCCCGATCGGTCCACGCGCCTTCGCCGAACCCCAATTGGTCCACGCGTAACCGCCTGAGCCCCAGTCGGTCCACGCGCTGTCTCCGAGCCCCGATCGGTCCACGCGTCGTCTCCGAGCCCCGATCGGTCCACGCGCCGTCTCCTAAGCACCGATCATTCCACGCGCCATCTCCGAGCCCCGATCGGTCCACGCGCCGTGTCCGAGCGCCGATTAGTTCACGCGCCGTCTCCTGAGCCCCCATCGCTCCACGCTCCGTCTCCCAGCCCCGATCGGTCCACGCGCTGTCTCCGAGCCCAGATCGGTCCACGCGCCGTCTCCGAGCCCCGATCGTTCCACGCGCCGTCTCCGTGCTTCGATCGGTACACGCGTCGTCTCCTAAGCCCCGATCGGTCCACGCGCCTTCTCCTCATCCCCGATTGGTCCACGCGCCGTCTCGGAGCGCCGATTGGTCCACGCGCCGTCTCCGAGCCCCGATCGGTCCACGCACCATCTTCTGCTCCACAATCGATCCACGCGCCGCCTCCGGAGCCCCAATTGGTCCACGTGCAACCTCCTGAGCCCCAGTCGGTCCACGCGCTGTCTTCGAGCCCCGATCAGACCACGCGTCGTCTCCGAGCCCCGATCGGTCTACGCGCCGTCGCCGAGCCATGATCGGTCCACGCGCGGCCTCCTGAGCCCCGATCGGTCCACGCGCCGTCGCCGAGCCGCGATCGGTTCTCGGGCGGCCTCCTGAGCCCCGGTCGGTTCACGCGCCGTTTCCGAGCCCCAATCGGGCCACGCGCCGTCTCCTGAGTCCCGATCAGTCCACGCGTCGTCTCCTAAGCCCCAATTGGTCCACGCGCCGCCTCCGGAGCCCCGATCGATCCACGCGAATCCCCTGAGCTCCGGTCGGTCGACGCGCCGTCTCCTCAGCCCCGATCGGTCCACGCGTCGTCTCCTAAGCCCCAATTCGTCGACGCGTCGTCTCCTGAGCCCCGATCAATTGACGCGTCTTCTCCTGAGCCCCGATCGATCCACGCGCCATCGCCGAACCCCAATTGGTCCACGCGCAACCGCCTGAGCCCCAGTCGGTCCACGCGCTGTCTCCGAGCCCCGATCGGTCCACGCGCCGTCTCCGAGCCCCGATCGATGCACACGAGGCTCCTGAGCCCCGGTCGGTCCGCGCGCCGACTCCTGAGCCTCGATCGGCCCACGCGCCGTCTCCTGAGCCCCGATCCGTCCACGCGCCGTCTCCTGAGCCCCGATCGTCCAACGCGCCGTCTCCGAGCCACGATCGGTCCGTGCGCCGCTTCCAGAGCCCCGATCGGTCCACGCGTCATCTCCCGATCTCCGGTCGGTCGACGCGCCGTCTCCTGAGCCCCGATCATTCCATGCCCCGTATCCGAGCCCCAATCGGTCCACGCGCCGTCTCCTGAGCCCCGATCGTACCACGCGCCGTCTCCGAGCCCCGATCGTTCCACGCGGCGCCTCCGGAGCCCCGATCGATCCACGCGAGTCTCCTGAGCCCCAGTCGGTCCGCGCGCCGTCTCCTGAGCCCCGATCGATCCACGCGTCGTCTCCTGAGCCCCTATCGCGCCACACGCCGTTTCCTGAGCCCCGATCGGTCCACGCGCCGTCTCCGAGCCGCGATCGGTAAACGCGCCGTCACCAAGCCCCGATCCGTACACGCGTCGTCTCCGAGCCCCGATGGGTCCACGCGCCGTCGCCGAGCCTCGATCGGTCCACGCGCAGCCTCCTAAGCCCCGGTCGGTTCACGCGCTATCTCCGAGCCGCGATCGGTCCACGCGCCGTCTCCTGAGCCCCGATACGTCCACGCGCAGTCGCCGAGCCCCGATCGGTCCACGCGCGGTCTCCTGAGCCCCGATCTGTCCACGCGCCGTCTCCGAGCCCCGATCGGTCCACGCGCCGTCTCCGAGCCCTGATCGGTCCACGCGTCGTCTCCTGAGCCCCAATCGGTCCACTCGCTGTCTCCTGATCCCCGATAGGTACACGCGTCGTCTCCTACGCCCCGATCGGTCCACGCGCCGCCTTCGTGCCCCGATCCGTCCACGCACCGCCTCCTGATCCCCATCGGTCCACACGCCGTCTCCTGAGCCACGATCGATCCACATGCCGTCTCCGAGCCCCGATCGGTCCGCGTGCCGCATTCTAAGCCACGGTCCATCCACGCGCCGTCCCCGAGCCCCGATCGGTCCACGCGTCGTCTCCTAAGCCCTGATCGGTCCTCGTGCCTTCTGCGAGCCCCGAAGGGTCCACGCCCAGCCTCCTGAGCCCCGATCGGTCGACGCGTCGTCTCCTGAGGCCCGATCCATCCACGGGTCTTCCCCTGAGCCCCTACCGCTCCACGCGCCGTCTCCTGAGCCCCGATCGTTCCACGCGCCGTCTCCGAGCTCCGATCGGCCCACGCGCCGTCTCCTAAGCCCCGATCGGTCCAAGCGCCTTCTCCTAAGCCCCGATCGGTCCACGCGCCGTCTCCGAGCCACGATCGGTCCGTGCGCCGCTTCCAGAGCCCCGATCGGTCCACGCGTCATCTCCCGATCTCCGGTCGGTCGACGCGCCGTCTCCTAAGCCCCGATCGGTCCACGCGCCGTCGCCTGAGCCCCGATCGTTCCACGCGCCGTCTCCGAGCTCTGATCGGCCCACGCGCCGTCTCCTAAGCCCCGATCGGTCCAAGCGCCTTCTCCTAACCCCCTTCGGCCCACGCGCCGTCTCCTAAGCCCCGATCTGTTCATGGGCCGTCTCCGAGCCGCGATCGGTAAACGCGCCGTCACGAAGCCCCGATCCGTACACGCGTCGTCTCCGAGCCCCGTTGGGTCCACGCGCCGTCGCCGAGCCGCGATCGGTCCACGCGCAGCCTCCTAAGCCCCGGTCGGTTCACGCGCTATCTCCGAGCCGCGATCGGTCCACGCGCCGTCTCCTGAGCCCCGATACGTGCACGCGCAGTCGCCGAGCCCCGATCGGTCTACGCGCGGTCTCCTGAGCCCCGATCTGTCCGACGCGCCGTCTCCTAAGCCCCGATCCGTCCACGGGCCGTGTCCGAGCTCCGATCGGTCCACGCGTCGTCTCCGAGCCCTGATCGGTCCACGCGCCATCGCCGAGACCTGATCGGTCCACGCGCCATCGCCGAGCCCCGATCGGTCCACGCGCCGTCTCCTGAGCCCCGATCTGTCCACACCCCTTCTCCTGTGCCCCGATCTGTCGACGCGTCGTCTCCTAAGCCCCGACCGGTGCACGCGCCGTCTCCTAAGCCCTGCTCGGTTAACGCGTCGTTTCCGAGCCCCGATCGGTCCACGCGTCGTCTCCTGAGCCCCAATTAGTCCACGCGCCGTCTCCTAAGCCCTAATCCGTCCACGGGCCGTGTCCGGGCTCCGATCGGTTCACGCGCCGTCTCCAAACCTCGATCCGTACACGTGTCGTCTCCGAGCCCTGATCGGTCCACGCGCCATCGCCGAGCCCCGAGCGGTCCACGCGCCCTCTCCGAGCGCCGATCATTTCACGCGCCGTCTCCTGAGCCCCGATCGGTCCACGCCCCTTCTCCTGAGCACCGATCGGTCCACACCCCTTCTCCTGAGCCCCGGTCGGTCCACGCGCCGTCTCCTGAGCCCCGATCGGTCCACGTGTCGTCTTCTAAGCCCCGATCGGTCCACGCGTAGTCTCCTAAGCCCCGCTCGGTTAACGCGTCGTTTCCGAGCTCCGATCGGTCCACGCGTTGTCTCCTGAGCCCCAATGAGTCCATGCGCCGTCTCCTAAGCCCCGATCCGTCCACGGGCCGTCTCCGAGCCTCGATCGGTCCACGCGCCGTCGCCGAACCCCAATTGGTCCACGCGAAACCGCCTGAGCCCCAGTCGGTCCACGCGCTGTCTCCGAGCCCCGATCGGTCCACGCGTCGTCTCCGAGCCCCGATCGGTCCACGCGCCGTCGCCGAGTCATGATCTGTCCACGCGCGGCCTCCTGAGACCCCACCGGTCCACGCGCCGTCTTCGAGCCCCGATCGGTCCACGCATGCTCTCCTAAGCCCCAATCGGTTAACGCGCCGTCCCCGAGCCCCGATCGGTCCACGCGCCGTCTCCTGAGCCCCGATACGTCCACGCGCAGTCGCCGAGCCCTGATCGGTCCACGCGCTGTCTCCTGAGCCCCGATAGGTAAACGCGTCGTTGCCTACACCCCAATCGGTCCACGCGTCGTCTCCTAAGCCCCGATCGGTCAACGCGCCGTCTCCGAGCTCCGATCGGTCCACGCACTGTCTCCTGATGCCCATGGGTCCACGCGGCGCCTCCGGGGCCCCGATCGGTCCACGTGCCGTCTCCTGAGCCCCGATCGTTACACGCGCCGTCTCCGGGCCCCGATCAGTCCACGCGCCGTCTCCTGAGCCCCGATCGTTCCACGCATCGTCTCCGAACCCCGATGGGTCCACGCGTCGGCTCCTGAGCCCCGATCAGTCCACGCGCCGTCTCCGAGGCCCGATCGGTCCACGCGTCGTCTCCTAAGACCCGATCGGTCCACGTATCGTCTCCTAAGACCCGATCGGTCCACACGCCGTCTCCGAGCCCCGATGGGTCCACGCGTCGCCTCCTGAGCCCCGGTCGGTCCAGGCGCCGTCTCCGAGCGCCGATAACTTCACGCGCCGTCTCCTGAGCCCCGATCGTTCCACGCGCCGTCTCCGAGCCCCGATCGTTCCACGCGCCGTCTCCTGAGCCCAAATCGGTCGACACGCTGTCTCGTGAGCCCCCATAGGTACACGCGTCGTCTCCTACGCCCCGATCGGTCCACGCGTAGTCTCCTAAGCCCCGCTCGGTTAACGCGTCGTTTCCGAGCCCCGATCGGTCCACGCGTCGTCTCCTGAGCCCCAATTAGTCCATGCGCCGTCTCCTAAGCCCCGATCCGTCCACGGGCCGTGTCCGAGCTCCGATCGGTCCACGCGTCGTCTCCGAGCCCTGATCGGCCCACGCGCCATCGCCGAGCCCCGATCGGTCCACGCGCCATCGCCGAGCCCCGATCGGTCCACACCCCTTCTCCTGAGCCCCGATCGGTCGACGCCTCGTCTCCTAAGCCCCGACCGGTGCACGCGCCGTCTCCTGTGCCCCGATCGATTCACGTGCCGTCTCCTAAGCCCCGATCGGTTCGCCCGTCGTATCTTAAGTCCCAATCGGTCCACGCGCCCTCTCCGAGCGCCGATCATTTCACGCGCCGTCTCCTGAGCCCCGGTCGGTCCGCGCGCCGTCACCTGAGCCCCGATCGGTCGACGCATCGTCTTCTGAGCCCCGATCGGTCCACGCGCCGTCTCCGAGCGCCGATCGGTTCACGCGCCGTCTCCTGAGCCCCGATCGTTCCACGCGCCGTCTCCGAGCTCCGATCGGTCGACGCGTCGTCGCCTACACCCCAATCCGTCCACACGTCGTCTCCGAGCCCCGATGGGTCCACGAGTCGTCTTCTGAGCCCCGATCGACCCACGCGTCGTCTCCTGAGCCCCGACCGCTCCACACGCCCTTTCCTGAGCCCCGATCGGCCGACGCGTCGTCTCCTAAGCCCCAATCGGTCCACGCGTCGTCTCCTATGCCCCGATCCGTCGCCGCGTCGTCTCCTGAGCCCCGATCAATTGACGCGTCTTCTCCAGAGCCCCGATCGCTCCTCGCGCCGTCTCGTGAGCCCTGCTCGGTCCATGCGCCGTATCCGGGCCCCGATCGGTCCACACACCATCTCCTGCTCTCCAATCGGTCCACGCGCCGCCTCCGGAGCCCCGATCGATCCACGCTAGGCTCCTGAGCCACGGCCGGTCCGCGCGCCGTCTCCTGAGCCCCGAACGGTCGACGCGTCGTCTCCTGAGCCCCGATCGATCCACGCGCCGTCTCCTAAGCCCCGATCGATCCACGCGCCGTCTCCTAATCCCCAATCTGTCCACGACCCCTCTCCGGGCCCCGATCGGTGCACGCGCCGTCTCCTGAGCCCCGGTCGGTCCGCGCGCCGTCACCTGAGCCCCGATCGGTCGACGCATCGTCTTCTGAGCCCCGATCGACCCACGCGTCGTCTCCTGAGCCCCGATCGGTCCACGCGCCGTCTCCGAGCGCCGATCGGTTCACGCGCCGTCTCCTGAGCCCCGATCGTTCCACGCGCCGTCTCCGAGCTCCGATCGGTCGACGCGTCGTCGCCTACACCCCAATCCGTCCACACGTCGTCTCCGAGCCCCGATGGGTCCACGAGTCGCCTCCTGAGCCCCGGTCGGTCCACGCGCCGTCTCTTGAGCCCCGATCGGTCCACCCGTCGTCTTCTAAGTCCCGATCGGTCCACGCGTTGTCTCCGAGCCCCGATCGGTCCACGCGCCGTCGCCAAGCCCCTATCGATCCACGCGCAGTCTCCAGAGGCGCGATCGGTCCACGCATCCCCTCCTGAGCCCCGGACGGTCCACGCGCCGTCACGGAACCCCGATGGGTCGACGCGCCGTCTCCGAGCGCCGGTCGGTTAACGCGCCGTCTCCCCGCCCAGATCAGTCCACGCGCTGTCTCCTGAGCCCCAATCGGTCTACGCGTCGTCTTCTAAGCTCCGATCGGTGCACGCGCCATCTCCGAGCCCCGATCGGTCCACGCACCATCTTCTGCTCCCCAATCGGTCCACGCGCCGTCTCCGAGCCCCGATCGGTCGACGCGTCGTCTTCTGAGCCCCGATCGACCCACGCGTCGTCTCCTGAGCCCCGACCGCTCCACACGCCCTTTCCTGAGCCCCGATCGGCCGACGCGTCGTCTCCTAAGCCCCAATCGGTCCACGCGTCGTCTCCTATGCCCCGATCCGTCGCCGCGTCGTCTCCTGAGCCCCGATCAATTGACGCGTCTTCTCCAGAGCCCCGATCGCTCCTCGCGCCGTCTCGTGAGCCCTGCTCGGTCCATGCGCCGTATCCGGGCCCCGATCGGTCCACACACCATCTCCTGCTCTCCAATCGGTCCACGCGCCGCCTCCGGAGCCCCGATCGATCCACGCTAGGCTCCTGAGCCACGGCCGGTCCGCGCGCCGTCTCCTGAGCCCCGAACGGTCGACGCGTCGTCTCCTGAGCCCCGATCGATCCACGCGCCGTCTCCTAAGCCCCGATCGATCCACGCGCCGTCTCCTAATCCCCAATCTGTCCACGACCCCTCTCCGGGCCCCGATCGGTGCACGCGCCGTCTCCTAAGCCCCGATCGGGCCACGCGCCGTCGCCGAACACCAATTGGTCCACGCGAAACCGCCTGAGCCCCAGTCGGTCCACGCGCTGTCTCCGAGCCCCGATCGGTCCACGCGTCGTCTCCGAGCCCCGATCGTTCCACGCGCCGTCGCCGAGTCATGATCTGTCCACGCGCGGCCTCCTGAGACCCGATCGGTCCACGCGCGGTCGCGAGCCGCGATCGGTCCACGCGCGGCCTCCTGAGCCCCGATTGGTTCACGCGCCGTATCCGAGCCCCAATCGGTCCACGCGCTGTCTCCGAGCCCTGATCGGTCCACGCGTCGTCTCCGAGCCCCGATCGGTCTAAGCACCGTCGCCGAGCCATGATCGGTCCACGCGCGGCCTCCTGAGCCCCGATCGGTCCACGCGCCGTCGCCGAGCCGCGATCGGTTCTCGCGCGGCCTCCTGAGCCCCGGTCGGTCCACGCGCCGCCTACGGAGCCCCGATCGATCCACGCGATTCTCCTGAGCTCCGGTCGGTCGACGCACCGCCTCCTGATCCCCATCGGTCCACGCGCCGTCTCCTGAGCCACGATCGATCCACATGCCGTCTCCGAGCCCCGATCGGTCCGCGTGCCGCATTCTAAGCCACGGTCCATCCACGCGCCGTCTCCGAGCCCCGATCGGTCGACGCGTCGTCTCCTGAGCCCCGATCGATCCACGGGTCTTCCCCTGAGCCCCGACCGCTCCACGCGCCGTCTCCTGAGCCCGGATCGGTCCACGCGTCGTCTCCGAGCCCCGATCGGTCCACGCGCCCTCCCCGAGCCCCGATCGGTCCACGCGCCGTTTCCTGAGCCCCGATACGTCCACGCGCAGGCGCCGAGCCCTGATCGGTCCACGCGCTGTCTCCTGAGCCCCGATGGATCCACGGGTCTTCCCCTGAGCCCCGACCGCTCCACGCGCCGTCTCCTGAGCCCGGATCGGTCCACGCGTCGTTTCCGAGCACCGATCGTTCCACACGCCCCCTCCTAAGCCCCGATCTGTCCAGGCGTCGTCTTCTAAGCCCCGACCGGTCCACGCGCCGTCTCCTGAGCCCCGATCGGTCCACGCACCGCCTCCTGATCCCCATCGGTCCACGCGCCGTCTCCTGAGCCACGATCGATCCACATGCCGTCTCCGAGCCCCGATCGGTCCGCGTGCCGCATTCTAAGCCACGGTCCATCCACGCGCCGTCTCCGAGCCCCGATCGGTCGACGCGTCGTCTTCTGAGCCCCGATCGACCCACGCGTCGTCTCCTGAGCCCCGACCGCTCCACACGCCCTTTCCTGAGCCCCGATCGGCCGACGCGTCGTCTCCTAAGCCCCGACCGGTTCACGCGCCGTCTCCTGTGCACCGATCGAATCTCGTGCCGTCTCCTAAGCCCCGATCGGTCCACACGTCGTCTCCTAAGCCCCAATCGGTCCACGCGTCGTCTCCTATGCCCCGATCCGTCGCCGCGTCGTCTCCTGAGCCCCGATCAATTGACGCGTCTTCTCCAGAGCCCCGATCGCTCCTCGCGCCGTCTCGTGAGCCCTGCTCGGTCCATGCGTCGTCTTCTTAGCCCCGATGCCTCCACGCGTCGTCTCCTAAGCCCCGATCGGTCCACGCGCCGTCTCCGGGCCCCGATCGGTCCACGCACCATCTCCTGCTCTCCAATCGGTCCACGCGCCGCCTCCGGAGCCCCGATCGATCGACGCTAGGCTCCTGAGCCCCGGCCGGTCCGCGCGCCGTCTCCTGAGCCCCGAACGGTCGACGCGTCGTCTCCTGAGCCCCGATCGATCCACGCGCCGTCTCCTAAGCCCCGATCGATCCACGCGCCGTCTCCTAATCCCCAATCTGTCCACGACCCGTCTCCGGGCCCCGATCGGTGCACGCGCCGTCTCCTAAGCCCCGATCGGGCCACGCGCCGTCGCCGAACACCAATTGGTCCACGCGAAACCGCCTGAGCCCCAGTCGGTCCACGCGCTGTCTCCGAGCCCCGATGGGTCGACGCGCCGTCTCCGAGCGCCGGTCGGTTAACGCGCCGTCTCCCCGCCCAGATCAGTCCACGCGCTGTCTCCTGAGCCCCAATCGGTCTACGCGTCGTCTTCTAAGCTCCGATCGGTGCACGCGCCATCTCCGAGCCCCGATCGGTCCACGCACCATCTTCTGCTCCCCAATCGGTCCACGCGCCGTCTCCGAGCCCCGATCGGTCGACGCGTCGTCTTCTGAGCCCCGATCGACCCACGCGTCGTCTCCTGAGCCCCGACCGCTCCACACGCCCTTTCCTGAGCCCCGATCGGCCGACGCGTCGTCTCCTAAGCCCCGACCGGTTCACGCGCCGTCTCCTGTGCACCGATCGAATCTCGTGCCGTCTCCTAAGCCCCGATCGGTCCACACGTCGTCTCCTAAGCCCCAATCGGTCCACGCGTCGTCTCCTATGCCCCGATCCGTCGCCGCGTCGTCTCCTGAGCCCCGATCAATTGACGCGTCTTCTCCAGAGCCCCGATCGCTCCTCGCGCCGTCTCGTGAGCCCTGCTCGGTCCATGCGCCGTATCCGGGCCCCGATCGGTCCACACACCATCTCCTGCTCTCCAATCGGTCCACGCGCCGCCTCCGGAGGCCCGATCGATCCACGCTAGGCTCCTGAGCCACGGCCGGTCCGCGCGCCGTCTCCTGAGCCCCGAACGGTCGACGCGTCGTCTCCTGAGCCCTGATCGATCCACGCGCCGTCTCCTAAGCCCCGATCGATCCACGCGCCGTCTCCTAATCCCCAATCTGTCCACGACCCCTCTCCGGGCCCCGATCGGTGCACGCGCCGTCTCCTAAGCCCCGATCGGGCCACGCGCCGTCGCCGAACACCAATTGGTCCACGCGAAACCGCCTGAGCCCCAATCGGTCCACGCGCCGTCTCCGAGCCCCGATCGGTCGACGCGTCGTCTTCTGAGCCCCGATCGACCCACGCGTCGTCTCCTGAGCCCCGACCGCTCCACACGCCCTTTCCTGAGCCCCGATCGGCCGACGCGTCGTCTCCTAAGCCCCGACCGGTTCACGCGCCGTCTCCTGTGCACCGATCGAATCTCGTGCCGTCTCCTAAGCCCCGATCGGTCCACACGTCGTCTCCTAAGCCCCAATCGGTCCACGCGTCGTCTCCTATGCCCCGATCCGTCGCCGCGTCGTCTCCTGAGCCCCGATCAATTGACGCGTCTTCTCCAGAGCCCCGATCGCTCCTCGCGCCGTCTCGTGAGCCCTGCTCGGTCCATGCGCCGTATCCGGGCCCCGATCGGTCCACACACCATCTCCTGCTCTCCAATCGGTCCACGCGCCGCCTCCGGAGCCCCGATCGATCCACGCTAGGCTCCTGAGCCACGGCCGGTCCGCGCGCCGTCTCCTGAGCCCCGAACGGTCGACGCGTCGTCTCCTGAGCCCTGATCGATCCACGCGCCGTCTCCTAAGCCCCGATCGATCCACGCGCCGTCTCCTAATCCCCAATCTGTCCACGACCCCTCTCCGGGCCCCGATCGGTCCACGCGTCGTCTCCGAGCCCCGATCGTTCCACGCGCCGTCGCCGAGTCATGATCTGTCCACGCGCGGCCTCCTGAGACCCGATCGGTCCACGCGCGGTCGCGAGCCGCGATCGGTCCACGCGCGGCCTCCTGAGCCCCGATTGGTTCACGCGCCGTATCCGAGCCCCAATCGGTCCACGCGCTGTCTCCGAGCCCTGATCGGTCCACGCGTCGTCTCCGAGCCCCGATCGGTCTAAGCACCGTCGCCGAGCCATGATCGGTCCACGCGCGGCCTCCTGAGCCCCGATCGGTCCACGCGCCGTCGCCGAGCCGCGATCGGTTCTCGCGCGGCCTCCTGAGCCCCGGTCGGTCCACGCGCCGCCTACGGAGCCCCGATCGATCCACGCGATTCTCCTGAGCTCCGGTCGGTCGACGCACCGCCTCCTGATCCCCATCGGTCCACGCGCCGTCTCCTGAGCCACGATCGATCCACATGCCGTCTCCGAGCCCCGATCGGTCCGCGTGCCGCATTCTAAGCCACGGTCCATCCACGCGCCGTCTCCGAGCCCCGATCGGTCGACGCGTCGTCTCCTGAGCCCCGATCGATCCACGGGTCTTCCCCTGAGCCCCGACCGCTCCACGCGCCGTCTCCTGAGCCCGGATCGGTCCACGCGTCGTCTCCGAGCCCCGATCGGTCCACGCGCCGTCCCCGAGCCCCGATCGGTCCACGCGCCGTTTCCTGAGCCCCGATACGTCCACGCGCAGGCGCCGAGCCCTGATCGGTCCACGCGCTGTCTCCTGAGCCCCGATGGATCCACGGGTCTTCCCCTGAGCCCCGACCGCTCCACGCGCCGTCTCCTGAGCCCGGATCGGTCCACGCGTCGTTTCCGAGCACCGATCGTTCCACACGCCCCCTCCTAAGCCCCAATCTGTCCAGGCGTCGTCTTCTAAGCCCCGACCGGTCCACGCGCCGTCTCCTGAGCCCCGATCGGTCCACGCACCGCCTCCTGATCCCCATCGGTCCACGCGCCGTCTCCTGAGCCACGATCGATCCACATGCCGTCTCTGAGCCCCGATCGGTCCGCGTGCCGCATTCTAAGCCACGGTCCATCCACGCGCCGTCTCCGAGCCCCGATCGGTCGACGCGTCGTCTTCTGAGCCCCGATCGACCCACGCGTCGTCTCCTGAGCCCCGACCGCTCCACACGCCCTTTCCTGAGCCCCGATCGGCCGACGCGTCGTCTCCTAAGCCCCGACCGGTTCACGCGCCGTCCCCTGTGCACCGATCGAATCTCGTGCCGTCTCCTAAGCCCCGATCGGTCCACACGTCGTCTCCTAAGCCCCAATCGGTCCACGCGTCGTCTCCTATGCCCCGATCCGTCGCCGCGTCGTCTCCTGAGCCCCGATCAATTGACGCGTCTTCTCCAGAGCCCCGATCGCTCCTCGCGCCGTCTCGTGAGCCCTGCTCGGTCCATGCGTCGTCTTCTTAGCCCCGATGCCTCCACGCGTCGTCTCCTAAGCCCCGATCGGTCCACGCGCCGTCTCCGGGCCCCGATCGGTCCACGCACCATCTCCTGCTCTCCAATCGGTCCACGCGCCGCCTCCGGAGCCCCGATCGATCGACGCTAGGCTCCTGAGCCCCGGCCGGTCCGCGCGCCGTCTCCTGAGCCCCGAACGGTCGACGCGTCGTCTCCTGAGCCCCGATCGATCCACGCGCCGTCTCCTAAGCCCCGATCGATCCACGCGCCGTCTCCTAATCCCCAATCTGTCCACGACCCGTCTCCGGGCCCCGATCGGTGCACGGGCCGTCTACTAAGCCCCGATCGGGCCACGCGCCGTCGCCGAACACCAATTGGTCCACGCGAAACCGCCTGAGCCCCAGTCGGTCCACGCGCTGTCTCCGAGCCCCGATCGGTCCACGCGTCGTCTCCGAGCCCCGATCGGTCCACGCGCCGTCGCCGAGTCATGATCTGTCCACGCGCGGCCTCCTGAGACCCGATCGGTCCACGCGCGGTCGCGAGCCGCGATCGGTCCACGCGCGGCCTCCTGAGCCCCGGTCGGTCCACGCGCCGCCTACGGAGCCCCGATCGATCCACGCGATTCTCCTGAGCTCCGGTCGGTCGACGCGCCGTCTCCTGAGCCCCGATCGGTCCACGCGTCGTCTCCTAAGCCCCGATTCGTCGACGCGTCATCCCCTGAGCCCCGATCAATTGACGCGTCTTCTCCTGAGCCCCGATCGCTTCTCGTGCCGCCTCCTGAGCCCCACTCCGTCGAGGCGTCGTCTCCGGAGCCCCGATCAATTGACGTGTCTTCTCCTGAGCCCCGATCGCTCCTCGCGCCGTCTCCTGAACCCCGCTTGGTCAATGCGTCGTCTTCTTAGCACGGATGCCTCTACGCGCCGTCTCCAAGCCGCGATCGGTCCACGCGCCATCTCCTGAGGCCTAATCGGTCCACACGCTGTCTCGTGAGCTCCGATAGGTACACGCGTCGCCCGAACCCCAATTGGTCGACGCGCCGTCGCCCGAACCCCAATTGGTCCACGAGCAACCTCCTGAGCTCCAGTCGGTCCACGCGCAGTTGCCGAGCCCCGATCGATCCCCGCATCGTCTCCTAAGCCCCGATCGGTTGACGCGTCATTTACGAGCCCCGATCGGTCTACGCGTTTTGTCCTAAGCCCCGGTCGGTCCAGGCGCCGTCTCCTGAGCCCCGATCGGTCCACACCCCTTCCCCTGAGCCCCGATCGGTCGACGCGTCGTCTCCTAAGACCCGACCGGTTCACCCGCCATCTCCTGTGCACCGATCGATTCACGTGCCGTCTCCTAAGCCCCGATCGGTCCACACGCCGTCTCCTAAGCCCCAATCGGGCCACGCGTTGTCTCCTAAGCTCCGATCCGTCGCCGCGTCGTCTTCTGAGCCCCGATCAATTGACGCGACTTCTCCTGAGCCCCGATCGCTCCTCGCGCCGTCTCCTGAGCCCCGCTCGGTCCATGCGTCGTATTCTAAGCCCCCATGCCTCCACGCACCATCTCCTGAGCCCCGATCGTTCCACGTGCCGTCTCCGAGCCCCGATCGCTCCACGCGCCGTCTCCGAGCCCCGATCGGTCCACGCGCCGTCACCTGAGCCCCGATCGTTCCACGCCCCGTCTCCGAGCCCCGATCGGTCCACGCGCCGTCTCCTAAGCCCCGATCGGTCCACGCGCCTTCTCCTCATCCCCGATCGGTCCACGCGCCGTCTCGGAGCGCCGATTGGTTCACGCGCAGTCTCCTGAGCCCCGATCGCTCCACGCGCCGTCTCCTGAGCCCCGATCGTTCCACGCGCCTTCTCCTAAGCCCCGATCGATCCACGCGAGTCTCCTGAGCCCCCGTCGGTCCGCGCACCGTCATCTGAGCCCCGATCGGTCGACGCGTCGTCTCCTGAGCCTCGATCGGTCCACGCGCCGTCGCCGAACCCCAATTGGTCGACGCGAAACCGCCTGAGCCCCAGTCGGTCCAAGCGCTGTCTCCTGAGCCCCGATCTGTCCACGCGCCGTCTCCGAGCCCCGATCGGTCCACGCGCCGTCTCCGAGCGCCGATCGGTTCACACGCCGTCTCCTGAGCCCCGATCGTTCCACGCGCCGTCTCCGAGCTCCGATCGGCCCACGCGCCGTCTCCTAAGCCCCGATCGTTCCACGCATCGTCTCCGAACCCCGATGGGTCCACGCGTCGTCTCTTAAGACCCGATCGGTCCACGTATCGTCTCCTAAGCCCCGATCGGTCCACACGCCGTCTCCGAGCCCCGATGGGTCCACGCGTCGCCTCCTGAGCCCCGGTCGGTCCACGCGCCGTCTCCTGAGCCCCGATCGGTCCACGCGTCGTCTTCTAAGCCCCGATCGGTCCACGCGTCGTCTCCTAAGCCCCGATCGGTCCACGCGCCGTCTCCGAGCGCCGATAACTTTACGCGCCGTCTCCTGAGCCCCGATCGTTCGACGCGCCGTCTCCGAGGCCCGATCGATCCACGCGCCGTCTCCTGAGGCCAAATCGGTCCACACGCTGTCTCGTGAGCCCCGATAGGTACACGCGTCGTCTCCTACGCCCCGATCGGTCCACGCGTAGTCTCCTAAGCCCCGCTCGGTTAACGCGTCGTTTCCGAGTCCCGATCGGTCCACGCGTCGTCTCCTGAGCCCCAATTAGTCCATGCGCCGTCTCCTAAGCCCCGATCCGTCCACGGGCCGTGTCCGAGCTCCGATCGGTCCACGCGTCGTCTCCGAGCCCTGATTGGTCCACGCGCCATCGCCGAGACCCGATCGGTCCACACCCCTTCTCCTGAGCCCCGATCTGTCAACGCGTCGTCTCCTAAGCCCCGACCGGTGCACGCGCCGTCTCCTGTGCCCCGATGGATTCACGTGCCGTCTCCTAATCCCCGATCGGTTCACCCGTCGTCTCTTAAGCCCCAATCGGTCCACGCGCCCACTCCGAGCGCCGATCATTTCACGCGCCGTCTCCTGAGCCCCGGTCGGTCCGCGCGCCGTCACCTGAGCCCCGATCGGTCGACGCGTCGTCTTCTGAGCCCCGATCGGTCCACGCGCCATCTCCGAGCGCCGATCGGTTCACGCGCCGTCTCCTGAGCCCCGATCGTTCCACGCGCCGTCTCCGAGCTCCGATCGGCCCACGCGCCGTCTCCTAAGCCCCGATCCGTCCACTGGCCGTGTCCGAGCTCCGATCGGTCCACGCGTCGCCTCCGAGCCCTGATCGGTCCACGCGCCATCGCCGAGACCCGATCGGTCCACACCCCTTCTCCTGAGCCCCGATCTGTCGACGCGTCGTCTCCTAAGCCCCGACCGGTGCACGCGCCGTCTCCTGTGCCCCGATCGATTCACGTGCCGTCTCCTAAGCCCCGATCGGTTCACCCGTCGTCTCTTAAGCCCCAATCGGTCCACGCGCCCTCTCCGAGCGCCGATCATTTCACGCGCCGTCTCCTGAGCCCCGGTCGGTCCGCGCGCCGTCACCTGAGCCCCGATCGGTCGACGCGTCGTCTTCTGAGCCCCGATCGGTCCACGCGCCGTCTCCGAGCGCCGATCGGTTCACGCGCCGTCTCCTGAGCCCCGATCGTTCCACGCGCCGTCTCCGAGCTCCGATCGGCCCACGCGCCGTCTCCTAAGCCCCGATCGGTCCAAGCGCCTTCTCCTAAGCCCCGATCGGTCCACGCGCCGTCTCCGAGCCCCGATCGGTCCACGCGCCGTCTCCTCAGCCCGGATCGTTCCACGCGTCGTCCCCGAATCCCCAATTCGTACACGCGTCATCTCCGAGCCACGATCGGTCCGTGCGCCGCTTCCAGAGCCCCGATCGGTCCACGCGTCATCTCCCGATCTCCGGTCGGTCGACGCGCCGTCTCCTACGCCCCGATCGGTCCACGCGCCGTCGCCTGAGCCCCGATCGTTCCACGCGCCGTCTCCGAGCTCTGATCGGGCCACGCGCCGTCTCCTAAGGCCCGATCGGTCCAAGCGCCTTCTCCAAAGCCCCGATCGGTCCACGCGCCGTCTCCGAGCGCCGATCGGTTCACGCCCCGTCACCTGAGCCCCGATCATTCGAAGCGCCGTCTCCGAGCCCCGATCGGTCCACGCGCCGTCGCCGAACCCCAATTGGTCCACGCGAAACCGCCTGAGCCCCAGTCGGTCCACGCGCTGTCTCCGAGCCCCGATCGGTCCACGCGTCGTCTCCGAGCCCCGATCGGTCTACGCGCCGTCGCCGAGTCATGATCTGTCCACGCGCGGCCTCCTGAGACCCGATCGGTCCACGCGCCGTCTTCGAGCCCCGATCGGTCCACGCATGGTCTCCTAACCCCAATCGGTTAACGCGCCGTCCCCGAGCCCCGATCGGTCCACGCGCCGTCTCCTGAGCCCCAATACGTCCACGCGCAGTCGCCGAGCCCTGATCGGTCCACGCGCTGTCTCCTGAGCCCCGATAGGTACACGCGTCGTCGCCTACACCCCAATCGGTCCACGCGCCGTCTCCGAGCCCCGATCGGTCCACGCACTGTCTCCTGATCCCCATGGGTCCACGCGGCGCCTCCGGGGCCCCGATCGATCCACGCGAGGCTCCTAAGCCCCGATCGGTCCACGTGCCGTCTCCTGAGCCCCAATCGTTACACGCGCCGTCTCCGAGCCCCGATCGGTCCACGCGCCGTCTCCGAGCCCCGATGGGTCCACGCGTCGCCTCCTGAGCCCCGGTCGGTCCACGCGCCGTCTCCTGAGCCCCGATCGGTTAACGCGTCGTCTCCGAGCCTCGATCGGTCCACGCGCCGTCGCCGAACCCCAATTGGTCCACGCGAAACCGCCTGAGCCCCAGTCGGTCCACGCGCTGTCTCCGAGCCCCGATCGGTCCACGCGTCGTCTCCGAGCCCCGATCGGTCTACGCGCCGTCGCCGAGTCATGATCTGTCCACGCGCGGCCTCCTGAGACCCGATCGGTCCACGCGCCGTCTTCGAGCCCCGATCGGTCCACGCATGGTCTCCTAACCCCAATCGGTTAACGCGCCGTCCCCGAGCACCGATCGGTCCACGCGCCGTCTCCTGAGCCCCAATACGTCCACGCGCAGTCGCCGAGCCCTGATCGGTCCACGCGTCGCCTCCTGAGCCCCGGTCGGTCCACGCGCCGTCTCCTGAGCCCCGATCGGTCCACGCGTCGTCTTCTAAGCCCCGATCGGTCCACGCGTAGTCTCCTAAGCCCCGCTCGGTTAACGCGTCGTTTCCGAGCTCCGATCGGTCCACGCGTTGTCTCCTGAGCCCCAATGAGTCCATGCGCCGTCTCCTAAGCCCCGATCCGTCCACGGGCCCTCTCCGAGCCCCGATCGGTCCACGTATCGTCTCCTAAGCCCCGATCGGTCCACACGCCGTCTCCGAGCCCCGATGGGTCCACGCGTCGCCTCCTGAGCCCCGGTCGGTCGACGCGCCGTCTCCTCAGCCCCGATCCGTCCACGCGTCGTCTCCTAAGCCCCGATTCGTCGACGCGTCGTCTCCTGAGCCCCGATCAATTGACGTGTGTTCTCCTGAGCCCCGATAGCTCCTCGCGCCGTCTCCTGAACCCCGCTCGGTCCATGCGTCGTCTTCTTAGCCCGGATGCCTCCACGCGCCGTCTCCGAGCCACGATCGGTCCAGGCGCCGCTTCCTGCGCCCCGATGCCTCCACACGCCGTCTCCGAGCCACGATCGGTCTAGGCGCCACTTCCTGAGCCCCGATCGGTCCAGGCTCCGCTTCCTGAGCCCCGATCGGTCCACGCGGCGTTTCCTAAGCCCCAATCGGTCCACGCGCCGTCTCCTAAGCCCCGATCGCTCCAAGCGGCGTCTCCGAGCCTCGATCGGTCCACGCGCCGTCGCCGAGCCCCGATCGGTCCAGGCGTATCCTCCTGAGCGCCGGTCGGTCCGCGCGCCGTCTCCTGAGCCCCGATCGGTCGACGCGTCGTTTTCTGAGCCCCGATCGATCCACGCGTCGTCTCCTGAGCCACGATCGCTCCACGCGCCGATTTCTGAGCCCCGATCAATTGACGCGTCTTCTCCTGAGCCCCGATCTTTCCTCGCGCCGTCTCCTGAGCCCCGCTCGGTCCCTGCGCCGTCTTCTTAGCCCCGATGCCTCCACGCGCCGTCTCCGAGCCACGATCGGTCTATGCGTCGCTTCCTGATCCCCGATCGGGCCTCGCGCCGTCTCCTAAGCCCCAATCGGTCCACGCGCTGTCTCCTAAGCCCCGATCGATCCACGCGCCGTCTGCGAGCGCCGATCTGTTCACGCGCCGTCTCCTTTGCTCCGATCGTTCCACGCGCCGTCTCCGAGGCCCGATCGGTCCACGCATCGTCTCCTAAGCCCCGATCGGTTAACGCGCCGTCTCCGAGCCCCGATTGGTCCACACGCCGTCTCCGAGCCCCGATCGGTCCGCATGCCGCATTGTAAGTGACGGTCCATCCACGCGCCGTCTCCTGAGCCCCGGTCGTTCCACGCGCCGTCGCCGAACCCCAATTGGTCCACGCGCAACCTCCTAAGCCCCAGTCGGTACACGCGCTGTCTCCGAGCCCCGATCGGTCCACGCGCCGTATTCTGAGCCCCGATCGTTCCACGCGCCGCCTCCTAAGCCCCGATCGGTCCAGGCTTCGTCTCCTAAGCCCCGACCGGTCGACGCGTCGCCTCCCGAGCCCCGGTCGGTTAACGCGCCGTCTCCAAGCCCCGATCGGTCCACGCGCAACCGCCTGAGCCCCAGTCGGTCCACGCGCTGTCCCCGAGCCCCGATCGGTCCCCGCGCCGTCTCCTGAGCCCCGATCGTTCCACGCGCCGTCTCCTAAGCCCCGATCGGTCCAAGCGCCTTCTCTTAAGCCCCGATCGGTCCAGGCGCCGTCTCCGAGCGCGGATCGGTTCACGCGCCGTCACCTGAGCCCCGATCGTTCCACGCGCCGTCTCCGAGCCCCGATCGGTCCACGCGCCGTCGCCGAGCCCCGATCGGTCCAGGCGTATCCTCCTGAGCCCCGGTCGGTCCACGCGCCGTCTCCGAGCCCCGTTCGGTCCACGCATCGTCTCCTAAGCCCCGATCGGTTAACGCGCCGACTCGGAGCCCCGATCGTTCCACGCGCCGTCTCCGAGCCCCGATCGTTCCACGCGCCTTCTCCTAAGCCACGATCGGTCAGCGCCGTCTCCGAGCGCCGATCGGTGCACGCGCCATGGCACGTGCCGCGATCGGTCCACGCGCGGCCTCCTGAGCCCCGGTTGGTTCACGCGCCGTATCCGAGCCCCAATCGGTCCACGCACCGTCTCCTGAGCCCCGATCGGTCCACGCGCCGTCGCCGAGCCCCGATCGGTCCAGGCGTATCCTCCTGAGCCCCGATCGGTCCACGCGCCGTCGCCGAACCCCAATTGGTCCACGCGCAACCGTCTGAGCTCCGGTTGGTCCACGCGCTGTTTCCGAGCCCCGATCGGTCCACGCGTCGTATTCGAACCCCGATCGGTCCACGCGCCGTCGCCGAGCCATGATCGGTCCACGCGCGGCCTCCTGAGCCCCGGTTGCTTCACGCACCGTATCCGAGCCCCCATCGGTCCACGCGTCGTCTCCGAGCCCCGATCGGTCCACGCGCCGTCGCCGAGCCATGATCGGCCCATGCGAGGCTCCTGAGCCCCGGTCGGTCCGCGCGCCGTCTCCTGATCCCCGATCCGTCGACGCGTCGTTTCCTGAGCCCCGATCGATCCACGCGTCGTCTCCTGAGCCCCGATCGCTCCACGCGCCGATTTCTGAGCCCTGATCAATTGACGCGTCTTCTCCTGAGCCCCGATCGCTCCTCGCGCCGTCACCTGAGCCCCGCTCGGTCCCTGCGTCGTCTTCTTAGCCGCGATGCCTCCACGCGCCGTATCCGAGCCACGATCGGTCTAGGCGTCGCTTCCTGAGCCCCGATCGGTCCACGCGCCGTCTCCTAAGCCCCAATCGGTCCACGCGCCGTCTCCTAAGCCCCGATCGGTCCACGCGCCGTCTCCGAGCGCCGATCGGTTCACGCGCCGTCTCCTGAGCCCCGATCGTTCCCCGCGCCATCTCCGAGCCCCGATCGGTCCACGCGCCGTCTCCTAAGCCCCGATCGGTCCACGTGCCGTCTCCTGAGCCCCGATCGGTCCACGCGTCGTCTCCTAAGCCCCGATCGGTCCACGCGTCGTCTCCTAAGCCTCGATCCGTCGACGCGTCGTCTCCTGAGCCACGATCAATTGACGCGTCTTCTCCTGAGCCCGATCGCTCCTCGGCCGTCTCCTGAGCCCCAATCGTTCCACGCGCCGTATCCGAGCCCCGATCGATCCACGCGCCGTCTCCTGAGCCCCGATCGGTCCACGTGTCGTTCCCCAAGCCCCGATCCATCGACGCGCCGTCTCCTGATGCCCAATCGGTCCACGCGCAATCTCCTGAGCCCCGATAGGTACACGCGTAGTCTCCTAAGCCCCGATCGGTCCACGCGTCGCCTCCGGAGCCCCAATCGATCAACGTGAGTCTCCTAAGCCCCGATCGGTCCACGTGACGTCTCCGAGCCCCGATCGGTCCACGCGCCGTCTCCGGAGCCCCAATCGATCAACGTGAGTCTCCTAAGCCCCGACCGGTCCACGCGCCGTCTCCGAGCCCCGATCGGTCGACGCGTCGTCTCCTAAACCCCGATCGGTCCACGCGCCGTCTCCTGTGCCCCGATCGGTCGACGCGTCCTCTCCTAAACCCCGATCGGTCCACGGGTCGTCTCCTAAGCCCCGATCGGTCCACACGTCGTCTCCTAAGCCGCGATCCGTCGACGCGTCGTCTCCTGAGCCACGATCTATTGACGCGTCTTCTCCTGAGCCCGATCGCTCCACGCGCCGTCTCCTGAGCCCCGATCGGTCCACGCGCCGTCTCCGAGCTCCGATCGGTCCACGCGCCGTCTCCTAAGACCCAATCGGTCCACGCGCCGTCTCCTAAGCCCCGATCGGTCCACGCGCCGTCTCCGAGCGCCGATCGGTTCACGCGCCGTCTCCTGAGCCCGGATCGTTCCCCGCGCCATCTCCGAGCCCCGATCGGTCCACGCGCCGTCTCCTAAGCCCCGATCGGTCCACGTGCCGTCTCCTGAGCCCCGATCGTTCCATGCGCCGTCTCCTAAGCTGCGATCCGACCACGAGCCGTCTCCGAGCTGCTATCGGTAAACGCGCCGTCACCAAGCCCTGATCCGTACACGCGTCGTCTCCGAGCCCCGATCGGTCCACGCGCCGTCGCCGAGCCTCGATCGGTCCACGCGCGGCCTCTTGAGCCCCGATCGGTTCACGCGCCGGCTCCGAGCCCGATCGGTCCACGCATCGTCTCCTAAGCCCCGATCGGTTAACGTGCCGTCTCCGAGCCCCGATCGGTCCACGTGCCGTCTCCTGAGCCCCGGTCGGTTCACGCGCCGTCTCCGAGCCCCGATCGATCCACGCGTCGTCTTGTAAACCCAGATGCCTCCTCGCATCGTCTCCTAAGCCGCGATCGGTTAACGCGCCGTCTCCGAGCGCCGATCGGTTCACGCGCCGTCTCCTGAGCGCCGATCGTTCCACGCGCTGTCTCCGAGCTCCGATCGGCCCACGCGCCGTCTCCTAAGCCACGATCGGTCCAAGCGCCTTCTCCTAAGCCCCGATCGGTCCAGGCGCCGTCTCCGAGCGCGGATCGGTTCACGCGCCGTCACCTGAGCCCCGATCGCTCCACGCACCGTTTTCTGAGCACCGTTTGGTCCACGCGTCGTCTTCAAAGCCCCGATGCCTCCACGCGCCGCCTCCGGAGCCCCGATCGATCCACGCGAATCTCCTGAGCTCCGGTCGGTCGACGCGCCGTCTCCTCAGCCCCGATCCGTCCACGCGTCGTCTCCTAAGCCCCGATTCGTCGACGCGTCGTCTCCTGAGCCCCGATCAATTGACGTGTGTTCTCCTGAGCCCCGATAGCTCCTCGCGCCGTCTCCTGAACCCCGCTCGGTCCATGCGTCGTCTTCTTAGCCCGGATGCCTCCACGCGCCGTCTCCGAGCCACGATCGGTCCAGGCGCCGCTTCCTGCGCCCCGATGCCTCCACACGCCGTCTCCGAGCCACGATCGGTCTAGGCGCCACTTCCTGAGCCCCGATCGGTCCAGGCGCCGCTTCCTGAGCCCCGATCGGTCCACGCGGCGTTTCCTAAGCCCCAATCGGTCCACGCGCCGTCTCCTAAGCCCCGATCGCTCCAAGCGGCGTCTCCGAGCCTCGATCGGTCCACGCGCCGTCGCCGAGCCCCGATCGGTCCAGGCGTATCCTCCTGAGCGCCGGTCGGTCCGCGCGCCGTCTCCTGAGCCCCGATCGGTCGACGCGTCGTTTTCTGAGCCCCGATCGATCCACGCGTCGTCTCCTGAGCCACGATCGCTCCACGCGCCGATTTCTGAGCCCCGATCAATTGACGCGTCTTCTCCTGAGCCCCGATCTTTCCTCGCGCCGTCTCCTGAGCCCCGCTCGGTCCCTGCGCCGTCTTCTTAGCCCCGATGCCTCCACGCGCCGTCTCCGAGCCACGATCGGTCTATGCGTCGCTTCCTGATCCCCGATCGGGCCTCGCGCCGTCTCCTAAGCCCCAATCGGTCCACGCGCTGTCTCCTAAGCCCCGATCGATCCACGCGCCGTCTGCGAGCGCCGATCTGTTCACGCGCCGTCTCCTTTGCTCCGATCGTTCCACGCGCCGTCTCCGAGGCCCGATCGGTCCACGCATCGTCTCCTAAGCCCCGATCGGTTAACGCGCCGTCTCCGAGCCCCGATTGGTCCACACGCCGTCTCCGAGCCCCGATCGGTCCGCATGCCGCATTGTAAGTGACGGTGCATCCACGCGCCGTCTCCTGAGCCCCGGTCGTTCCACGCGCCGTCGCCGAACCCCAATTGGTCCACGCGCAACCTCCTAAGCCCCAGTCGGTACACGCGCTGTCTCCGAGCCCCGATCGGTCCACGCGCCGTATTCTGAGCCCCGATCGTTCCACGCGCCGCCTCCTAAGCCCCAATCGGTCCACGCGCCGTCTCCAAGCCCCGATCCGTCGCCGCGTCGTGTCCTAAGCCCCGATCAATTGAGGCGTCTTCTCCTAAACCACGATCGGTCCACGCGCCGTCTCCGAGCCCCAGTCGGTCCACGCGCTGTCTCCGAGCACCGATCGGTCTACGCGTCGTCTCCGAGCCCCGATCGGTCCACGCGCCATCTCCGAGCCCCGAACGGTTCACGCACCGTCTCCTGGTCCCAATCGGTCCACGCGGCGCCTCTGGAGCCCCGATCGATCCTCGCGAGTCTCCTGAGCCCCAGTCGGTTCGCGCGCCGTCTCCTGAGCCCCGATTGTTCGACGCGTCGTCTCCTGAGCCCCGATCGATCCACACGTCGTCTCCTGAGCCCCGATCGTACCACACGCCGTCTCCTAAGCCCCGATCGGTTAACGCGCCGCCTCCCCGCCCCGATCGGTCCACGCGCCGTCTCCTGAGCCCCGATCATTCCACGCGCCGTCTCCGAGCCCGGATTGGTCCACGCGCGGCCTCCTGAGCCCCGGTTGCTTCACGTGCCGTATCCGAGCCCCAATCGGTCCACGCACCGTCTCCTGAGCCCCGATCGATCCACGCGCCGTCTCCTGAGCTCCGATCGCTCCACGCGCCGTTTTCTGAGCACCGTTCGGTCCACGCGTCGTCTTGAAAGCCCCGATGCCTCCACGCGCCGTCTCCGAGCCCCGATCGGTCCACGCGCCGTCTCCTAAGCCGCGATCGGTCAACGCGCCTTCTTCTCAGCCCCGATTGGTCCACGCGCCGTCTCCGAGCGCCGATCGGTGCACGCGCCGTCTCCTGATCTCCGATCGGTCCACGCGCCGTCTCCTGAGCCCCGATTGCTCCACGCGCCGTTTTCTGAGCACCGTTCGGTCCATGCGTCGTCTTCTAAGCCCCGATGCCTCCACGCGCCGTCTCCGAGCCACGATCGGTGCAGACGCCGCTTCCTGAGCACCCATCGGTTCACGCGATGTCTCCTGAGCCCCGATACATCCACGCGCAGTCGCCGAGCCCCGATCGGTCCACGCGCCGTCTCCGAGCCCCGATCATTCCACGCGCCGTCTCCTGAGCCCCGATCCGTCCACGCGCCGTCTCCTGAGCCCCGATCGTCCAACGCGCCGTCTCCGAGCACCGATCGGTCCACGCGCCGTCTCCTGAGCCCCGATCGGTCCACGCGTCGTCTCCAAAGCCCTGATCGGTCCACGTGCCGTCTCCTGAACCCCGATACGTCCACACACAGTCGCCGAGCCCTGATTGGTCCACGCGCCGTCGCCGAGCCTCGATCGGTCCACGCGCGGCCTCCTGAGCCGCGGTCGGTTCACGCGCCGTCTCCGAGCCCCGATCGATCCACGCGTCGTCTTCTAAGCCCAGATGCCTCCTCGCGCCGTCTCCGAGCCACGATCGGTTCAGGCGCCGCTTCGTGAGCCCCGATCGGTCCACGCTCCGTCACCAAGCCCCGATACGTACACGCGTCGTCTCCGAGCCCCGGTCGGTTCACGCGCCGTCTCCGAGCCCCGATGGGTCCACGCGCGGTCTCCTGAGCCCCGGTCGGTCCACGCGCCGTCGCCGAACCCCAATTCGTCCACGGGCAACCTCCTGAGACCCAGTCGGTCCACGCGCCGTCTCCTGAGCCCCAATCGGTCCACGCGCCGTCTCCAAGCCCCGATCGGTCCACGCGCCATCTCCTGAGGCCTAATCGGTCCACACGCTGTCTCGTGAGCCCCGATAGGTACACGCGTCGTCTCCTACGCCCCGATCGGTCCACGCGCCGTCTCCGAGCACCGATTGGTCCACGCGCCGTCGCCCGAACCCCAATTGGTCGACGCGCCGTCGCCCGAACCCCAATTGGTCCACGAGCAACCTCCTGAGCTCCAGTCGGTCCACGCGCAGTTGCCGAGCCCCGATCGATCCCCGCATCGTCTCCTAAGCCCCGATCGGTTGACGCGTCATTTACGAGCCCCGATCGGTCTACGCGCCGTCTCCTGAGCCCCGATCCGTCCACGCGCAGTCGCCGAGCCCCGGTCGGTCCAGGCGCCGTCTCCTGAGCCCCGATCGGTCCACACCCCTTCCCCTGAGCCCCGAACGGTCGACGCGTCGTCTCCTAAGACCCGACCGGTTCACCCGCCATCTCCTGTGCACCGATCGATTCACGTGCCGTCTCCTAAGCCCCGATCGGTCCACACGCCGTCTCCTAAGCGCCAATCGGGCCACGCGTTGTCTCCTAAGCCCCGATCCGTCGCCGCGTCGTCTCCTGAGCCCCGATCAATTGACGCGACTTCTCCTGAGCCCCGATCGCTCCTCGCGCCGTCTCCTGAGCCCCGCTCGGTCCATGCGTCGTCTTCTAAGCCCCCATGCCTCCACGCACCATCTCCTGAGCCCCGATCGTTCCACGTGCCGTCTCCGAGCCCCGATCGCTCCACGCGCCGTCTCCGAGCCCCGATCGGTCCACGCGTCGTCTCCTAAGCCCTGATCGGTCCTCGTGCCTTCTTCGAGCCCCGAAGGGTCCACGCGCAGCCTCCTGAGCCCCGATCGGTCGACGCGTCGTCTTCTGAGCCCCGATCGACCCACGCGTCGTCTCCTGAGCCCCGACCGCTCCACACGCCCTTTCCTGAGCCCCGATCGTTCCACGCATCGTCTCCGAACCCCGATGGGTCCACGCGTCGGCTCCTAAGCCCCGATCAGTCCACGCGCCGTCTCCTGAGCCCCGATCGATCCACGCGAGGCTCCTAAGCCCCGATCGGTCCACGTGACGTCTCCTGAGCCCCGATCGTTACACGCGCCGTCTCCGAGCCCCGATCGGTCCACGCGCCGTCTCCGAGCCCCGATGGGTCCACGCGTCGCCTCCTGAGCCCCGGTCGGTCCACGCGCCGTCTCCTGAGCCCCGATCGGTCCACGCGTCGTCTTCTAAGCCCCGATCGGTCCACGCGTAGTCTCCTAAGCCCCGCTCGGTTAACGCGTCGTTTCCGAGCTCCGATCGGTCCACGCGTTGTCTCCTGAGCCCCAATGAGTCCATGCGCCGTCTCCTAAGCCCCGATCCGTCCACGGGCCGTCTCCGAGCCCCGATCGGTCCACGCGTCGTCTCCTAAGACCCGATCGGTCCACGTATTGTCTCCTAAGCCCCGATCGGTCCACACGCCATCTCCGAGCCCCGATGGGTCCACGCGTCGCCTCCTGAGCCCCGGTCGGTCCACGCGCCGTCTCCTGAGCCCCGATCGGTCCACGCGTCGTCTTCTAAGCCCCGATCGGTCCACGCGTCGTCTCCTAAGCCCCGATCGGTCCACGCGCCGTCTCCGAGCGCCGATAACTTTACGCGCCGTCTCCTGAGCCCCGATCGTTCCACGCGCCGTCTCCGAGCCCCGATCGATCCACGCGCCGTCTCCTGAGCCCAAATCGGTCCACACGCTGTCTCGTGAGCCCCGATAGGTACACGCGTCGTCTCCTACGCCCCGAGCAGTCCACGCGTAGTCTCCTAAGCCCCGCTCGGTTAACGCGTCGTTTCCGAGCCCCGATCGGTCCACGCGTCGTCTCCTGAGCCCCAATTAGTCCATGCGCCGTCTCCTACGCTCCGATCCGTCCACGGGCCGTGTCCGAGCTCCGATCGGTCCACGCGTCGTCTCCGAGCCCTGATCGGTCCACGCGCCATCGCCGAGACCTGATCGGTCCACGCGCCATCGCCGAGCCCCGATCGGTCCACGCGCCGTCTCCTGAGCCCCGATCTGTCCACACCCCTTCTCCTGTGCCCCGATCTGTCGACGCGTCGTCTCCTAAGCCCCGACCGGTGCACGCGCCGTCTCCTAAGCCCTGCTCGGTTAACGCGTCGTTTCCGAGCCCCGATCGGTCCACGCGTCGTCTCCTGAGCCCCAATTAGTCCACGCGCCGTCTCCTAAGCCCTGATCCGTCCACGGGCCGTGTCCGAGCTCCGATCGGTTCACGCGCCGTCTCCAAACCTCGATCCGTACACGTGTCGTCTCCGAGCCCTGATCGGTCCACGCGCCATCGCCGAGCCCCGATCGGTCCACGCGCCCTCTCCGAGCGCCGATCATTTCACGCGCCGTCTCCTGAGCCCCGATCGGTCCACACCCCTTCTCCTGAGCCCCGATCGGTCCACACCACTTCTCCTGAGCCCCGATCGATTCACGTGCCGTCTCCTAAGCCCCGATCGGTTCACCCGTCGTCTCTAAAGTCCCAATCGGTCCACGCGCCCTCTCCGAGCGCCGATCATTTCACGCGCCGTCTCCTGAGCCCCGGTCGGTCCGCGCGCCGTCACCTGAGCCCCGATCGGTCAACGCATCGTCTTCTGAGCCCCGATCGACCCACGCGTCGTCTCCTGAGCCCCGATCGGTCCACGCGCCGTCTCCGAGCGCCGATCGGTTCACGCGCCGTCTCCTGAGCCCCGATCGTTCCACGCGCCGTCTCCGAGCTCCGATCGGCCCACGCGCCGTCTCCTAAGCCCCGATCGGTCCAAGCGCCTTCTCCTAAGCCCCGATCGGTCCACGCGCCGTCTCCGAGCCCCGATCGGTCCACGCGCCCTCTCCGAGCGCCGATCATTTCACGCGCCGTCTCCTGAGCCCCGATCGGTCCACACCCCTTCTCCTGAGCCCCGATCGGTCCACACCACTTCTCCTGAGCCCCGATCGATTCACGTGCCGTCTCCTAAGCCCCGATCGGTTCACCCGTCGTCTCTAAAGTCCCAATCGGTCCACGCGCCCTCTCCGAGCGCCGATCATTTCACGCGCCGTCTCCTGAGCCCCGGTCGGTCCGCGCGCCGTCACCTGAGCCCCGATCGGTCAACGCATCGTCTTCTGAGCCCCGATCGACCCACGCGTCGTCTCCTGAGCCCCGATCGGTCCACGCGCCGTCTCCGAGCGCCGATCGGTTCACGCGCCGTCTCCTGAGCCCCGATCGTTCCACGCGCCGTCTCCGAGCTCCGATCGGCCCACGCGCCGTCTCCTAAGCCCCGATCGGTCCAAGCGCCTTCTCCTAAGCCCCGATCGGTCCACGCGCCGTCTCCGAGCCCCGATCGGTCAATGCACCGTCTCCTGAGCCCGGATCGTTCCACGCGTCGTCCCCGAATCCCCGATCCGTACACGCGTCGTCTCCGAGCCTCGATCGGTCCACGCACCGTCGCCGAACCCCAATTGGTCCACGCGAAACCGCCTGAGCCCCAGTCGGTCCACGCGCTGTCTCCGAGCCCCGATCGGTCCACGCGCAGTCGCCGAGCCCTGATCGGTCCACGCGCCGTCTCCGAGCCCAGATCGGTCAACGCACCGTCTCCTGAGCCCCGATCCGTCCACGCGCAGTCGCCGAGCCCCGATCTGTCCACGTGCCGTCTCCGAGCCCCGATCGGTTCACGGATCGTCTCCTAAGACCCGACCGGTTCACCCGCCGTCTCCTGAGCCCCGGTCGGTCCACGACACGTCTCCGGGCCCCGATCGGTGCACGCGCCGTCTCCTAACCCCCGATCGGTCCACGCCCCGTCTCCGAGTGCCGATCGGTTCACGCGCCGTCTCCTGAGACCGATCCGTCCACGCGCCGTCTCCTGAGCCCCGATCGGTCGACGGGTCCTCTCCTGAGCCCCGATCGGTCCACGCGTCTTCTCCTGAGCCCCGATCAGTCCACGCGTCGTCTCCTAAGCCCCGATACATCCACACGTCGTCTCCGAGCCGCGATGGGTCCACGCGTCGCCTCCTGAGCCCCGATCGATCCACGCGAGTCTCCTGAGCCCCGGTCGGTCTGCGCGCCGTCTCCTGAGCCCCGATCGTTCCACGCGTCGTCTCCTAAGCCCCGATCGGTTCACGCGTCGTCTCCTAAGCCCCGATCCGTCGACGCGTCGTCTCCTGAGCCCCGATCAATTGACGCGTCTTCTCCTGAGCCCCGATCGCTCCTCGCGCCGTCTCCTGAGCCCCGCTCGGTCCATATGTCGTCTTTTTAGCCCCGATGCCTCCACGCGCCGTCTCCGAGCCACGATCGGTTCAGGCGCCGCTTCCTGAACCCCGATCGACCCACGCGCCGTCTCCTAAGCCCCAATCGGTCCACGCGCCGCCTCCTGAGCCCCGATTGGTCCACACGCCGTCTCCTGAGCCTCGATCGGTCCACGCGCGGCCTCCTTAGCCCCGGTCGGTCCACGCGCCGTCTCCGAGCCCCGATCGGTCCACGCATCGTCTCCTGAGCCCCGATCGGTTAACGCGCCGTCTCCGAGCCCCGATCAGTCCACGCGCCGTCTCCTGAGCCCCGGTCGGTTCATGCGCCGTCTCCGAGCCCCGATGGATCCACGCGTCGTCTTGTAAGCCCAGATGCCTTCTCGCGCCGTCGCCGGCCCACGATCGGTCCAGGCGCCGCTTCCTGAGCCACGATCGGTCCACGCGCCTTCTCCGAGCCCCGATCGGTGCACGCGCCGTCTCCTAAGCCCCGATCGGTCCACGCGCCTTCTCCTAAGCCCCGATCGGTCCACGCGCCGTCTCCGAGCGCCGATCGGTTCACGCGCCGTCTCCTAAGCCCCGATCGTTCCACACGCCGCTTCCGATCCCCGATCGGTCCACGCGTCGTCCTCGAATCCCCGATCCTCACACGCGTCGTCTCCGAGCCTCGATCGGTCCTCGCGTCGTCTCCTAAGCCCCGACTGGTCCACACGCCGTATCCTGAGCCCTGGTCGGTTCACGCGCCGTCTCCGAGCCCCGATCGATCCACGCGTCGTCTTGTAAGCCCAGATGCCTCCACGCGCCGTCTCCGAGCCACGATCGGTCCAGGCGTCGTCTCCTAAGCCTCGATCCGTCGACGCGTCGTCTCCTGAGCCACGATCAATTGACGCGTCTTCTCCTGAGCCCGATCGCTCCTCGCGCCGTCTCCTGAGCCCCGATCGTTCCACGCGCCGTCTCCGAGCTCCGATCGGTCCACGCGCCGTCTCCTAAGCCCCGATCGATCCACGTGCCGTCTCCGAGCGCCGATCGGTTCACGCGCCGTCTCCTTTGCTCCGATCGTTCCACGCGCCGTCTACGAGGCCCGATCGGTCCACGCATCGTCTCCTAAGCCCCGATCGGTTACCGCGCCGTCTCCGAGCCCCGATCGGTCCGCATGCCGCATTCTAAGCCACGGTCCATCCACGCGCCGTCTTCGAGCACCGATCGGTCCACGCGTCGTCCCCTAATACCCGATCGGTCCACGCGTCTTCTCCTAAGCCCCGATCGGTCCACACGCCGTCTCCGAGCCCCGATGGGTCTACGCGTCGCCTCCTGAGCCCCGGTCGGTCCACGCGCCGTCTCCTGAGCCCCGATCGGTCCACCCGTCGTCTCCTAAGCACCGATCGGTCCACGCGTCGTCTCCTAAGCCTCGATCCGTCGACGCGTCGTCTCCTGAGCCACGATCAATTGACGCGTCTTCTCCTGAGCCCGATCGCTCCTCGCGCCGTCTCCTGAGCCCCGATCGGTCCACGCGTCGTCTCCGAGCTCCGATGGGTCCACACGCCGTTTCCTGAGCCCCGATCGGTCCATGCGTCGTCTTCTTAGCCTCGATCCGTACACGCGTCGTCTCCGAGCCCCGATCGATCCACGCGCCATCGCCGAGCCGCGGTCGGTCCAGGCGTCGTCTCCTGAGCCCGGAGCGTTCCACGCGTCGTCCCCGAATCCCCGATCCGTACACGCGTCGTCTCCGAGCCTCGATCGGTCCTCTCGCCGTCGCCGAGCGTCGATCGGTCCAGGCGTATCCTCCTGATCCCCGGTCGGTCCGCGCGCCGTCTCCTGAGCCCCGATCGGTCGACGCGTCGTTTCCTGAGCCCCGATCGATCCACGCGTCGTCTCCTGAGCCCCGATATCTCCACGCGCCGATTTCTGAGCCCCGATCAATTGACGCGTCTTCTCCTGAGCGCCTATCGCTCCTCGCGCCGTCTCCTGAGCCCCGCTCGGTCCCTGCGTCGTCTTCTTAGCCCCGATGCCTCCACCCGCCGTCTCCGAGCCACGATCGGTCTATGCGTCGCTTCCTGAGCCCCGATCGGTCCTCGCGCTGTGTCCTAAGCTCCAATTGGTCCACGCGCCGTCTCCTAAGCCCCGATCGATCCACGCGCCGTCTCCGAGCGCCGATCGGTTCACGCGCCGTCTCCTTTGCTCCGATCGTTCCACGCGCCGTCTACGAGGCCCGATCGGTCCACGCATCGTCTCCTAAGCCCCGATCGGTTAACACGCCGTCTCCGAGCCCCGATCGGCCCTCGCGCCATCTCCTGAGCCCCGATCCGTCCACGCGCAGTCGCCGAGCCGCGGTCGGTCCAGGCGCCGTCTCCTGAGCCCGGATCGTTCCACGCGTCGTCCCCGAATCCCCGATCCGTCGACGCGTCGCCTCCTGAGCCCCGATTGATCCACGCGCCGCCTCCTGAACCCCGATCGCTCCACGTACCGTTTCCTGATCCCCGATCGGTCCACACGCCGTCTCGGAGCCCCGATCGGTCCGTGTGCCGCATTCTAAGCCACGGTTCATCCACGCGCCGTCTCCTGAGCGCCGGTCGGTCCACGCGCCGTCACCGAACCCCAATTGGTCCACGCGCAACCTCCTAAGCCCCAGTCGGTACACGCGTCGTTTCCGAGCCCCGATCGGTCCACGCGCGGTCGCCGAGCCTCGATCGGTCCACGCGCGGCCTCGTGAGCCCCGATCGGTTCACGCGCCGGCTCCGAGCCCGATCGGACCACGTGCCGTCTCCTGACCCCCGGTCGGTTCACGCGCCGTCTCCGAGCCCCGATGGGTCCACGCGCGGTGTCCTGAGCCCCGGTCGGTCCACGCGCCGTCGCCGAACCCCAATTCGTCCACGCGCAACCTCCTGAGCCCCAGTCGGTTCACGCGCCGTCTCCGAGCCCCGATGGGTCCACGCGCGGTGTCCTAAGCCCCGAACGGTCCACGCGCCGTCTCCGAGCCCCGATCGGTCCACGCACCGTCTCCTGATCCCCATCGATCCACGCGGCGCCTCCGGAGCCCCGATCGATCCACACGAGTCTCCTGAGCCCCGGTCGGTCCGCCCGCCGTCTCCTGAGCCCCGATCGGCCCACGCGCTGTCTCCTGAGCCCCGATCCGTCCACGCGCCGTCTCCTGAGCCCCGATCGTCCAACGCGCCGTCTCCGAGCACCGATCGGTCCACGCGCCGTCTCCTGAGCCCCGATCGGTCCACGCGTCGTCTCCAAAGCGCCGATCGGTCCACACGCCGTCTCCGAGCCCCGATGGGTCTACGCGTCGCCTCCTGAGCCCCGGTAGGTCCACGCGCCGTCTCCTGAGCCCTGATCGGTCCACGCGTCGTCTCCTAAGCCCCGATCGGTCCACGCGTCGTCTCCTAAGCCTCGATCCGTCGACGCGTCGTCTCCTGAGCCACGATCAATTGACGCGTCTTCTCCTGAGCCCGATCACTCCTCGCGCCGTCTCCTGAGCCCCGATCGATCCACGCGTCGTCTCCGAGCTCCGATCAGTCTACACGCCGTTTCCTGAGCCCCGATCGGTCCATGCGTCGTCTTCTTAGCCCCGATGCCTCCACGCGCCGTCTCCGAGCCACGATCGGTCCAGGCGCCGCTTCCTGAGCCCCGATCGGTCCACGCGCCGTATCCTAAGCCCCGATCGGTCCACGCGCCGTCTCCGAGCGCCGATAAGTTCAAGCGACGTCTCCGAGCCCCGATCGGTCCAAGCGCCGTCTCCTAAGCCCCGATCGGTCCACGCGCCGTCTCCTGAGCCCGGATCGGTCCACCCGTCGTCTTCGAATCCCCGATCCGCACACGCGTCGTCTCCGAGCCTCGACCGGTCCACGCGCCGTCTCCTGAGCCCCGATCATTCTACGCGCCGTCTCCTAAGCCGCGATCCGTCCACGGGCCGTCTCCGAGCTGCTATCGGTAAACGCGCCGTCACCAAGCCCTGATCCGTACACGCGTCGTCTCCGAGCCCCGGTCGGTTCACGCCCCGTCTCCGAGCACCGATGGGTCCACGCGCGGTCTCCTGAGCCCCGGTCGGTCCCCCCGCCGTCGCCGAACCCCAATTCGTCCACGGGCATCCTCCTGAGCCCCAGTCGGTCCACGCGCCGTCTCCTGAGCCCCGATCGGTCCACGTATCGTCTCCTACGCCCCGATCGGTCCACGCGTCGTCTCCTAAGCCCCGAACGGTCCACGCGCCGTCTCCGAGCCCCGATCGCTCCTCGCGCCGTCTCCTGAGCCCCGCTCGATCCATGCGTCGTCTTCTTAGCCCCGATGCCTCCACGCGCCGTCTCCGAGCCACGATCGGTCCAGGTGCGGCTTCTTGAGCCCCGATCGGTCCACGCGCTGTCTCGTAAGCCCCAATCGGTCTACGCGCCGTCTCAGAGCGCCGATCATTTCACGCGCCGTCTCCTGAGCCCCGATCATTCCACGCCCTGTCTCCGAGACCCGATCGGTCCACGCGCCGTCTCCTAAGCCCCTATCGGTCCACGCGACGTCTCCGAGCGCTGATCGGTTCACGCGCCGTCTCCTGAGCCCCGATCGTTCCACGCGCCGTCTCCGGAGCCCGGATCAGTCCACGCGTCATCGCCGAATCCCCGATCCGTACACGCGTCGTCTCCGAGCCTCGATCGGACCACGCGCCGTCGCGGAGCCCCGATCGGTCCAGGCGTGGCCTGCTGAGCCTCGATCGGTCCACGCGCGGCCTCCTGAGCCGCGGTCAGTTCACGCGCCGTCTCCGAGCCCCGATCGGTCCACGCGCCGTCTCCTGAGCCCGGATCGGTCCACGCGCCGTCTCCTGAGCCCGGATCGGTCCACGCGCCGTCTCCGAGCGCCGATCATTTCACGCGCCGTCTCCTGAGCCCCGATCGTTCCACGCGCCGTCTCCGAGCGCCGATCGGTTCACGCGCCGTCTCCTGAGCCCCGATCGTTCCACGCGGCGTCTTCGAGCCTCGATCGATCCACGCGCCGTCTCCTGAGCCCCGATCGGTCGACGCGTCGTCTTCTGAGCCCCGATCGATCCACGCGTCGTCTCCTGAGCCACGATCAATTGACGCGTCTTCTCCTGAGCCCGATCGCTCCTCGCGCCGTCTCCTGAGCCCCAGTCGGTCCACGCGCCGTCTCCTAAGCCCCAATCTGTCCACGACCCGTCTCTGGGCCCCGATCGGTGCACGCGCCGTCTCCTGAGCCCCGATCGGTCCACGCGCCGTCTACTGAACCCCGATACGTCCACACGCAGTCGCCGAGCCCCGATCGGTCCACGCGCCGTCGCCGAGCCTGGATCGGTCCACGCGCGGCCTCCTGAGCCCCGGTCGGTTCACGCGCCGTCTCCGAGCCCCGATCGATCCACGCGTCGTCTTCTAAGACCAGATGCCTCCTCTCGCCGTCTCCGAGCCAGGATCGGTTCAGGCGCCGCTTCGTGAGCCCCGATCGGTCCACACTCCGTCACCAAGCCCCGATCCGTACACGCGTCGTCTCCGAGCCCCGATCGGTCCACGCGCCGTTTCCGAGCCCCGATAGGTCCGCGCATCGTCTCCGAGCCTCGATCGGTCCTCGCGTCGTCTCCTAAGCCCCGACTGGTTCACGCGCCGTCTCCGAGCCCCGATCGATCCACGCGTCGTCTTGTAAGCCCAGATGCCTCCACGCGCCGTTTCCGAGCTACGATCGGTCCAGGCGCCGCTTCATTAGCCCCGATCGGTCCACGCGCCGCCTCCTAAGCCCCAATCGCTCCACGCGCCGTCTCCGAGCGCCGATCATTTCACGCGCTGTCTCCTGAGTTCCGATCGTTCCACGCGCCGTATCCGAGCCCCGATCGATCCACGCGCCGTCTCCTGAGCCCCGATCGGTCCACGCGTCGTTCCCCAAGCCCCGATCCATCGACGCGCCGTCTCCTGATGCCCAATCGGTCAGCGCGCAGTCTCCTGAGCCCCGATGGGTACACGCGTAGTCTCCTAAGCCCCGATCGGTCCACGCGCCGCCTCCGGAGCCCCAATCGATCAACGTGAGTCTCCTAAGCCCCGATCGCTCCTCGCGCCGTCTCCTGAGCCCCGATCGGTCCACGCGCCGTCTCCGAGCTCCGATCGGTCCACGCGCCGTGTCCTAAGCCCCGATCGGTCCAAGCGCCTCCTGCTAAGCCCCGATCGGTCCACGCGCCGTCTCCGAGCGCCGATCGGTTCACGCGCCGTCACCTGAGCCCCGATCGTTCCACGCCCCGTCTCCGGGCCCCGATCGGTCCACGCGCCGTTTCCTAAGCCCCGACCGGTCCACACGCCTTCTCCTCATCCCCGATCGGTCCACGCGCCGTCTCGGAGCGCCGATTGGTTCACGCGCCGTCTCCTGAGCCCCGATCGCTCCACGCGCCGTCTCCTGAGCCCTGATCGTTCCACGCGCCTTCTCCTAAGCCACGATCGGTCCACGCGCCGTCTCCGAGCGCCGATCATTTCACGCGCCGTCTCTTGAGGCCCGATCGTTCCACGCGCCGTCTCCGAGCCCCGATCGATCCACGCGCCGTCTCCTGAGCCCCGATCGGTCCACGCGTCGTTCCCCAAGCCCCGATCCATCGACGCGCCGTCTCCTGATGCCCAATCGGTCCACGCGCTGTCTCCTGAGCCCCGATAGGTACACGCGTAGTCTCCTAAGCCCCGATCGGTCCACGCGCCGCCTCCGGAGCCCCATCGATCAACGTGAGTCTCCTAAGCCCCGACCGGTCCACGCGCCGTCTCCTGAGCCCCGATCGGTCCACGTATCGTCTCCTAAGCCCCGATCGGTCCACTCGTCGTCTCCTAAGTCCCGATCGGTCCACGCGCCGTCTCCGAGCCCCGATCCTTCCACGCGTCGTCTCCTAAACCCCGATCGGTCCACACGCCGTTTCCTGAGCCCCGATCGGTCCATGCGTCGTCTTCTTAGCCCCGATGCCTCCACGCGCCGTCTCCGAGCCACGATCGGTCCAGGCGCCGCTTCCTGAGCCCCGATCGGTCCATGCGCCGTATCCTAAGCCCCGATCGGTCCACGCGCCGTCTCCGAGCGCCGATAAGTTCAAGCGCCGTCTCCTGAGCCCCGATCGTTCCACGCGGCGTCTTCGAGCCTCGATCGATCCACGCGCCGTCTCCTGAGCCCCGATCGGTCGACGCGTCGTCTTCTGAGCCCCGATCGATCCACGCGTCGTCTCCTGAGCCACGATCAATTGACGCGTCTTCTCCTGAGCCCGATCGCTCTTCGCGCCGTCTCCTGAGCCCCGATCGGTCCACGCGTCGTCTCCGAGCTCCGATCGGTCCACACGCCGTCTCCGAGCGCCGATAAGTTCAAGCGCCGTCTCCTGAGCCCCGATCGTTCCACGCGCAACCTCCTGAGCCCCAGTCGGTCCACGCGCCGTCTCCTAAGCCCCAATCTGTCCACGACCCGTCTCTGGGCCCCGATCGGTGCACGCGCCGTCTCCTGAGCCCCAATCGGTCCACGCGCCGTCTCCTGAACCCCGATACGTCCACACGCAGTCGCCGAGCCCCGATCGGTACACGCGCCGTCGCCGAGCCTCGATCGGTCCACGCGCGGCCTCCTGAGCCCCGGTCGGTTCACGCGCCGTCTCCGAGCCCCGATCGATCCACGCGTCGTCTTCTAAGACCAGATGAATCCTCGCCCCGTCTCCGAGCTAGGATCGGTTCAGGCGCCGCTTCGAGAGCCGCGATCGGTCCACACTCCGTCACCAAGCCCCGATCCGTACACGCGTCGTCTCCGAGCCCCGATCGCTCCTCGCGCCGTCTCCTGAGCCCCGATCGTTCCACGCGCCGTATCCGAGCCCCGATCGATCCACGCACCGTCTCCTGAGCCCCGATCGGTCCACGCGTCGTTCCCCAAGCCCCGATCCATCGACGCGCCGTCTCCTGATGCCCAATCGGTCCACGCGCAGTCTCCTGAGCCCCGATAGGTACACGCGTAGTCTCCTAAGCCCCGATCGGTCCACGCGCCGCCTCCGGAGCCCCAATCGATCAACGTGAGTCTCCTAAGCCCCCATCGGTCCACGTGCCGTCTCCGAGCCCCGATCGGTCCACACGTCGTCTCCTAAGCCCCGATCGGTCCACGCGCCGTCTCCGGAGCCCCAATTGATCAACGTGAGTCTCCTAAGCCCCGACCGGTCCACGCGCCGTCTCCTGAGCCCCGAGCATTCCACGCGCCGTCTCCTGAGCCCCAATCGATCCACGCGCAGCCTCCTGAGCCTCGATCGGTCCATGCGCCGTCGCCGAGCCGCGATCGTTCTACGCGCCGTCTCCGAGCCCCGAGCGGTCCACGCGCCGTCTCCTGAGCCCCAATCGGTCCACGCACTGTCTCCTGAGCCCCGGTCGGTCCACGCGCCATCTCCGAGCCCCGATCGGTCGACGCATCGTCTCCTAAGCCCCGATCGCTTAACGCACCGGCTCCGAGCCCCGATCGGTCGACGCATCGTCTCCTAAGCCACGATCGGCCCACGCGCCGTCTCCGAGCGCCGATCATTTCACGCGCCGTCTCCTGAGCCCCTATCGTTCCACGCGCCGTCTCCGAACCCCGATCGATCCGCGCGCCGTCTCCGAGCTCCGATCGGTCCACGCGCCGTGTCCTAAGCCCCGATCGGTCCAAGCGCCTCCTGCTAAGCCCCGATCGGTCCACGCGCCGTCTCCGAGCGCCGATCGGTTCACGCGCCGTCACCTGAGCCCCGATCGTTCCACGCCCCGTCTCCCGGCCCCGATCGGTCCACGCGCCGTTTCCTAAGCCCCGACCGGTCCACACGCCTTCTCCTCATCCCCGATCGGTCCACGCGCCGTCTCGGAGCGCCGATTGGTTCACGCGCCGTCTCCTGAGCCCCGATCGCTCCACGCGCCGTCTCCTGAGCCCTGATCGTTCCACGCGCCTTCTCCTAAGCCACGATCGGTCCACGCGCCGTCTCCGAGCGCCGATCATTTCACGCGCCGTCTCCTGAGGCCCGATCGTTCCACGCGCCGTCTCCGAGCCCCGATCGATCCACGCACCGTCTCCTGAGCCCCGATCGGTCCACGCGTCGTTCCCCAAGCCCCGATCCATCGACGCGCCGTCTCCTGATGCCCAATCGGTCCACGCGCAGTCTCCTGAGCCCCGATAGGTACACGCCTAGTCTCCTAAGCCCCGATCGGTCCACGCGCCGCCTCCGGAGCCCCAATCGATCAACGTGAGTCTCCTAAGCCCCCATCGGTCCACGTGCCGTCTCCGAGCCCCGATCGGTCCACACGTCGTCTCCTAAGCCCCGATCGGTCCACGCGCCGTCTCCGGAGCCCCAATCGATCAACGTGAGTCTCCTAAGCCCCGACCGGTCCACGCGCCGTCTCCTGAGCCCCGAGCGTTCCACGCGCCGTCTCCTGAGCCCCAATCGATCAACGCGCAGCCTCCTGAGCCTCGATCGGTCCATGCGCCGTCGCCGAGCCGCGATCGTTCTACGCGCCGTCTCCGAGCCCCGAGCGGTCCACGCGCCGTCTCCTGAGCCCCAATCGGTCCACGCACTGTCTCCTGAGCCCCGGTCAGTCCACGCGCCATCTCCGAGCCCCGATCGGTCGACGCATCGTCTTCTAAGCCCCGATCGGTTAACGCACCGGAGCCGAGCCCCGATCGTCCCACGCACCGTCTCCGAGCCATGATCGGTCTACGCGCCGTCTCCTGAGCCCGGATCGGTCCACGCGTCGTCCCGGAATCCCTGATCCGTACACGCGCCGTCTCCGAGCCCCGATCGGTCCACGCGCCGTCTCCGAGCCCCGATCGGTCCACGCGCCGTCTCCTGAACCCTGATACGTCCACACGCAGTCGCCGAGCCCCGACCGGTGCACGCGCGGCCTCCTGAGCCCCGGTCGGTGCACGCGCCGTCTCCGAGCCCCGATCGATCCACGCGTCGTCTTCTAAGCCCAGATGCCTCCTCGCGCCGTCTCCGAGCCACGATCGGTCCACGCGTCGTCTCCTAAGCCCCGATCGGTCCACGCGCCGTCTCCTGTGCCCCGATCGGTCGACGCGTCCTCTCCTAAACCCCCATCGGTCCACGCGTCGTCGCCTAAGCCCCGATCGGTCCACACGCCGTCTCCGAGCCCCGACGGGTCCCCGCGTCGCCTCCTGAGCCCCGGTCGGTCCACGCGCCGTCTCCGAGCCCCGATCGATCCACGCGTCGTCTTCTAAGCCCAGATGCCTCCTCGCGCCGTCTCCGAGCCACGATCGGTCCACGCGTCGTCTCCTAAGCCCCGATCCGTCGACGCGTCGTCTGCTGAGCCACGATCAATTGACGCGTCTTCTCCTGAGCCCGATCGCTCCTCGCGCCGTCTCCTGAGCCCCGATCGGTCCACGCGTCGTGTCCGAGCTCCGATCGGTCCATACGCCGTCTCCGAGCCACGATCTGTCCAGGCATCGCTTCCTGAGCCACGATCGGTCCACGCGCCGTATCCTAAGCCCCGATCGGTCCATGGGCCGTATCTGAGCGCCGATAAGTTCAAGCGCCGTCTCCTAAGCCCCGATCGTTCCACGCGCCGTATCTGAGTCCCGATCGATCCACGCGCCGTCTCCTGAGCCCCGATCGGTCCACGCGTCGTTCCCCAAGCCCCGATCCATCCACGCGCAGTCTCCCGAGCCCCAATCGGTCCACGCGCCGTCTCCTGAGCCCCAATCGGTCCACGCGCCGTCTTTTCAGCCCCGATCGGTCCACGCGTCGTCTCCTAAGCCCCGATCGGTCCACGCGCCGTCTCCGAGCCCCGATCGGTCCACGCGCCGTCTCCTGAGCCCCGATAGGTCCACGCGCCGTCTCCGAGCCCCGAACGGTTCACGCACCGTCTCCTGATCCCAATCGGTCCACGCGCCGTCTCCTGAGCCCCGATCGGTCGACGCGTCCTCTGCTACACCTCGATCGATCCACGCGCTGTCTCCTGAGCCCCGATCGGTCGACGCGTCCTCTGCTAAACCTCAATCGGTCCACGCCCCGTCTCCGAGCGCCGATCGGTTCACGCGCCGTCTCCTGAGTCCCGATCCGTCCACTCACTGTCTCCTGAGCCCCGATCGGTCGACGCGTCCTCTGCTAAACCTCGATCGGTCCACGCGTAGTCGCCTAAGCCCCGATCGGTCGACGGGTCCTCTCCTAAGCCCCGATCGGTCCACGCGTCTTCTCCTGAGCTCCGATCAGTCCACGCGTCGTCTCCTAAGCCCCGATACGTCCACACGCCGTCTCCGAGCCCCGATACGTCCACGCGCCGTCTCCTGAGCCCCAATCGTTCCACGCGCCGTCTCCGAGCCCCGATCGTTCCACGCGGCGTCTCCTGAGCCCCAATCGGTCCACACGCTGTGTCGTGAGCCCCGATAGGTACACGCGTCGTCTCCTACGCCCCGATCGGTCCACGCGTCGTCTCCTGAGCCCCGATCGTTCCACGCGCCGTCTCCGAGCCCCGATCGGTCCACGCGCCGTCTCCTGAGCCCCGATAGGTCCACGCGCCGTCTCCGAGCCCCGAACGGTTCACGCACCGTCTCCTGATCCCAATCGGTCCACGCGGCGCCTCCGGAGTCCCGATCGATCCACGCGAGTCTCCTGAGCCCCAGTCGGTCCGCGCGCCGTCTCCTGAGCCCCGATTGGTCGACGCGTCGTCTCCTGAGCCCCGATCGATCCACGCGTCGGCTCCTGAGCCCCGATCGCGCCACACGCCGTTTCCTGAGCCCCGATCGGTCCACGCGTCGTCTTCAAAGCCCCGATGCCTCCACGCGCCGTCTCCGAGCCACGATCGGTCCGTGCGCCGCTTCCACAACCCCTATCGGTCCACGCGTCATCTCCTGATCTCCGATCGGTCCACGCCCCATCTCCTAAACCCCGGTCGGTCCACGCGCCGTCTCCGAGCCCCGATCGGTCCACGCATCGTCTCCTAAGCCCCGATCGGCTAACGCGTCGACTCCGAGCCCCGATCGTTCCACGCGCCGTCCCCGATCCCCGATCGATCTACGCGCTGTCTCCTGAGCCCCGATCGGACCAAGCACCGTCTCCTGAGCCCCGATCGTTCCACCCGCCTTCTCCTAAGCCACGACCGGTTCACGTGCCGTCTCCGAGCGCCGATCGGTTCACGCGCCGTCTCCTGAGCCCCGATCGTTCCACGCGCCGTCGCCGAGCCGCGACCGGTCCACGCGCCGTCTCCTAAGCCCCTATCGGTCCACGCGCCGTATCCGAGCCCCCATCGGTCCACGCGTCGTCTCCGAGCCCCGATCGGTCCACGCGCCGTCGCCGAGCCATGATCGGCCCACGCGAGGCTCCTGAGCCCCGGTCGGTCCTCGCGCCGTCTCCTGAGCCCCGATCGGTCGACGCGTCGTTTCCTGAGCCCCGATCGATCCACGCGTCGTCTCATGAGCCCCGATCGCTCCACGCGCCGATTTATGAGCCCCGATCAATTGACGCGTCTTCTCCTGAGCCGCGATCGCTCCTCGCGCCGTCTCCTGAGCCCCGCTCGGTCCCTGCGTCGTCTTCTTAGCCCCGATGCCTCCACGCGCCGTCTCCGAGCCACGATCGGTCCTCGCGCCGTCTCCTAAGCCCCAATCTGTCCACGCGCCGCCTCCTAAGCCCCGATCGATCCACGCGTTGTCTCCGAGCGCCGATCGGTTCACGCGCTGTCTCCTTTGCTCCGATCGTTCCACGCGCCATCTCCGAGGCCCGATCGGTCTACGCATCGTCTCCTACGCCCCGATCGGTTAACGCGCCGTCTCCGAACCCCGATTGGTCCACACGCCGTCTCCGATTCCCGATCCGTCCGCATGCCGCATTCTAAGCCACGGTCCATCCACGCGCCGTCTCCGAGCACCGATCGGTCCACGCGTCGTCCCCTAATACCCGATCGGTCCACGCGTCGTCTCCTAAGCCCCGATCCGTCGACGCGTCGCTTCCTGAGCCCCGATCGGTCCTCGCGCCGTCTCCTAAGCCCCAATCGGTCGACGCGCCGCCTCCTAAGCCCCGATCGATCCACGCGTTGTCTCCGAGCGCCGATCGGTTCACGCGCTGTCTCCTTTGCTCCGATCGTTCCACGCGCCATCTCCGAGGCCCGATCGGTCTGCGCATCGTCTCCTACGCCCCGATCGGTTAACGCGCCGTCTCCGAACCCCGATTGGTCCACACGCCGTCTCCGATTCCCGATCCGTCCGCATGCCGCATTCTAAGCCACGGTCCATCCACGCGCCGTCTCCGAGCACCGATCGGTCCACGCGTCGTCCCCTAATACCCGATCGGTCCACGCGTCGTCTCCTAAGCCCCGATCCGTCGACGCGTCGCCTCCTGAGCCCCGATCGATCCACGCGCCGCCTCCTCAACCCCGATCGCTCCACTTGCCGTTTCCTGATCCCCGATCGGTCCACACGCCGTCTCCGATTCCCGATCCGTCCGCATGCCGCATTCTAAGCCACGGTCCATCCACGCGCCGTCTCCGAGCCCCGATCCGTCCCCACGCCGTCGCCGAGCCACGATCGGTCCGTGCGCCGCTTCCAGAGGCCTATCGGTCCACCCGTCGTCTCCTGATCTCCGATCGGTCCACGCGCCGTCTCCTAAGCCCCGATCATTCCACGCGCCGTCTCCGAGCCCCGATCGGTCCACGCGCCGTCTCCTAAGCCCCGAACGGTCAACGCGGCTTCTCCTCAGTCCCGATTGGTCCACGCGCCGTCTCCAAGCGCCGATCGGTTCACGCCCCGTCACCCGAGCCCCGATCGTTCCACACGCCGTCTCTGAGCCCCGATCGGTCCAGGCGTGGCGTCCTGAGCCGTGGTCGGTCCACGCGCCGTTTCCTGAGCCCCGATCGGTCCAGGCGTGGCGTCCTGAGCCGTGGTCGCTCCACGCGCCGTTTCCTGAGCCCCGATCGGTCCACACGTCGTCTTCTAAGCCCAGATGCCTCCTTGCGCCGTCTCCCAACCACGATCGGTGCAGGCGCCGCTTCCTGAGCCCCGATCGGTCCACGCGTTTTCTCCTAAGCCCCGATCGGTCCACGCGTCGTCTCCTCAGCCCCGATCGGTCGACGCGTCGTCTCCTGATCCCCGATCGATCCACGCGCCGTCTCCTCAGCCCCGACCGCTCCACGCGCCGTCTCCGAGCGCCGATCGGTGCACGCGCCGTCTCCTGAGCCCCGAACGTCCCACACGCCGCCTCCTAAGCCCCGATCGGTCCAGGCGTCGTCTCCTAAGCCCCGACCGGTCCACGCGCCGTCTCCTGAGCCCCGATCGGTCCACGCGCCGTCTCCTAAGCCCCGATCTGTCCACGGGCCGTCTCCGAGCCGCGATCGGTAAAGCCGCCGTCATCAAGCCCCGATCCGTACACTCGCCGTCTCCGAGCCCCGATCAGTTCACGCATCGTCTCCTAAGCCCCGATCGGTTAACGCGCCGTCTCCGATCCGCGATCGGTCCACGCGCCGTCGCCGAGCCATGATCGGTCCACGCGCGGCCTCCTGAGCCCCGGTTGGTTCACGCGCCGTATCCGAGCCCCCATCGGTCCACGCGTCGTCTCCGAGCCCCGATCGGTCCACGCGCCGTCGCCGAGCCATGATCGGCCCACGCGAGGCTCCTGAGCCCCGATCGCTCCACGCGCCGATTTCTGAGCCCCGATCAATTGACGCGTCTTCTCCTGAGCCCCGATCGCTCCTCGCGCCGTCTCCTGAGCCCCGCTCGGTCCATGCGTCGTCTTCTTAGCCCCGATGCCTCCACGCGCCGTCTCCGAGCCACGATCGGTCTAGGCGCCGCTTCCTGAGCCCCGATCGGTCCAGACGCCTCTTCCTGAGCACCGATCAGTCCACGCGCCGTCTCCTAAGCCCCAATCGGTCCACGCGCCGTCTCCTAAGCCCCGATCGGTCCAAGCGGCGTCTCCGAGCCCCCATCGGTCCACGTGGCGTTTTCTGAGCACCGTTCGGTCCACGCGTCGTCTTCAAAGCCCCGATGCCTCCACGCGCCGTCTCCGAGCCACGATCGGTCCGTGCGCCGCTTCCAGAGCCCCGAACGGTGCACGCGTCTTCTCCTGATCTCCGATCGGTCCACGCGCCTTCTCATATGCCCTGATCGGTCCACGCGCCGTCTCATAAGCCCCGATCGGTCCACTCGCCGTCTCCGAGCGCCGTTCGGTTGACGCGCCGTCTCCTGAGCCCCGATCGTTCCACGCACCGTTTCCGAGCCCCCATCGGTCCACGCGCCGTCTCCTGAGCCCGGATCGGTCCACCCGTCATCCGCGAATCCCCGATCCGTACACGCGTCGTCTCCGAGCCTCGATCGGTCCACGCGTCGTCTCCTAAGCCCCGACCGGTCCACGCGCCGTCTCCTGAGCCCCGATCGTTCCACGCGCCGTCTCCTATGCCGCGATCCGTCCACGGGCCGTCTCCGAGCTGCTATCGGTAAACGCGCCGTCACAAACCCCTGATCCGTAAACGCGGCGTCTCCGTGCCCCGATCGGTCCACGCGCCGTCTCCTGAGCCCCGAACGTCCCACACGCCGCCTCCTAAGCCCCGATCGGTTAACATGGCGTCTCCGAGCCCCGATCGGTCCACGCGCCGTCTCCTGAGCCCCGGTCAGTTCACGCGCCGTCTCCGAGCCCCGATCGATCCACGCGACGTCTTGTAAAGCCCAGATGCCTCCTCGCATCGTCTCCTAAGCCCCGATCGGTCCACGCGCCGATTCCGAGCCCCGATCGGTCCATGCGTCGTCTTCTAAGCCCCGATGCCTCCACGCGCCGTCTCCGAGCCCCGATCGGTGCAGGCGCCGCTTCCTGAGCCCGGATCGGTCCACGCGTCGTCCCCTAATCCCCGATCCGTAAACTTGTCGTGTCTGAGCCTCGATCGGTCCACGCGCCGTCGCCCAGCGCCGATCGGTCCGCGCGCCGTCTCCTGAGCCCCGATCCGTCCACGCGCAACCTCCTGAGCCCCAGTCGGTCCACGCGCCATCTCCTGAGCCCTGATCGGTCCACGCATCGTCTTCTAAGCCCCGATACGTCCACACGTCGTCTCTGATCCCCGATCGGTCCGCGTGCCGCATTCTAAGCCGCGGTCCGTCCATGCGCAGTCTCCGATCACCGATCGGTCCACGCGCCGTCTCCTGAGCCCCGATCGGTCCACGCGCCGTTTCCGAGCCCTGATCGGTCCATGCGTCGTCTTCGAAGCCCCGATGGCTCCACGCGCCGTCTCCGTGCCCCGATCGGTGCAGGCGCCGCTTCCTGAGCCCCGATCGGTCCACGCGTCATCTCCTAAGCCCCGATCGGTTCACGCGCCGTCTCCGGGGCCCCGGTAGATCCACGCGAGTCTCCTAAGCCTCGATCGGTCCACGCGCCGCCTCCGGAGCCCGGATCGATCCATGCGAATCTCCTGAGCTCCGATCGGTCCACGCGCCGTCGCCGATCCACGATCGGTCCGTGCGCCGTCTCCTAAGCCCCGATCGGTCCACGCGCGGCCTGCTTAGCCCCGGTCGGTCCACGCGCCGTCTCCGAGCCCCGATCGGTCCACGCATCGTCTCCTAAGCCCCGATCGGTCCACGCGCCTTCTCCTAAGCCCCGATCGATCCACGCGCCGTCTCCGAGCGCCGATCCGTCCACGCGCGGTCTCCTGAGCCCCAGTCGGTAAACGCGCTGTCTCCGAGCCCCGATCGGTCCACGCATCGTCTCCTAAGCCCCGCTCGGTTAACGCGTCGTTTCGGAGCCCCGATCGGTCTACGCGTCGTCTCCTGAGCCCCGATCGGTCCACGCGTCGTCTCCTGAGCCCCGATCGTTCCACGTGCCATCTCCGAGCGTCGATCGGTCCACGTGCCGTCTCCTGAGCCCCGATCGGTCCACGCGTCGTCTCCTAAGCCCCGATCGCTCCTCGCGCCGTCTCCTGAACCCCGCTCGGTCGATGCTCCGTCTTCTTAACCCCGATGCCTCCACGCGCCGTCTCCGAGCCACGATCGGTCCACGCGCCGTCTCCTGAGCCCCGATCATTCCACGCGCCTTCTCCTAAGCCACGATCGGTCCACGCGCCGTCGCCGAGCCATCATCGGTCCACGCGCGGCCTCCTGAGCCCCGATCGGTCCACGCGCCGTCGCCGAGCCGCGATCGGTCCACGCGCGGCCTCCTGAGCCCCGGTCGGTTCACGCGCCGTATCCGAGCCCCAATCGGTCCACGCGCCGTCTCCTGAGCCCCGATCGTTCCACGCGCCGTCTCCGAGCCCCGATCGATCCACGCGAGTCTCCTGAGCCCCAGTCGGTCCGCGCGCCGTCTCCTGAGCCCTGATCGATCCACGCGTCGTCTCCTGAGCCCCGATCGCGCCACACGCCGTTTCCTGAGCCCCGATCGGTCCACGCGTCGTCTTCAACGCCCCGATGCCTCCACGCGCCGTCTCCGAGCCACGATCGGTCCGTGCGCCGCTTCCACAACGCCGATCGGTCCACGCGTCATCTCCTGATCTCCGATCGGTCCACGCGCCGTCTCCTAAGCCCCGATCGGTCCACGCGCCGTCTCCGAGCGCCGATCGGTTGACGCGCCGTCTCCTGAGCCCCGATCGTTCCACGCGCCGTCTTCTGAGCCCCAATCGGTCCACACGCTGTGTCGTGAGCCCCGATAGGTACACGCGTCGTCTCCTACGCCCGATCGGTCCCCGCGTTGTCTCCTGAGCCCCAATCGGTCTACGCGTCGTCTTCTAAGCTCCGATCGGTCCACGCGCCGTCTCCGAGCCCCGATCGGTCCACGCACCATCTTCTGCTCCCCAATCGGTCCACGCGCCGCCTCCGGAGCCCCAATTGGTCCACGCGCAACCGCCTGAGCCCCAGTCGGTCCACGCGCTGTCTCCGAGCCCCGATCGGTCCACGCGTCGTCTCCGAGCCCCGATCGGTCTACGCGCCGTCGCCGAGCCATGATCGGTCCACGCGCCGCCTACGGAGCCCCGATCGATCCACGCCAATCTCCTGAGCTCCGGTCGGTCGACGCGCCGTCTCCGGAGCCCCGATCGGTCCACGCGTCGTCTCCTAAGCCCCAATCGGTTAACGCGCCGTCTCCTGAGCCCCGATCGTTCTACGCGCCGTCTCCGAGCCCCGATGCGTCCACGCGCGGTCTCCTGAGCCCCAGTCGGTACACGCGCTGTCTCCGAGCCCCGATCGGTCCACGCATCGTCTCCTAAGCCCCGCTCGGTTAACGCGTCGTTTCGGAGCCCCGATCGGTCTACGCGTCGTCTCCTGAGCCCCGATCGGTCCACGCGTCGTCTCCTGAGCCCCGATCGTTCCACGTGCCGTCTCCGAGCGTCGATCGGTCCACGCGCCGGCTCCTGAGCCCCGATCGGTCCACGCGCCGTCTCCTGAGCCCCGATCGCTCCACGCACCGTTTTCTGAGCACCGTTTGGTCGACGCGTCGTCTTCAAAGCCCCAATGCCTCCACGCGCCGTCTCCGAGCCCCGATCGGTCCACGCGCCGTCTCCTGAGCCTGGATCGGTCCACGCGCCGTCGCCGAACCCCAATTGGTCCACGCGCAACCGCCTGAGCCCCAGTCGGTCCACGCGCTGTCTCCGAGCCCCAATCGTTCCACACGCCGTCTCCGAGCGCCGATCGGTTCACGCGCCGTCTCCTGAGCCCCGATCGTTTCACGCGCCGTCTCCGAGCTCCGATCGGTCCACGCGCCGCCTCCTGAGCCCCGATCGGTCCAAGCGCCTTCTCCTAAGCCCCGATGGGTCCACGCGCCGTCTCCGAGCGCCGATCAGTTCACGCGCCGGCACCTGAGCCCCGATCGTTCCACGCGCCGTCTCCGACCCCCGATCGGTCCACGCGCCGTCTCCTGAGCCCGAATCGTTCCACGCGTCGTCCCCGAATCCCTGATCCGTACACGCGTCGTCTCCGAGCCTCGATCGGTCCACGCGCCGTCGCCAAGCCTCGATCGGTCCACGCGCGGCCTCCTGAGCCCCGGTCGGTTCACGTGCCGTCTCCGAGCCCCGATCGATCCACGCGTCGTCTTCTAAGCCCAGATGCCTCCTCGCGCCGTCTCCGAGCCACGATCGGTCCAGGCGCCGCTTTGTGAGCCCGATCGGTCCACGCGCCGTCACCGGAGCCCCGATCGTTCCACGTGCCGTCTCCGAGCCCCGATTGGTGCACGCGCCGTCTCCTGAGCACCGATCGTTCCACACGCCGCCTCCTAAGCTCCGATCTGTCCAGGCGTCGTCTCCTAAGCCCCGACCGGTCCACGCGCCGTCTCCTGAGCCCCGTTCGGCCCACGCGCCGTCTCCTAGCCCCGATCGGTTCACGCATCGTCTCCTAAGCCCCGATCGGTTAACGCGCGGCCTCCTGAGCCCCGATCGGTCGACGCGCCGTCACCGAGCCGCGATCAATCCACGCGCGGCCTCCTGAGCCCCGGTTGGTTTACGCACCGTCTCCTGATCCCCATCGGTCCACGCGGCGCCTCCGGAGCCCCGATCGATCCACACGAGTCTCCTGAGCCCCGGTCGGTCCGCGCGCCGTCACCTGAGCCCCGATCGGTCCACGCATCGTCTCCTGAGCCCCGATCCCTCCACACGCCGCTTCTAGAGCCCCGATCGGTGCACGCGTCGTCTCCTGATCTCCGATCGATCTACGCGCCGTCTCCTAAGCCCCGATCGGTCCACGCGCCTTCTCCTAAGCCCCGATCGGTCCAGGCACCGCTTCCTGAGCCCCGATCGGTCCACGCGCCGTCTCCGAGCGCCGATAAGTTCAAGCGCCGTCTCCTGAGCCCCGATCGTTCCACGCGGCGTCTCCGAGCCCCGATCGATCCACGCGCCGTCTCCTGAGCCCCGATCGGTCGACGCGCCTTCTCCTAAGCCCCGATCGGTCCGCGCACCGTCTCCTGATCCCCATCGCACCACGCGGCGTCTCCGGACCCCCGATCGATCCACGCGAGTCTCCTGAGCCCCAGTCCGTCCACGCGCCGTCTCCGAGCCCCCATCGGTCCACGCGTTGTCTCCTAAGCCCCGATCGGTCCACGCGCCGTCTCCGAGCGCCGAGCGCTCCACGCGCCGTCGCCGAACCCCAATTGGTCCACGCGCAACCGCCTGAGTCCCAGTCGGTCCACGCGCTGTCTCCGAGCCCCGATCGGTCCACGCGCCGTCGCCGAGCCATGATCGGTCCACGCGCGGCCTCCTGAGCCCCAATCGGTCCACAGGCCGTCGCCGATCCACGATCGGTACGTGCGCCGTTTCCAGAGCCCTATCGGTCCACGCTTCGTCTCCTCATCTCCGATCGGTCCACGCGCCGTCTCCTAAGCCCCGATCGGTCCACGCGCTGTCTCCGAGCGCCGATCGGTTCACGCGCCGTCTCCTGAGCCCCGATCGGTCCACGCGCTGTCTCCGAGCCCCGATCGGTCCACGAGCCGTCGCCGAACCCCAATGGGTCCATGCGCAACCGCCTGAGCCCCAGTCGGTCCACGCGCGGCCTCCTGAGCAAATGGTCGGTTCACGCGCCGTCTCCTGAACCCCGATCGGCCCACGCGCCGTCACCGAACCCCAATTGGTCCAGGCGCCGTCTCCGAACCCCGATCGGTCGACGCGCTGTCTCCGAGCCCCGATCGGTCCACGCGCCGTCTTCGAGCCCCGATCGGTCCACTCATCGTCTCCTAAGCCCCAATCGGTTAACGCGCCGTCTCCTGAGACCCGATCGTTCCACGCGCCGTCTCCGAGCCCCGATCGGTCCCTGCGCCGTCTCCTGAGCCCCAATAGGTCCACTCGCTGTCTCCTGAGCCCCAATAGGTCCACTCGCTGTCTCCTGAGCCCCGATAGGTACACGCGTCGTTTCCTACGCCCCGATCAGTCCACGCGCCGTCTCCGAACCCCGAGCGGTCGACGCGCCGTCTCCGAGGCCCGATCGGTCCACGCGCCGTCGCCGAACCCCAATTGGTCCACGCGCAACCGCCTGAGCCCCAGTCGGTCCACGCGCCGTTTCCTGAGCCCCGATCGGTCCACGCGCCGTCTCCTGAGCCCCGATCGATCTACGCGTCGTCTCCTAAGCCCCGATTGGTGGACGAGCCGTCTCCCAACCACGATCGGTTCACGCGCCGTCTCCTAAGCCCCCATCTGTCTACGACCCGTCTCCGGGCCCCGATCGATGCACGCGCCGTCTCCTAAGCCCCGATCGATCCACGCGCCGTCGCCGAACCCCAATTGGTCAACGCTCAACCGCCTGAGCCCCAGTCGGTCCACGCACTGTCTCCGAGCCCCGATCGGTCCACGCGCCGTCTTCGAGGCCGATCGGTCCACGCAACGTCTCCTAAGCCCCAATCGGTTAACGCGCCGTCTCCTGAGCCCCGATCGTTCTACGCGCCGTCTCCGAGCCCCGATCCGTCCACGCGCTGTCTCCGAGCCCCGATGGGTCCACGCATCGTCTCCTAAGCCCCGCTCGGTTAACGCGTCGTTTCGGAGCCCCGATCGGTCTACGCGCCATCTCCTGAGCCCCGATCGGTCCACGCGTCGTCTCCTCAGCCCCGATCGTTCCACGCGCCGTCTCCGAGCGTCGATCAGTCCACGCGCCGTCTTCTGAGCCCCGATCGGTCCAGGCGCCGTCTCCGAGCGCCGATCCGTCCACGCGCTGTCTCCGAGCCCCGATCGGTCCAGGCATCGTCTCCTAAGCCCCGGACGGTCCACCGGCCGTTTCCTAGCCCCGATCGCTCCACGCGCCGTCTCCTGCGCTCTGATCGGTCCACGCTTCGTCTCCTAAGCCCCGATCGCTCGACGCGCCGTCTCCTGAGCCCGATCGGTCCACGCATCGTCTCCTATGTCCCGATCGGTTTTACGCGCCGTCTCCGCGCCCCGATCCGTCCACGCGCCGTCGCCGAGCCATGATCGGTCCACGCGAGGCTCCTGAGCCCCGGTCGGTCCGCGCGCCGTCTCGTAGGCCACAATCGGTCCACGCGCCGTCTCAGAGCGCCGATCATTTCACGCGCCGTCTCCTGAGCCCCGATCGTTCCACGCGCCGTCTCCGAGCCCCAATCGGTCCACGCGGCGTCTCCTGAACCCCGATCGGTTTACGCATCGTCTCCTAAGCCCCGATACGTCCACACGCCGTATTCGAGCCCCGATCGGTCCGCGTGACGCATTCTAAGCCACGGTCCGTCCACGCGCCGTCTCCGAGCACCGATCGGTCCACGCGCCGTCACCTAAGCCCCTATCGGTCCACGCGCCGTCTCCGAGCGCCGATCGGTTCACGCGCCGTCTCCTGAGCCCCGATCGTTCCACGCGCCGTCTCCGAGACCCGATCCGTCCACGCGCCGTCTCCTGAGCCCGGATCGGTCCACGCGTCATCGCCGAATCCCCGATCCGTACACGCGCCGTCTCCGAGACCCGAACGGTTCACGCACCGTCTCCTGATCCCAATCGGTCCACGCGGCGCCTCCGGAGCCCCGATCGATCCACGCGAGTCTCCTGAGCCCCAGTCGGTCCGCGCGCCGTCTCCTGAGCCCGATCGGTCCAAGCGCCGTCTCCTAAGCCCCGTTCGGTCCAAGCGTCTTCTCCAAAACCCCGGTCGGTCCACGCGCCGCCTCCTGAGCCCCGATCGGTCCAAGCGCCTTCTCCTAAGCCCCGATGGGTCCACGCGCCGTCTCCGAGCGCCGATCAGTTCACGCGCCGGCACCTGAGCCCCGATCGTTCCACGCGCCGTCTCCGACCCCCGATCGGTCCACGCGCCGTCTCCTGAGCCCGAATCGTTCCACGCGTCCTCCCCGAATCCCTGATCCGTACACGCGTCGTCTCCGAGCCTCGATCGGTCCACGCGCCGTCGCCAAGACTCGATCGGTCCACGCGCGGCCTCCTGAGCCCCGGTCGGTTCACGTGCCGTCTCCGAGCCCCGATCGATCCACGCGTCGTCTTCTAAGCCCAGATGCCTCCTCGCGCCGTCTCCGAGCCACGATCGGTCCAGGCGCCGCTTTGTGAGCCCGATCGGTCCACGCGCCGTCACCGGAGCCCCGATCGTTCCACTTGCCGTCTCCGAGCCCCGATTGGTGCACGCGCCGTCTCCTGAGCACCGATCGTTCCACACGCCGCCTCCTAAGCTCCGATCTGTCCAGGCGTCGTCTCCTAAGCCCCGACCGGTCCACGCGCCGTCTCCTGAGCCCCGTTCGGCCCACGCGCCGTCTCCTAGCCCCGATCGGTTCACGCATCGTCTCCTAAGCCCCGATCGGTTAACGCGCGGCCTCCTGAGCCCCGTTCGGTCGACGCGCCGTCACCGAGCCGCGATCAATCCACGCGCGGCCTCCTGAGCCCCGGTTGGTTTACGCACCGTCTCCTGATCCCCATCGGTCCACGCGGCGCCTCCGGAGCCCCGATCGATCCACACGAGTCTCCTGAGCCCCGGTCGGTCCGCGCGCCGTCACCTGAGCCCCGATCGGTCCACGCATCGTCTCCTGAGCCCCGATCCCTCCACACGCCGCTTCTAGAGCCCCGATCGGTGCACGCGTCGTCTCCTGATCTCCGATCGATCTACGCGCCGTCTCCTAAGCCCCGATCGGTCCACGCGCCTTCTCCTAAGCCCCGATCGGTCCAGGCACCGCTTCCTGAGCCCCGATCGGTCCACGCGCCGTCTCCGAGCGCCGATAAGTTCAAGCGCCGTCTCCTGAGCCCCGATCGTTCCACGCGGCGTCTCCGAGCCCCGATCGATCCACGCGCCGTCTCCTGAGCCCCGATCGGTCGACGCGCCTTCTCCTAAGCCCCGATCGGTCCGCGCACCGTCTCCTGATCCCCATCGCACCACGCGGCGTCTCCGGACCCCCGATCGATCCACGCGAGTCTCCTGAGCCCCAGTCCGTCCACGCGCCGTCTCCGAGCCCCCATCGGTCCACGCGTTGTCTCCTAAGCCCCGATCGGTCCACGCGCTGTCTCCGAGCGCCGATCGGTTCACGCGCCGTCTCCTGAGCCCCGATCATTCCACGCGCCGTCTCCGAGCCCCGATCGGTCCACGCGTCGTCTCCTGAGCCTCGATCGCTCCACGCGCCGTTTTCTGAGTACCGTTCGGTCCACGCGTCGTCTTCAAAGCCCCGATGCCTCCATGCGCCGTCTCCGAGCCACGATCGGTACGTGCGCCGCTTCCAGAGCACTATCAGTGCACGCGTCGTCTCCTCATCTCCGATCGGTCCACGCGCCGTCTCCTAAGCCCCGATCGGTCCACGCGCTGTCTCCGAGCGCCGATCGGTTCACGCGCCGTCTCCTGAGCCCCGATCGGTCCACGCGCTGTCTCCGAGCCCCGATCGGTCCACGAGCCGTCGCCGAACCCCAATTGGTCCATGCGCAACCGCCTGAGCCCCAGTCGGTCCACGCGCGGCCTCCTGAGCAAATGGTCGGTTCACGCGCCGTCTCCTGAACCCCGATCGGCCCACGCGCCGTCACCGAACCCCAATTGGTCCAGGCGCCGTCTCCGAACCCCGATCGGTCGACGCGCTGTCTCCGAGCCCCGATCGGTCCACGCGCCGTCTTCGAGCCCCGATCGGTCCACTCATCGTCTCCTAAGCCCCAATCGGTTAACGCGCCGTCTCCTGAGACCCGATCGTTCCACGCGCCGTCTCCGAGCCCCGATCGGTCCCTGCGCCGTCTCCTGAGCCCCAATAGGTCCACTCGCTGTCTCCTGAGCCCCAATAGGTCCACACGCTGTCTCGTGAGCCCCGATAGGTACACGCGCCGTGTCCTACGCCCCGATCGGTCCACGCGTCGTCTCCCAAGCCCCGATCGGTCCACGCTGCGTCTCCGAGCCCCGATCGGTCCACACGCCGTATCTGAGCCCCGATCGGTCCGCGTGACGCATTCTAAGCCACGGTCCGTCCACGCGCCGTCTCCGAGCACCGATCGGTCCACGCGCCGTCTCCTGAGCCCCGATCGGTCTACGCGCCGTCTCATGAGCCCCGATCGGTCAACGCATCCTTTCCTAAGCCCCGATACGTTCACACGCCGTCTCCTAAGCCCCGATCGGTTAACGCGCCGTCTCCGAGCCCCGATCAGTCCACGCGCCGTCTCATGAGCCCCGGTCGGTTCATGCGCCGTCTCCGAGCCCCCGTTCGATCCACGCGTCGTCCTGTAAGCCCAGATGCCTTCTCGCGCCGTCTCCGGGCCACGATCGGTCCAGGCGCCGCTTCCTGAGCCACGATCGGTCCACGCGTTGTCTCCTAGGCCCCGATCGGTCCACGCGCCTTCTCCGAGCCCCGATCGGTTCACGCATCGTCTCCTAAGCCCCGATCTGTTAACGCGCCGTCTCCGAGCCCCGAACGGTCCACGCGCGGTCGCCGAACCCTAATTGGTCCACGCACAACCGCCTGAGACCCAGTCGGTTCACGCGCTGTCGCCGAACCTCGATCGGTCCACGCATCGTCTCCGAGCCCCGATCGGTCCACGCGCCGTCGCCGAGCCGCGATCGGTCCACGCGCGGCCTCCTGAGCCCCGATCGGTCCACGCGCCGTCGCCGAGCCGCGATCGGTCCACGCGCGGCCTCCTGAGCCCCGATTAGTTCACGCGCCGTATCGGAGCCCCAATCGGTCCACGCGCCGTCTCCTGAGCCCCGATCGGTCCACGACCCGTCTCCGGGCCCCGATCGGTGCACGCGCCGTCTCCTAAGCCCCGATGGGTCCACGCGCCGTCGCCGAACCCCAATTGGTCCACGCGAAACCGCCTTAGCCCCAGCCGGTCCACGCGCTGTCTCCGAGACCCGATCGGTCCACGCGTCGTCTCCGAGCCCCGATCGGTCCACGCGCCGTCGCCGAGTCATGATCTGTCCACGCGCGGCCTCCTGACACCCGATCGGTCCACGCGCCGACTTCGAGCCCCGATCGGTCCACGCATGCTCTCCTAAGCCCCAATCGGTTAACGCGCCGTCCTCGAGCCCCGATCGGTCCACGCGCCGTCTCCTGTGCCCCGATACGTCCACCCGCAGTCGCCGAGCCCTGATCGGTCCACGCGCTGTCTCCTGAGCCCCGATAGGTACACGCGTCGTCGCCTACACCCCGATCGGTCCACGCGTCGTCTCCTAAGCCCCCATTGGTCCACGTGCCGTCTCCCAGCCCCGATCGGTCCACGCGCCGTCTCCTAATCCCCAATCAGTCCACGACCCGTCTCCGGGCCCCGATCGGTGCACGCGCCGTCTCCTAAGCCCCGATCGGTCCACGCGCCGTCGCCGAACCCCAATTGGTCCACGCGAAACCGCCTGAGCCCCAGTCGGTCCACGCGCTGTCTCCGAGCCCCGATCGGTCCACGCGTCGTCTCCGAGCCCCGATCGGTCCACGCGCCGTCTCCGAGCCCCGTTCGGTCCACGCACTGTCTCCTGATCCCCATGGGTCAACGCGGCGCCTCCGGAGCCCCGATCGATCCACGCGTCGTCTTCGAAGCCCAGATGCCTCCTCGCGCCGTCTCCGAGCTACGATCGGTCCAGGCGCTGCTTCCTGAGCCCCAATCGGTCCACGCATCGTCACCTAAGCCGCGATCGGTCCACGCGCCGTCACCGAGCCATGATCGGTCCACGCGCGGCTCCTGAGCCCCATCGGTCCACGCGCCGTCGCCGAGCGGGGATCGGTCCACGCGCGGGTTCCTGAGTCCCAGTTGGTTCACGCGCCGTATCCGAGCCCCAATCGGTCCACGCGCCGGCTCCTGAGCCCCGATCGGTCCACACGCCATCTCCTAAGCCCCGATCATTCCACGCGCCACCTCCGAGCCTCGATCGATCCACGCGCCGTCTCATAAGCGCCGATCGGACCACGCGCCTTCTCCTCAGCCCCGATCGGTCCACGCGCCGTCTCCGAGCGCCGATTAGTTCACGCGCCGTCTCCTGAGCCCCCATCGCTCCACGCTCCGTCTCCCAGCCCCGATCGGTCCACGCGCCGTCTCCTAAGCTCCGATCGTTCCGCGCGCCGTCTCCCAGCCCCGATCGGTCCACGCGCCGTCTCCTGAGCCCCGATCGGTCCACGCGCCGTCTCCTGAGCCCCGATCGGTCCACGCGTCGTTCCCTAAGCCCCGATCCACTCAAGCGCCGTCGCCTGAGCCCCGATCGGTTCACCCGTCGTTCCCTAAGCCCTGATCCATCCACGGCGCCGTCTCCTGAGCCCCGATCGGTGCACGCATCGTCTCCTAAGCCCCGATATGTCCACGCGTCGTCTCCGAGCCACGATCGGTCCAGCCGCCGCTTCCTAAGCCCCGATCGGTCCACGCGCCGTCTCCTAACCCCCGATCGGTCCACGCGCCGTCTCCTGAGCCCCGATCGGTCCACGCGTCGTCCACTAAGCCCCGATCGGTCCACGCATCGTCTCCTAAGCCCCAGACGGTCCACGCGCCGTCTCCGAACCCTGATCGGTCGACGCGCCGTCTCCGAACGCCGATCGGTTCACGCGCCGTCTCCTGAGCCCCGATCGCTCCACGCGTCTTCTCCTAAGCCCCAATCGTTCTACGCGCCGTCTCCGAGCCCCGATCGGTCCACGCGCCGTCTCCTGAGCCCCGATCGGTCCACGCGTCGTCTCCTAAGCCCCGTTCGGTCCACGCGCCGTCTCCTAAGCCCCAATCTGTCCACGACCCGTCTCCGGGCCCCGATCGGTGCACGCGCCGTCTCCTAAGCCCCGATCGGTCCACGCCCTGTCGCCGAGCGCCGATCGGTTCACTCGCCGTCTCCTGAGACCCGATCCGTCCACGCGCTGGCGCCGAGCCATGATCGGTCCACGCGCGGCCTCCTGAGCCCCAATCGGTCCACGCGCCGTCTCCCGAGCCCCGTTCGGTCCACGCACCATCTCCTGCTGCCCAATCGGTCCATGCGCCGCCTCCGGAGCCCCGATCGATCCACGCGAATCTCCTGAGCTCCGATCGGTCCACGTGTCGTTCCCTAAGCCCCGTTCCATCCACGCGCAGTCTCCAGAGCCCCAATCGGTCCACGCGCCGTCTCCTGAGCCCCGATCGGTCCACGCGCCGTCTCCTGAGCCCCGATTGGTCCACGCGTCGTTCCCTAAACTTCGATCCATCCACGCGCAGTCTCCCGAGCCCCAATCGGTCCACGCGCCGTCTCCTGAGCCCCGATCGGTCCACGTGCCGTCTCCTGAGCCCCGATCGGTCCACGCGTTGTCTCCTAAGCCACGATCGGTCCATGCGCCTTCTCCTAAGCCCCGATAGGTCCACGCGCCGTCTCCGTGCGCCGATCGGGTAACGCGCCGTCTCCTGAGCCCCGATCGTTCCATGCGCCGTCTCCGAGCCCCGATCGGTCCACGCGCCGTCTCCTGAGCCCGGATCGGTCCATGCGTCGTCCCCGAATCCCCGATCCTTACAATCGTCGTTTCCGTGCCTCGATCGGTCCACGCGCCGTCGCCGAACCCCGATCGGTCCAGGCGTGGCCTCCTGAGCCCCGGTCGGTCCACGCGCCGTCTCCGAGCCTCGATCCGTCGACGCGTCGTCTCCTGAGCACCGATCGATCCACGGCCGCCTCCTGAGCATCGATCGCTCCACGCGCCGTCTCCTGAGCCCCGATCGGTCCACCTGCCGTCTCCCTGCCCCGATGGGTCCACGCGCCGTTTCCTTAGCCCCGAACGGTCGACGCGTCGTCTCCGGCCCCCGATCGGTGCACGCGCCGTCTCTTAAGCCCCGATCGGTCCACGCGCCGTCTCCTGAGCACCGATCGGTCCACGCGTCGTTCCCTAAACCCCGATCCATCCACGCGCAGTCTCCCGAGCCCCAATCGGTTCACGCGCCGTCTCCTGAGCCCCGATCGGTCCACGTGCCGTCTCCTGAGCCCCGATCGGTCCACGCGTCGTCTCCTAACCCACGATCGGTCCACGCGTCGTCTCAGAGCCCCGATGCCTCCACGCGCCGTCTCCGAGCCACTATCGGTCCGTGCGCCGCTTCCAGAGCCCCGATCGGTCCAGGCGCCGCTTCCTGCGCCCCGATCGGTCCACGCGCCGTCTCCTAAGCCCCAATCGGTCCACGTAGCGTCTCCGAGCGCCGATCATTTCACGCGCCGTTTCCTGTGACCCGGTAGTTCCACGCGCCGTCTCCGAGACCCGATCGATCCACGCGCCGCCTCCTGAGCCCCGATCGGTCCACGCGCTGTCTCCTGAGCCCCGATAGGTACACGCGTAGTCTCCTAAGCCCCGATCGGTCCACGCGTCGTCTCCGAGCTCTGATCGGTCCACACGCCGTTTCCTGAGCCCCGATCGGTCCATACGTCGTCTTCTAAACCCCGATGCCTCCACGCGCCGTCTCCGAGCCAGATCGGTTCTGGCGCCGCTTCCCGAGCTCCGATCAGTCCACGCGCCGTCTCCTAAGCCCCGATCGCTCCACGGGCCGTCTCCTAAGACCCGATTGCTCCACGGGCCGTTTCCTGAGCCCCGATCGTTCCACACGCCGCCCCCTAAGTCTCGATCGGTCCAGGCGTCGTCTCCTAAGCCCCGACCGGCTCACGCGCCGTCTCCTGTGCCCCGATCGCTTCACGTGCCGTCTCCTAAGCCCCGATCGGTCCACCCGTCGTCTCTTAAGCCCCAATCGGTCCACGCGCCATCTCCGAGCCTCGATCATTTCACGCGCTGTCTCCTGAGCCCCGGTCGGTCCACGCGCCGTCACCTGAGCCCTGATCGGTCGACGCGTCGTCTCCTGAGCCCCGATCGCTCCACACGCCGTTTCTTGAGCCACGATCGGTCCACGCGTCGTCTTCAAAGCCCCGATCCGTACACGCGTCGTCTCCAAGCCTCGATCTGTCCACGCGCCGTCGCCGAGCCCCGATCGGTCCACGCGTTGTCTCCGAGCCCCGATCAGTCCACGCATCGTCTCCTAAGCCCCGATCGATTAACGCGCCGTCTCCGAGCCCCGATCGGTCCACGCCCCGTCGCCGAGCGCCGATCGGTTCACGCGCCGTCTCCTGAGACCCGATCCGTCTACACGCTGGCGCCGAGCCGCGATCGGTCCACGCGCGGCCTCCTGAGCCCAAATCGGTTCACGCGCCGTCTCCTGAGCCCCGATTGGTCCACGCGCCGTCTCCTGAGCCCCGATCGGTCCACGCGTCGTCTCCTCAGCCCCGATCGGTCCACGCGCCGTCTCCTGAGCCCCGATCAGTCCACGCGTCGTTCCCTAAACCCCGATCCATCCACGCGCAGTCTCCCGAGCCCCATTCGGTCCACGCGCCGTCTCCTGAGCCCCGATCGGTCCACGTGCCGTCTCCTGAGCCCCGATCGGTCTGCGCGTCGTCTCCTAAGCCACGATCGGTCCACGCGTCGTCTCCGAGCCCCGATGCCTCCACGCGCCGTCTCCGAGCCACTATCGGTCCGTGCGCCGCTTCCAGAGCCCCGATCGGTCCAGGCGCCGCTTCCTGCGCCCCGATCGGTCCACGCGCCGTCTCTTAAGCCCCAATCGGTCCACGCGGCGTCTCCGTGCGCCGATCATTTCACGCGCCGTTTCCTGAGACCCGATATTTCCACGCACCGTCTCCGAGCCTCGATCGATCCACGCGCCGCCTCCTGAGCCCCGATCGGTCCACGCGCTGTCTCCTGAGCCCCGATAGGTACACGCGTAGTCTCCTAAGCCCCGATGGGTCCACGCGGCGTCTCCGAGCTCTGATCGGTCTACACGCCGTTTCCTGAGCCCCGATCGGTCCATACGTCGTCTTCTAAACCCCGATGCCTCCACGCGCCGTCTCCGAGCCAGATCGGTTCTGGCGCCGCTTCTCGAGCCCCGATCAGTCCACGCGCCGTCTCCTAAGCCCGGATCGCTCCACGGGCCGTCTTCTGAGCCCCGATTGCTCCACGGGCAGTTTCCTGAGCCCCGATCGTTCCACACGCCGCGCCCTAAGTCTCGATCGGTCCAGGCGTCGTCTCCTAAGCCCCGACCGGCTCACGCGCCGTCTCCTGTGCCCCGATCGAATCACGTGCCGTCTCCTAAGCCCCGATCGGTCCACCTGTCGTCTCTTAAGCCCCAATCGGTCCACGCGCCATCTCCGAGCCCCGATCATTTCACGCGCTGTCTCCTGAGCCCCGGTCGGTCCACGCGCCGTCACCTGAGCCCTGATCGGTCGACGCGTCGTCTCCTGAGCCCCGATCGTTCCACACGCCGTTTCTTGAGCCACGATCGGTCCACGCGTCGTCTTCAAAGCCCCGATCCGTACACGCGTCGTCTCCAAGCCTCGATCTGTCCACGCGCCGTCGCCGAGCCCCGATCGGTCCACGCGTCGTCTCCAAGCCCCGATCGGTTCACGCATCGTCTCCTAAGCCCCGATCGGTCCACGCGTCGTCTCCTAAGCCCCGATCCGTTGACGTGTCGTCTCCTGAGGCCCGATGGATCCACCCGTCTTCTCCTGAGCCCCGACCGCTCCACGCCTCGTCTTCGAGCTCCGATCGGTCCACGCGCCGTTTCCCAGGCCCGATCGGTGCAGGCGCCGCTTCCTGAGCCCCGATCGGCCCACGCGCAGTCTCCTGAGCCCCGCTCGTTCCACGCATCGCCTCCTGAGCACCGCTCGGTTAACGCGTCGTTTCGGAGCGCCGATCGGTCCACGCGTCGGCTCCTAAGCCCCGATCGGCCCACGCACCGTCTCCTGAGCCCCGTTCGTTCCACGCGCCGTCTCCGAGCCGCGATCGGTCCACGCGCCGTCGCCGAGCCATGATCGGACCACGCGCAGCCTCCTGAGCCCCGATCCGTCCACGTGCTGGCGCCGAGCCGCGATCGGCCCACGCGCGGGCTCCTGAGCCCCAATCGGTCCACCCAACGTTTCCGAGCCCCGACCGCTCCACGCGTCGTCTCCTGAGCCGCACGCGGTCAATGCGTCGTCTTCTTAGCCCCGATCGCTCCACGCGCCGTCTCCTGAGCTCCAATCGGTCCACTTATCGTCTCCTAAGCCCCGGTCACTCCACGCGCCGTCTCCTGAGCCCCGATCGGTCCACGCGCCGTCTCGGAGTCCCGATCGGTCCACGCGCCGATTCCTAAGCCCCAATCTGTCCACGCGCCGTTTCCTAAGCCCCAATCTGTCCACGCGTCGTCTCCTAAGCCCCGATCGGTCCACGCGCCGTGTCCGAGCCCCGACCGCTCCACGCGTCGTCTCCTGAGCCGCACGCGGTCAATGCGTCGTCTTCTTAGCCCCGATCGCTCCACGCGCCGTCTCCTGAGCCCCGATCGGTCCACGCGCTGTCTCGGAGTCCCGATCGGTCCACGCGCCGATTCCTAAGCCCCAATCTGTCCACGCGCCGTTTCCTAAGCCCCAATCTGTCCACGCGTCGTCTCCTAAGCCCCGATCGGTCCACGCGCCGTGTCCGAGCCCCGATCGCTCCACGCGCCGTCTCCGGAGCCCCGATCGGTCCACGCGCCGTCTCCGAGCCCCCATCGATCCAAGCGCCGTGTCCTGAGCCCCGATCGGACCAAGCGCCGTCTCCTGAGCCCCGAACGTTCTACCCGCCTTCTCCTAAGCCACGACCGGTCCACGCGTTGTCTCCGAGCACCGATTGGTTCACGCACCGTCTCCTAAGCCCCGATCGGTCCACGCGCCGTGTCCTGAGCCCCGATCGGTCCACGCGCTGTCTCCTGAGCCCCGATAGGTACACGCGTAGTCTCCTAAGCCCCGATGGGTCCACGCGGCGTCTCCGAGCTCTGATCGGTCTACACGCCGTTTCCTGAGCCCCGATCGGTCCATACGTCGTCTTCTAAACCCCGATGCCTCCACGCGCCGTCTCCGAGCCACTATCGGTCCGTGCGCCGCTTCCAGAGCCCCGATCGGTCCAGGCGCCGCTTCCTGCGCCCCGATCGGTCCACGCGCCGTCTCTTAAGCCCCAATCGGTCCACGCGGCGTCTCCGTGCGCCGATCATTTCACGCGCCGTTTCCTGAGACCCGATATTTCCACGCACCGTCTCCGAGCCTCGATCGATCCACGCGCCGCCTCCTGAGCCCCGATCGGTCCACGCGCTGTCTCCTGAGCCCCGATAGGTACACGCGTAGTCTCCTAAGCCCCGATGGGTCCACGCGGCGTCTCCGAGCTCTGATCGGTCTACACGCCGTTTCCTGAGCCCCGATCGGTCCATACGTCGTCTTCTAAACCCCGATGCCTCCACGCGCCGTCTCCGAGCCAGATCGGTTCTGGCGCCGCTTCTCGAGCCCCGATCAGTCCACGCGCCGTCTCCTAAGCCCGGATCGCTCCACGGGCCGTCTTCTGAGCCCCGATTGCTCCACGGGCAGTTTCCTGAGCCCCGATCGTTCCACACGCCGCGCCCTAAGTCTCGATCGGTCCAGGCGTCGTCTCCTAAGCCCCGACCGGCTCACGCGCCGTCTCCTGTGCCCCGATCGAATCACGTGCCGTCTCCTAAGCCCCGATCGGTCCACCTGTCGTCTCTTAAGCCCCAATCGGTCCACGCGCCATCTCCGAGCCCCGATCATTTCACGCGCTGTCTCCTGAGCCCCGGTCGGTCCACGCGCCGTCACCTGAGCCCTGATCGGTCGACGCGTCGTCTCCTGAGCCCCGATCGTTCCACACGCCGTTTCTTGAGCCACGATCGGTCCACGCGTCGTCTTCAAAGCCCCGATCCGTACACGCGTCGTCTCCAAGCCTCGATCTGTCCACGCGCCGTCGCCGAGCCCCGATCGGTCCACGCGTCGTCTCCAAGCCCCGATCGGTTCACGCATCGTCTCCTAAGCCCCGATCGGTCCACGCGTCGTCTCCTAAGCCCCGATCCGTTGACGTGTCGTCTCCTGAGGCCCGATGGATCCACCCGTCTTCTCCTGAGCCCCGACCGCTCCACGCCTCGTCTTCGAGCTCCGATCGGTCCACGCGCCGTTTCCCAGGCCCGATCGGTGCAGGCGCCGCTTCCTGAGCCCCGATCGGCCCACGCGCAGTCTCCTGAGCCCCGCTCGTTCCACGCATCGCCTCCTGAGCACCGCTCGGTTAACGCGTCGTTTCGGAGCGCCGATCGGTCCACGCGTCGGCTCCTAAGCCCCGATCGGCCCACGCACCGTCTCCTGAGCCCCGTTCGTTCCACGCGCCGTCTCCGAGCCGCGATCGGTCCACGCGCCGTCGCCGAGCCATGATCGGACCACGCGCAGCCTCCTGAGCCCCGATCCGTCCACGTGCTGGCGCCGAGCCGCGATCGGCCCACGCGCGGGCTCCTGAGCCCCTATCGGTCCACCCAACGTTTCCGAGCCCCGACCGCTCCACGCGTCGTCTCCTGAGCCGCACGCGGTCAATGCGTCGTCTTCTTAGCCCCGATCGCTCCACGCGCCGTCTCCTGAGCTCCAATCGGTCCACTTATCGTCTCCTAAGCCCCGGTCACTCCACGCGCCGTCTCCTGAGCCCCGATCGGTCCACGCGCCGTCTCGGAGTCCCGATCGGTCCACGCGCCGATTCCTAAGCCCCAATCTGTCCACGCGCCGTTTCCTAAGCCCCAATCTGTCCACGCGTCGTCTCCTAAGCCCCGATCGGTCCACGCGCCGTGTCCGAGCCCCGACCGCTCCACGCGTCGTCTCCTGAGCCGCACGCGGTCAATGCGTCGTCTTCTTAGCCCCGATCGCTCCACGCGCCGTCTCCTGAGCCCCGATCGGTCCACGCGCTGTCTCGGAGTCCCGATCGGTCCACGCGCCGATTCCTAAGCCCCAATCTGTCCACGCGCCGTTTCCTAAGCCCCAATCTGTCCACGCGTCGTCTCCTAAGCCCCGATCGGTCCACGCGCCGTGTCCGAGCCCCGATCGCTCCACGCGCCGTCTCCGGAGCCCCGATCGGTCCACGCGCCGTCTCCGAGCCCCCATCGATCCAAGCGCCGTGTCCTGAGCCCCGATCGGACCAAGCGCCGTCTCCTGAGCCCCGAACGTTCTACCCGCCTTCTCCTAAGCCACGACCGGTCCACGCGTTGTCTCCGAGCACCGATTGGTTCACGCACCGTCTCCTAAGCCCCGATCGGTCCACGCGCCGTGTCCGAGCGCCGATTGGTTCACGCGCCATCTCCTGAGCCCCGATCGGTCCACGCGTCGTCTCCGAGCTCCGATCGGTCCACGCGCCGTTTCCTGAGCCCCGATCGGTCCATACGTCGTCTTCGAAACCCCGATGCCTCCACGCGCCGACTCCAAGCCACGATCGGTCCAGGCGCCGCTTCACCAGCCCCGATCGGTCCACGCGCCGTCTCCTACGCCCCGATCGGTTCACCCGTCGTCTCTTAAGCCCCAATCGGTCCACGCGCCGTCTCCTAACCCCCGATCGGTCCACGCGCCGTCTCCTGAGCCCCGATCGGTCCACGCGTCGTCCACTAAGCCCCGATCGGTCCACGCATCGTCTCCTAAGCCCCAGACGGTCCACGCGCCGTCTCCGAACCCTGATCGGTCGACGCGCCGTCTCCGAACGCCGATCGGTTCACGCGCCGTCTCCTGAGCCCCGATCGCTCCACGCGTCTTCTCCTAAGCCCCAATCGTTCTACGCGCCGTCTCCGAGCCCCGATCGGTCCACGCGCCGTCTCCTGAGCCCCGATCGGTCCACGCGTCGTCTCCTAAGCCCCGTTCGGTCCACGCGCCGTCTCCTAAGCCACAATCTGTCCACGACCCGTCTCCGGGCCCCGATCGGTGCACGCGCCGTCTCCTAAGCCCCGATCGGTCCACGCCCTGTCGCCGAGCGCCGATCGGTTCACTCGCCGTCTCCTGAGACCCGATCCGTCCACGCGCTGGCGCCGAGCCATGATCGGTCCACGCGCGGCCTCCTGAGCCCCAATCGGTCCACGCGCCGTCTCCCGAGCCCCGTTCGGTCCACGCACCATCTCCTGCTGCCCAATCGGTCCATGCGCCGCCTCCGGAGCCCCGATCGATCCACGCGAATCTCCTGAGCTCCGATCGGTCCACGTGTCGTTCCCTAAGCCCCGTTCCATCCACGCGCAGTCTCCAGAGCCCCAATCGGTCCACGCGCCGTCTCCTGAGCCCCGATCGGTCCACGCGCCGTCTCCTGAGCCCCGATCGGTCCACGCGCCGTCTCCTGAGCCCCGATTGGTCCACGCGTCGTTCCCTAAACTTCGATCCATCCACGCGCAGTCTCCCGAGCCCCAATCGGTCCACGCGCCGTCTCCTGAGCCCCGATCGGTCCACGTGCCGTCTCCTGAGCCCCGATCGGTCCACGCGTTGTCTCCTAAGCCACGATCGGTCCATGCGCCTTCTCCTAAGCCCCGATAGGTCCACGCGCCGTCTCCGTGCGCCGATCGGGTAACGCGCCGTCTCCTGAGCCCCGATCGTTCCATGCGCCGTCTCCGAGCCCCGATCGGTCCACGCGCCGTCTCCTGAGCCCGGATCGGTCCATGCGTCGTCCCCGAATCCCCGATCCTTACAATCGTCGTTTCCGTGCCTCGATCGGTCCACGCGCCGTCGCCGAACCCCGATCGGTCCAGGCGTGGCCTCCTGAGCCCCGGTCGGTCCACGCGCCGTCTCCGAGCCCCGATCCGTCGACGCGTCGTCTCCTGAGCACCGATCGATCCACGGCCGCCTCCTGAGCATCGATCGCTCCACGCGCCGTCTCCTGAGCCCCGATCGGTCCACCTGCCGTCTCCCTGCCCCGATGGGTCCACGCGCCGTTTCCTTAGCCCCGAACGGTCGACGCGTCGTCTCCGGCCCCCGATCGGTGCACGCGCCGTCTCTTAAGCCCCGATCGGTCCACGCGCCGTCTCCTGAGCACCGATCGGTCCACGCGTCGTTCCCTAAACCCCGATCCATCCACGCGCAGTCTCCCGAGCCCCAATCGGTTCACGCGCCGTCTCCTGAGCCCCGATCGGTCCACGTGCCGTCTCCTGAGCCCCGATCGGTCCACGCGTCGTCTCCTAAGCCACGATCGGTCCACGCGTCGTCTCAGAGCCCCGATGCCTCCACGCGCCGTCTCCGAGCCACTATCGGTCCGTGCGCCGCTTCCAGAGCCCCGATCGGTCCAGGCGCCGCTTCCTGCGCCCCGATCGGTCCACGCGCCGTCTCCTAAGCCCCAATCGGTCCACGTAGCGTCTCCGAGCGCCGATCATTTCACGCGCCGTTTCCTGTGACCCGGTAGTTCCACGCGCCGTCTCCGAGACCCGATCGATCCACGCGCCGCCTCCTGAGCCCCGATCGGTCCACGCGCTGTCTCCTGAGCCCCGATAGGTACACGCGTAGTCTCCTAAGCCCCGATCGGTCCACGCGTCGTCTCCGAGCTCTGATCGGTCCACACGCCGTTTCCTGAGCCCCGATCGGTCCATACGTCGTCTTCTAAACCCCGATGCCTCCACGCGCCGTCTCCGAGCCAGATCGGTTCTGGCGCCGCTTCCCGAGCTCCGATCAGTCCACGCGCCGTCTCCTAAGCCCCGATCGCTCCACGGGCCGTCTCCTAAGACCCGATTGCTCCACGGGCCGTTTCCTGAGCCCCGATCGTTCCACACGCCGCCCCCTAAGTCTCGATCGGTCCAGGCGTCGTCTCCTAAGCCCCGACCGGCTCACGCGCCGTCTCCTGTGCCCCGATCGCTTCACGTGCCGTCTCCTAAGCCCCGATCGGTCCACCCGTCGTCTCTTAAGCCCCAATCGGTCCACGCGCCATCTCCGAGCCTCGATCATTTCACGCGCTGTCTCCTGAGCCCCGGTCGGTCCACGCGCCGTCACCTGAGCCCTGATCGGTCGACGCGTCGTCTCCTGAGCCCCGATCGCTCCACACGCCGTTTCTTGAGCCACGATCGGTCCACGCGTCGTCTTCAAAGCCCCGATCCGTACACGCGTCGTCTCCAAGCCTCGATCTGTCCACGCGCCGTCGCCGAGCCCCGATCGGTCCACGCGTTGTCTCCGAGCCCCGATCAGTCCACGCATCGTCTCCTAAGCCCCGATCGATTAACGCGCCGTCTCCGAGCCCCGATCGGTCCACGCGCCGTCTCCTGAGCCCCGATCGGTCCACGCGTCGTCTCCTCAGCCCCGATCGGTCCACGCGCCGTCTCCTGAGCCCCGATCAGTCCACGCGTCGTTCCCTAAACCCCGATCCATCCACGCGCAGTCTCCCGAGCCCCATTCGGTCCACGCGCCGTCTCCTGAGCCCCGATCGGTCCACGTGCCGTCTCCTGAGCCCCGATCGGTCCGCGCGTCGTCTCCTAAGCCACGATCGGTCCACGCGTCGTCTCCGAGCCCCGATGCCTCCACGCGCCGTCTCCGAGCCACTATCGGTCCGTGCGCCGCTTCCAGAGCCCCGATCGGTCCAGGCGCCGCTTCCTGCGCCCCGATCGGTCCACGCGCCGTCTCTTAAGCCCCAATCGGTCCACGCGGCGTCTCCGTGCGCCGATCATTTCACGCGCCGTTTCCTGAGACCCGATATTTCCACGCACCGTCTCCGAGCCTCGATCGATCCACGCGCCGCCTCCTGAGCCCCGATCGGTCCACGCGCTGTCTCCTGAGCCCCGATAGGTACACGCGTAGTCTCCTAAGCCCCGATCGGTCCACGCGGCGTCTCCGAGCTCTGATCGGTCCACACGCCGTTTCCTGAGCCCCGATCGGTCCATACGTCGTCTTCTAAACCCCGATGCCTCCACGCGCCGTCTCCGAGCCAGATCGGTTCTGGCGCCGCTTCTCGAGCCCCGATCAGTCCACGCGCCGTCTCCTAAGCCCGGATCGCTCCACGGGCCGTCTTCTGAGCCCCGATTGCTCCACGGGCAGTTTCCTGAGCCCCGATCGTTCCACACGCCGCGCCCTAAGTCTCGATCGGTCCAGGCGTCGTCTCCTAAGCCCCGACCGGCTCACGCGCCGTCTCCTGTGCCCCGATCGAATCACGTGCCGTCTCCTAAGCCCCGATCGGTCCACCTGTCGTCTCTTAAGCCCCAATCGGTCCACGCGCCATCTCCGAGCCCCGATCATTTCACGCGCTGTCTCCTGAGCCCCGGTCGGTCCACGCGCCGTCACCTGAGCCCTGATCGGTCGACGCGTCGTCTCCTGAGCCCCGATCGTTCCACACGCCGTTTCTTGAGCCACGATCGGTCCACGCGTCGTCTTCAAAGCCCCGATCCGTACACGCGTCGTCTCCAAGCCTCGATCTGTCCACGCGCCGTCGCCGAGCCCCGATCGGTCCACGCGTCGTCTCCAAGCCCCGATCGGTTCACGCATCGTCTCCTAAGCCCCGATCGGTCCACGCGTCGTCTCCTAAGCCCCGATCCGTTGACGTGTCGTCTCCTGAGGCCCGATGGATCCACCCGTCTTCTCCTGAGCCCCGACCGCTCCACGCCTCGTCTTCGAGCTCCGATCGGTCCACGCGCCGTTTCCCAGGCCCGATCGGTGCAGGCGCCGCTTCCTGAGCCCCGATCGGCCCACGCGCAGTCTCCTGAGCCCCGCTCGTTCCACGCATCGCCTCCTGAGCACCGCTCGGTTAACGCGTCGTTTCGGAGCGCCGATCGGTCCACGCGTCGGCTCCTAAGCCCCGATCGGCCCACGCACCGTCTCCTGAGCCCCGTTCGTTCCACGCGCCGTCTCCGAGCCGCGATCGGTCCACGCGCCGTCGCCGAGCCATGATCGGACCACGCGCAGCCTCCTGAGCCCCGATCCGTCCACGTGCTGGCGCCGAGCCGCGATCGGCCCACGCGCGGGCTCCTGAGCCCCAATCGGTCCACCCAACGTTTCCGAGCCCCGACCGCTCCACGCGTCGTCTCCTGAGCCGCACGCGGTCAATGCGTCGTCTTCTTAGCCCCGATCGCTCCACGCGCCGTCTCCTGAGCCCCGATCGGTCCACGCGCTGTCTCGGAGTCCCGATCGGTCCACGCGCCGATTCCTAAGCCCCAATCTGTCCACGCGCCGTTTCCTAAGCCCCAATCTGTCCACGCGTCGTCTCCTAAGCCCCGATCGGTCCACGCGCCGTGTCCGAGCCCCGATCGCTCCACGCGCCGTCTCCGGAGCCCCGATCGGTCCACGCGCCGTCTCCGAGCCCCCATCGATCCAAGCGCCGTGTCCTGAGCCCCGATCGGACCAAGCGCCGTCTCCTGAGCCCCGAACGTTCTACCCGCCTTCTCCTAAGCCACGACCGGTCCACGCGTTGTCTCCGAGCACCGATTGGTTCACGCACCGTCTCCTAAGCCCCGATCGGTCCACGCGCCGTGTCCGAGCGCCGATTGGTTCACGCGCCATCTCCTGAGCCCCGATCGGTCCACGCGTCGTCTCCGAGCTCCGATCGGTCCACGCGCCGTTTCCTGAGCCCCGATCGGTCCATACGTCGTCTTCGAAACCCCGATGCCTCCACGCGCCGACTCCAAGCCACGATCGGTCCAGGCGCCGCTTCACCAGCCCCGATCGGTCCACGCGCCGTCTCCTACGCCCCGATCGCTCCACGCACCGTCTCCTACTCCCCAATCGGTTCACACGCCGCCTCCGAAGGTCCGTTAGATCCACGCGAGTCTCCTAAGCCCCGACCGGTCCACGCGCTATCTCCTGAGCCCCGATCGGTCCACGAGTCGTCTCCTAAGCCCCGATCGGTCCGCGCGTCGTCTCCTAAGCCACGATCGGTCCACGCGTCGTCTCCGAGCCCCGATGCCTCCACGCGCCGTCTCCGAGCCACTATCGGTCCGTGCGCCGCTTCCAGAGCCCCGATCGGTCCAGGCGCCGCTTCCTGCGCCCCGATCGGTCCACGCGCCGTCTCTTAAGCCCCAATCGGTCCACGCGGCGTCTCCGTGCGCCGATCATTTCACGCGCCGTTTCCTGAGACCCGATAGTTCCACGCACCGTCTCCGAGCCCCGATCGATCCACGCGCCGCCTCCTGAGCCCCGATCGGTCCACGCGCTGTCTCCTGAGCCCCGATAGGTACACGCGTAGTCTCCTAAGCCCCGATCGGTCCACGCGTCGTCTCCGAGCTCTGATCGGTCCACACGCCGTTTCCTGAGCCCCGATCGGTCCATACGTCGTCTTCTAAACCCCGATGCCTCCACGCGCCGTCTCCGAGCCAGATCGGTTCTGGCGCCGCTTCTCGAGCCCCGATCAGTCCACGCGCCGTCTCCTAAGCCCGGATCGCTCCACGGGCCGTCTCCTGAGCCCCGATTGCTCCACGGGCAGTTTCCTGAGCCCCGATCGTTCTACACGCCGCGCCCTAAGTCTCGATCGGTCCAGGCGTCGTCTCCTAAGCCCCGACCGGCTCACGCGCCGTCTCCTGTGCCCCGATCGATTCACGTGCCGTCTCCTAAGCCCCGATCGGTCCACCTGTCGTCTCTTAAGCCCCAATCCGTCCACGCGCCATCTCCGAGCCCCGATCATTTCACGCGCTGTCTCCTGAGCCCCGGTCGGTCCACGCGCCGTCACCTGAGCCCTGATCGGTCGACGCGTCGTCTCCTGAGCCCCGATCGTTCCACACGCCGTTTCTTGAGCCACGATCGGTCCACGCGTCGTCTTCAAAGCCCCGATCCGTACACGCGTCGTCTCCAAGCCTCGATCTGTCCACGCGCCGTCGCCGAGCCCCGATCGGTCCACGCGTCGTCTCCAAGCCCCGATCGGTTCACGCATCGTCTCCTAAGCCCCGATCGGTCCACGCGTCGTGTCCTAAGCCCCGATCCGTTGACGTGTCGTCTCCTGAGTCCCGATGGATCCACCCGTCTTCTCCTGAGCCCCGACCGCTCCACGCCTCGTCTCCGAGCTCCGATCGGTCCACGCGCCGTTTCCCAGGCCCGATCGGTGCAGGCGCCGCTTCCTGAGCCCCGATCGGCCCACGCGCAGTCTCCTGAGCCCCGATCGTTCCACGCATCGCCTCCTGAGCACCGGACGGTCCAGGCGCCGTCTCCGAACCCCGATCGGTCGACGCGCCATCTCCGAGCCCCGATCGGTCCACGCGCCGTCGCCGAACCCCAATTGGTCCACGCGCAACCGCCTGAGCCCCAGTTGGTCCACGCGCCGTTTCCTGAGCCCCGATCGGTCAACGTCCCGTCTCCGGGCCCCGATCGATGCACGCGCCGTGTCCTAAGTCCCGATCGATCCACGCGCCGTCGCCGAACCCCAATTGGTCCACGCGCAACCGCCGAGCCCCGATCGGTTCACGCGCGGTCTCCTGAGCCCCAGTCGGTACACGCGCTGTCTCCGAGCCCCGATCGGTCCACGCATCGTCTCCTAAGCCCCGCTCGGTTAACGCGTCGTTTCGGAGCGCCGATCGGTCCACGCGTCGGCTCCTAAGCCCCGATCGGCCCACGCACCGTCTCCTGAGCCCCGTTCGTTCCACGCGCCGTCTCCGAGCCGCGATCGGTCCACGCGCCGTCGCCGAGCCATGATCGGACCACGCGCAGCCTCCTGAGCCCCGATCCGTCCACGTGCTGGCGCCGAGCCGCGATCGGCCCACGCGCGGGCTCCTGAGCCCCAATCGGTCCACCCGCCGTTTCCGAGCCCCGACCGCTCCACGCGTCGTCTCCTGAGCCGCACGCGGTCAATGCGTCGTCTTCTTAGCCCCGATCGCTCCACTTGCCGTCTCCTGAGCTCCAATCGGTCCACTTATCGTCTCCTAAGCCCCGGTCACTCCACGCGCCGTCTCCTGAGCCCCGATCGGTCCACGCGCCGTCTCGGAGTCCCGATCGGTCCACGCGCCGATTCCTAAGCCCCAATCTGTCCACGCGCCGTTTCCTAAGCCCCAATCTGTCCACGCGTCGTCTCCTAAGCCCCGATCGGTCCACGCGCCGTGTCCGAGCCCCGACCGCTCCACGCGTCGTCTCCTGAGCCGCACGCGGTCAATGCGTCGTCTTCTTAGCCCCGATCGCTCCACGCGCCGTCTCCTGAGCCCCGATCGGTCCACGCGCTGTCTCGGAGTCCCGATCGGTCCACGCGCCGATTCCTAAGCCCCAATCTGTCCACGCGCCGTTTCCTAAGCCCCAATCTGTCCACGCGTCGTCTCCTAAGCCCCGATCGGTCCACGCGCCGTGTCCGAGCCCCGATCGCTCCACGCGCCGTCTCCGGAGCCCCGATCGGTCCACGCGCCGTCTCCGAGCCCCCATCGATCCAAGCGCCGTGTCCTGAGCCCCGATCGGACCAAGCGCCGTCTCCTGAGCCCCGAACGTTCTACCCGCCTTCTCCTAAGCCACGACCGGTCCACGCGTTGTCTCCGAGCACCGATTGGTTCACGCACCGTCTCCTGAGCCCCGATCGGTCCACGCGCCGTTTCCGAGCCCCGATCGATCCACGCTCTGTCTCCTGAGCCGCGATCGGTCCACGCGTCGTCTTCGAGCACCGATCGATCCACGCGCCGTCTCCTGAGCCCCGATCGTTCCACGCGCCTTCTCCTAAGCCACGATCGGTCCATGCGCTGTGTCCGAGCGCCGATTGGTTCACGCGCCATCTCCTGAGCCCCGATCGGTCCACGCGTCGTCTCCGAGCTCCGATCGGTCCATGCGCCGTTTCCTGAGCCCCGATCGGTCCATACGTCGTCTTCGAAACCCCGATGCCTCCACGCGCCGACTCCAAGCCACGATCGGTCCAGGCGCCGCTTCACCAGCCCCGATCGGTCCACGCGCCGTCTCCTACGCCCCGATCGCTCCACGCACCGTCTCCTACTCCCCAATCGGTTCACACGCCGCCTCCGAAGGTCCGTTAGATCCACGCGATTCTCCTAAGCCCCGACCGGTCCACGCGCTATCTCCTGAGCCCCCATCGTTCCCCGCGCCGTCTCCGAGCCCCGATCGGTCCACGCGCTGTCTCCGAGCCCCGATCGGTCCACGCGCTGTCTCCGAGCCCCGATCGGTCCACGCGTCGGCTCCTAAGCCCCGATCGGTCCACGCGCCGTCTCCTGAGCCCCGATCGGTCCACGCGCCGTTTCCGAGCCCCGATCGGTCCATGCTTCGTCTTCTAAGCCCCGATGCCTCCACGCGTCGTCTCCGAGCCACGATCGGTGAAGGCGCCGCTGCCTGAGCCCCGATCGATCCACACGTCGTCTTCTTAGCCCAGATGCCTCCTCGCGCCGTCTCCGAACCACGATCGGTCCAGGCGCCGCTTCCTGAGCGCCAATCCGTCCACGGATTTTCTCCTAAGCCCCGATAGGAACATGCGTCGTCTCCTAAGCCCCGATCGGTCCACGCGTCGTCCCCGAATCCCCGATCCGTACACGCGTCATCTCCTAAGCCCCGATCGGTCTACGCGCCGTCTCCGAGCCCTGATCGGTCCACGCACCGTCTCCTGATCCCCATCGGTCCACACGGCGCCCCCGGAGCCCCGATCGGTCCACGGCCCATCTCCTGCTCCCCAATCGGTCCACGCGCCGTCTCCGGAGCCCCGATCGATCCACACGAATCTCCTGAGCTCCGGTCGGTCCACGCGCCGTCTCCTGAGCCCCGATCGGTCCACGCGCCGTATCCTCAGCCTCGATCGGTCCACGCGCCGTCTCTGATCGCTGATAACTTCACGCGCCGTCTCCTGAGGACCGATCGGTCGACGCGTCGTCTCCTAAGCCCCGCTCGGCTAACGCGTCGTTTCCGAGCCCCGATCGATCTACGCGTCGTCTCCTGAGCCCCAATTAGTCCACGCGCCGTCTCCTAAGCCCCGATCCGTCCACGGGCCGTGTCCGAGCTCCGGTCGGTCCACGCGCCGTCTCCAAGCCTCGATCCGTACACGCGTCGTCTCCGAGCCCCGATCGATCCACGCGCCATCGCCGAGCCCCGATCGGTCCACCCATCGTCTCTTAAGCCCCAATCGGTCCACGCGCCGTCTCCGAGCGCCGATCGGTTCACGCTCCGTCTCCTGAGCCCCGATCGTTCCACGCGCCGTCTCCGAGCTCCGATCGGCCCACGCGCCGTCTCCTAAGCCCCGATCGGTCGAAGCGCCTTCTCCTAAGCCCCGATCGGTCCACGGGCCGTCTCCGAGCGCGGATCGGTCCACGCGCCGTCTCCGAACCCCGATCGGTCCACGCATCGTCTCCTAAGCCCCGATCGGTTAACGCGCCGACTCGGAGCCCCGATCGTTCCACGCGCCGTCTCCGAGCCCCGATCGTTCCACGCGCCTTCTCCTAAGCCACGATCGGTCAGCGCCGTCTCCGAGCGCCGATCGGTGCACGCGCCGTCGCACATGCCGCGATCGGTCCACGCGCGGCCTCCTGAGCCCCGGTTGGTTCACGCGCCGTATCCGAGCCCCAATCGGTCCACGCACCGTCTCCTGAGCCCCGATCGGTCCACGCGCCGTCGCCGAGCCCCGATCGGTCCAGGCGTATCCTCCTGAGCCCCGATCGGTCCACGCGCCTTCTCCGTGCGCCGATCGGTTCACGCGCCGTCTCCTGAGCCCCGATCGCTCCACGCCCCGTCTCCGAGCCCCGATCGGTCCACGCGCCGTCTCCTGAGCCCGGATCGGTCCACGCGCCGTCGCCGAACCCCAATTGGTCCTCGCGCAACCGTCTGAGCCCCGATTGGTCCACGCGCTGTTTCCGAGCCCCGATCGGTCCACGCGTCGTATCCGAACCCCGATCGGTCCACGCGCCGTCGCCGAGCCATGATCGGTCCACGCGCGGCCTCCTGAGCCCCGGTTGCTTCACGCGCCGTATCCGAGCCCCCATCGGTCCACGCGTCGTCTCCGAGCCCCGATCGGTCCACGCGCCGTCTCCGAGCGCCGGTCGGTTCACGCGCCGTCTCCTGAGCCCCGATCGTTCCCCGCACCATCTCCGAGCCACGATCGATCCACGCGCCGTCTCCTAAGCCCCGATCGGTCCACGCGCCTTCTCCTAAGCCCCGATCGGTCCACGTGCCGTCTCCGAGCCTCGACCGGTCCACGCGCCGTCTCCTGAGCCCCGATCGTTCCACGCGCCGTCTCCTAAGCTGCGATCCGTCCACGCGTCGTCTCCGAGCCCCGATCGGTCCACGCGCCGTCGCCGAGCCTCCATCGGTCCACGCGCGGCCTTCTGAGCCCCGATCGGTTCACGCGCCGGCTCCGAGCCCGATCGGTCCACGCATCGTCTCCTAAGCCCCGATCAGTTAACGTGCCGTCTCCGAGCCCCGATCGGTCCACGCGCCGTCGCGGAACCCCAATTGGTCCACGCGCAAGCGCCTGAGCCCCAGTCGGTCCACGCGCCGTTTCCTGGGCCCCGATCGGTCCACGCGCCGTCGCCGAGCCCCGATCGGTCCAGGCGTATCCTCCTGAGCCCCGGTCGGTCCACGCGCCGTCTCCGAGCCCCGATCGATCCACGCATCGTATCCTAAGCCCCGATCGGTTAACGCGCCGACTCGGAGCCCCGATCGTTCCACGCGCCGTCTCCTGAGCCCCGGTCGGTTCACGCGCCGTCTCCGATCCCGTTCGGTCCACGCATCGTCTCCTAAGCCCCTATCGGTTAACGCGCCGTCTCCGAGCCCCGATCGGTCCACGCGCAACCGCCTGCGCCCCAGTCGGTCCACGCGCGGTCTCCGAGCCCCGATCGGTCCACGCGTCGTCTCCGAGCCCCGGTCGGTCCACGCGCCGTCTCCGAGCCCCGATCGGTTCACGCATCGTCTCCTAAGCCCCGATCGGTTAACGTGCCGTCTCCGAGCCGCGATCGGTCCACGCGCCGTCGCCGAACCCCAATTGGTCTACGCGCAACCGCCTGAGCCCCAGTCGGTCCACGCGTTGTCTCCGAGCTCCAATCGGTCCACGCGCCGTTTCCTGAGCCCCGAACGGTCCATACGTCGTCTTCTAAGCCCCGATGCCTCCACGCGCCGTCTCCGAGCCAGATCGGTTCAGGCGCCGCTTCCCGAGCTCCGACCCGTCCACGGGCCGTCTCCTGAGCCCCGATTGCTCCACGGGCCGTTTCCTGAGCCCCGATCGTTCCACACGCCGTCTCCGAGCTCCGATCGGCCCACGCATCGTCTCCTAAGCTCCAATCGGTTAACGCGCCGTCTCCTGAGCCCCGATCGTTCTACGCGCCGTCTCCGAGCCCCGATCCGTCCACGCGCAGTCGCCGAGCCCCGATCGGTTCACGCACGGTCTCCTGAGCCCCAGTCGGTACACGCGCTGTCTCCGAGCCCTGATGGGTCCACGCATCGTCTCCTAAGCCCCGCTCGGTTAACGCGTCGTTTCGGAGCCCCGATCGGTCTACGCGCCGTCTTCTGAGCCCCGATCGGTCCAGGCATCGTCTCCTAAGCCCCGGACGGTCCACCCGCCGTTTCCGAGCCCCGATCGCTCCACGCGCCGTCTCCTGAGCCCCGATCGGTCCACGCATCGTCTCCTAAGCCCCGATCCGTCGCCGCGTCGTGTCCTGAGCCCCGATCAATTGACGCGTCATCTCCTGAGCCCCGATCGCTCCTCGCGCCGTCTCCTGAACCCCGATCATTCCACGCGCCTTCTCCTAAGCCACGATCGGTCCACGCGCCGTCTCCGAGCCCCAGTCGGTCCACGCGCTGTCTCCGAGCACCGATCGGTCTACGCGTCGTCTCCGAGCCCCGATCGGTCCACGCGCCGTCTCCTAAGCCCCGTTCGGTCCAAGCGCCTTCTCCTAAACCCCGGTCGGTCCACACACCGTGCCCGATCCCCGATCGGTCCGCGCTTCGTCTCCTGAGCCCGGATCGTTCCACGCGTCGTCTACTGATTCCCGATCCTTAAACGCGTCGTCTCCGAGCCTCGATCGGTCCACACGCCGTGTCCGATCCCCGATCGGTCCGCGTACCGCATTCTGAGTCGCGGTCCGTCCACGCGCCGTCTCCGAGCACCGATCGGTCGACGCGCCGTCTTCTAAGCCCAGATGCCTCCTCGCGCCGTCTCCGAGCCATGATGGGTCCAGGCGCCGCTTCCTGAGCCCCGGTCGGTCCACGCGTTGTCTCCTAAGCTCCGTTCGGTCCACGCGCCGTCTCCTAAGCCCCGATCATTCCACGCGCCGTCTCCGAGCCCCGATCGGTCCACGCGCCGTCTCCGGAGCCCCGATCGGTCCATGCGTTGTCTCCTAAGACCCGATCGGTCCACGCGTCGTCTCCTAAGCGCCGATCCGTCGACGCGTCGTCTCCTGAGCCCCGATCGATCCACGCGTCTTCTCCTGAGCCCCGACCGCTCCACCCGTCGTCTCCGAGCTCCGATCGGTCCAGGTGCCGTTTCCGAGCCCCGATTGGTGCATGCGTCGTCTTCGAAGCCCCGATGCCTCCACGCGCCGTCTCCGAGCCACGATCGGTGCAGGCACCGCTTCCTGAGCCCCGATCGGTCCACGCGCTGTCTCCTGAGCCCCGATCCATCCACGCGCAGTCGCCGAGCCGCGATCGGTCCACGCGCGGTCTACTGAGCTCCGGTCGGTCCACACGCCGCGGCGAACCCCAATTGGTCCACGCGCAACCTCTCGAGCCCCAGTCAGTAAACGCGCTGTCTCCGAGCCCCGATCGGTCCACGTATGTTCTCCTAAGCCCCAATTAGTCCACGCGCCCTCTCCTAAGCTCCGATCTGCCCACGGGCCGTCTCCGAGCTCCGATCGGTCCACGCGCCGTCTCCAAACCTCGATCCGTACACGCGTCGTCTCCGAGCCCCGATGGGTCCACGCGCCATCGCCGAACCCCGATCGGTCCACGCGCCGTCTCCTGAGCTCCGAACGGTCCACACCCCTTGTCCTGAGCCCCGCTCGGTCCATGCGTCGTCTTCTTAGCCCCGATCGGTTAACGCACCGTCTCCCCGCCCCGATCGGTCCACGCGCCGTCTCCTGAGCCCCGATACGTCGACGCGCAGTCGCCGAGCCCCGATCAGTCCACGCGCGGCCTCCTGAGCCCCGGTCGGTTCACGCGCCATCTCCCCACCCCGATCGGTCCACGCGCCGTCTCCTGAGCCCTGATCCGTCCACGCGCGGCGTCGAGCCGCGATCGGTCCACGCGCGGCCTCCTGAGCCCCAATGGGCCCACGCGTCGACTCCTAAGCCCCGATCGGTTCACGCGCCGTATCCGAGCCCCAATCGGTCCACGCGCCGTCTCCTAAGCTCCAATCGGTCCACGCGCCATCTCCTGAGCCCCGATACGTCGACGCGCAGTCGCCGAGCCCCGATCGGTCCACGCGCTGTCTCCTGAGCCCCGATAGGTACACGCGTCGTCTCCTACACCCCGAACGGTCCACGCGTTGTCTCCTAAGCCCCGATCAGTCCACGCGCCGTCTCCGAGCCCCGATGGGTCCACGTTCTGTCTCCTGATCCCCATGGGTCCACGAGGCGCCTCCGGAGCCCCGATCGATCCACGCGAGGATCCTGAGCCCCGATCGATCCACGCATCGTCTCCTAAGCCCCAATCGGTTAACGCGCCGTCTCCGAGCCCCAATCGGTCCACGCGCCGTCTCCTGAACCCCGATCGTTCCACGCGCCTTCTCCTAAGCCACGATCGGTCAGCGCCGTCTCCGAGCGCCGATCGGTGTACGCGCCGTCGCACGAGCCGCGATCGGTCCACGCGCGGCCTCCTGAGCCCCGGATGCTTCACGCGCCGTATCCGAGGCCCAATCGGTCCACGCACCGTCTCCTAAGCCCGGATCGTTTCACGCGCCGTCCTCGAGCCCCGATCGGTCCACGCGCCGTCTCCTGAGCCCGGATCGGTCCACGCGTCGGCTCCTAAGCCCCGATCGGTCCGCGCGTCGTCTCCTAAGCCCCGATCCGTCGTCGCGTCGTCTCCTGAGCCCCGATCGATCCACGCGTCTTCTCCTGAGCCCCGACCGCTCCACGCGTCGTCTCCGAGCTCCGATCGGTGCAGGCGCCGCTTCGTGAACCCCGATCGGTCCACGCGCTGTCTCCTGAGCCCCGATCCATCCACGCGCAGTCGCCGAGCCCCGATCGGTCTACGCGCCATCGCCGAACCCCGATCGGTAAACGCGCTGTCTCCGATCCCCGATCGGTCCAAGCGCCGTCTCCAAGCCTCGATCCGTACACGCGTCGTCTCCGAGCCCCGATCGCTCCACGCGCCATCGCCGAACCCCGATCGGTCCACGCGCCGTCTCCTGAGCCGGGATCGGTCGACGCGTCGTCTCCTAAGCCCCGACCGGTTCATGCGCCGTCTCCTGTGCACCGATCGAATCACGGGCCGTCTCCTAAGCCCCGATCGGTCCACACGTCGCCTCCTAAGCCCCAATCGGTCAACGCGTCGTCTCCTAAGCCCCGATCCGTCGCCGCGTCGTCTCCTGAGCCCCGATCAATTGACGCGTCTTCTCCTGTGCCCCGATCGCTCCTCGCGCCGTCTCCTGTGCCCCGCTCGGTCCATGCGTCGTCTTCTTAGCCCCGATGCCACCACGCGCCGTATCCTAAGCCCCGATCTGCCCACGGGCCGTTTCCGAGCTCCGATCGGTCCACGCGCCGTCTCCTAAGCCCCGATACGTCCACATGCCGTATCCGAGCCCCGATCGGTCCGCGTGACGCATTCTAAGTCACGGTCTGTCCGCGCGCCGTCCCCGAGCACCGATCGGTCCACGCGCCGTCTCCTGAGCCCCGATCGGTCCACGCGTCGTCTCCTAAGCCCCGATCGGTTAACGCGCCGTCTCCGAGCCCCGATGGGTCCACGCGCCGCCTCCTAAGCCCCGATCGGTCCACGCGTCGTCTCCTAAGCCCCGATCGGTCGACGGGTCGTCTCCTAAGCCCCGATCGGTCAACGCGTCGTCTCCTAAGCCCCGATCCGTCGCCGCGTCGTCTCCTGAGCCCCGATCAATTGACGCGTCTTCTCCTGTGCCCCGATCGCTCCACGCGCCGTCTCCTGAGCGCCGATCGGTCCACGCGTCGTCTCCGAGCACCGTTCGGTCCACGCGCCGTTTCCTGGGCCCCGATCGGTCCATCCGTCGTCTTTTAAGCCCCGATACCTCCACGCGCCGTCGCCGAGCCTCGATCGGTCCACGCGCGGCCTCCTAAGCCCCGATCGGTTAACGCGCCGTCTCCGAGCCCCGATCAGTCCACGCGCCGTCTCCTGAGCCCCGGTCGGTTCATGCGCCGTCTCCGAGCCCCGATCAGTCCACGCGCCGTCGCCGAGCTATGATCGGTCCACGCGCGGCCTCCTGAGCCCCGATCGGTCCACGCGTCGTCTCCTAAGCCTCGATCGCTCCTCGCGCCGTCTCCTGAACCCCGCTCGGTCGATGCGTCGTCTTCTTAACCCCGATGCCTCCACGCGCCGTCTCCGAGCCACGATCGGTCCACGCGCCGTCTCCTGAGCCCCGATCATTCCACGCGCCTTCTCCTAAGCCACGATCGGTCCACGCGCCGTCTCCCAGCCCCAGTCGGTCCACGCGCTGTCTCCGAGCACCGATTGGTCTACGCGTCGTCTCCGAGCCCCGATCGGTCCACGCGCTGTCTCCGAGCACCGAACGGTTCACGCACCGTCTCCTGATCCCAATCGGTCCACGCGGCGCCTCCGGAGCCCCGATCGATCCACGCGAGTCTCCTGAGCCCCAGTCGGTCCGCGCGCCGTCTCCTGAGCCCTGATTGGTCCACGCGCCGTCTCCTGAGTCCCGATCGGTCCACGCGTCGTCTCCTAAGCCCCGATCGCTCCTCGCGCCGTCTCCTGAACCCCGCTCGGTCGATGCGTCGTCTTCTTAACCCCGATGCCTCCACGCGCCGTCTCCGAGCCACGATCGGTCCACGCGCCGTCTCCTGAGCCCCGATCATTCCACGCGCCTTCTCCTAAGCCACGATCGGTCCACGCGCCGTCTCCTGAGCCCCGATCGTTCCACGCGCCGTCTCCGAGCCCCGATCGTTCCACGCGGCGTCTCCTGAGCCCCAATCAGTCCACACGCTGTGTCGTGAGCCCCGATAGGTACACGCGTCGTCTCCTACGCCCGATCGGTCCACGCGCCGTCTCCTGAGCCCCGATCGTTCCACGCGCCGTCTCCGAGCCCCGATCGTTCCACGCGGCGTCTCCTGAGCCCCAATCAGTCCACACGCTGTGTCGTGAGCCCCGATAGGTACACGCGTCGTCTCCTACGCCCGATCGGTCCACGCGTCGTCTCCTGAGCCCCGATCGTTCCACGCGCCGTCTCCGAGCCGCGATCGGTCCACGCGCCGTCTCCTGAGCCCCGATCGGTCCACGCGCCGTCTCCGAGCCCCAAACGGTTCACGCACCGTCTCCTGATCCCAATGGGTCCACGCGGCGCCTCCGGAGCCCCGATCGATCCACGCGAGTCTCCTGAGCCCCAGTCGGTCCGCGCGCCGTCTCCTGAGCCCTGATTGGTCGACGCGTCGTCTCCTGAGCCCTGATCGATCCACGCGTCGTCTCCTGAGCTCCGATCGCGCCACACGCCGTTTCCTGAGCCCCGATCGGTCCACGCGTCGTCTTCAACGCCCCGATGCCTCCACGCGCCGTCTCCGAGCCACGATCGGTCCGTGCGCCGCTTCCACAACCGCGATTGTTCCACGCGTCATCTCCTGATCTCCGATCGGCCCACGCATCGTCTCCTAAGCCCCGATCGGTTAACGCGCCGTCTCCCCGCCCCGATCGGTCCACGCGCCATCTCCTGAGCCCCGATACGTCCACGCGCAGTCGCCGAGCCCCAATCAGTCCACGCGCGGCCTCCTAAGCCCCGGTCGGGTCACGCGCCGTCTCCCCGCCCCGATCGGTCCACGCGCCGTCTCCTGAGCCCTGATCCGTCGCCGCGTCGTCTCCTGAGCCCCGATCAATTGACGCGTCTTCTCCTGAGCCCCGATCGCTCCTCGCGCTGTCTCCTGAGCCCCGCTCGGTCCATGCGTCGTGTTCTTAGCCCCGATGCCTCCACGCGCCGTCTCCGAGCCACGATAGGTCGAGGCGCCGCTTCCTAAGCCCCGATCGATCCACGCGCCGTCTCGTAAGCCACAATCGGTCCACGCGCCGTCTCAGAGCGCCGATCATTTCACGCGCCGTCTCCTGAGCCCCGATCGTTCCACGCGCCGTCTCCGAGCCCCGATCGGTCCACGCGGCGTCTCCTGAGCCCCGATCGGTCGACGCGTCGTCTTCTGAGCCTCGATCGATCCACGCGTCGTCTTCAAAGCCCCGATGCCTCCACGCGCCGTCTCAGAGCGCCGATCATTTCACGCGCCTTCTCCTCAGCCCCGATCGCTCCACGCTCCGTCTCCGAGCCCCGATCGGTCCACGCGCCGTCTCCTGAGCCCGGATCGGTCCACGCGCCGTCGCCGAACCCCAATTGGTCCACGCGCAACCGCGTGTGCCCCAGTCGGTCCACGCGCTGTCTCCGAGCCCAGATCGGTCCACGCGCCGTCTCCGAGCTCCGATCGGTCCACGCGCCGTCTCCTAAGCCCCGATCGGGCCAAGCGCCTTCTGCTAAGCCCCGATCGGTCCACGCGCCGTCTCCGAGCGCCGATCGGTTCACGCGCCGTCACCTGAGCCCCGATCGTTCCACGCGCCGTCTCCGAGCCCCGATCGGTCTACGCCCCGTCTCCTAAGCCCCGATCGGTCCACGCGCCTTCTCCTCATCCCCGATCGGTCCACGCGCCGTCTCGGAGCGCCGATTGGTTCACGCGCCGTCTCCTGAACCCCGATCGTTCCACGTGCCGTCTGCGAGCCCCGGTTGGTGCACGCGCCGTCTCCTGAGCACCGATCGTTCGACACGCCGCCTCCTAAACTCCGATCTGTCCAGGCGTCGTCTCCTAAGCCCCGACCGGTCCACGCGCCGTCTCCTGAGCCCCGTTCGGCCCACGTACCGTCTCCTAGCCCCGATCGGTTCACGCATCGTCTCCTAACCCCCGATCGGTTAACGCGCGGCCTCCTGAGCCCCGATCGGTCCACGCGCCGTCACCGAGCCGCGATCGGTCCACGCGCGGCCTCCTGAGCCCCGGTTGGTTTACGCACCGTCTCCTGATCCCCATCGGTCCACGCGGCGCCTCCGGAGCCCCGATCGGTCCAGGCGTGGCCTCCTGAGCCTCGATCAGTCCACGCGCGGCCTCCTGAGCCCCGGTCGGTTCACGCGCCGTATCCGAGCCCCGATCGGTCCACGTATCGTCTCCTAAGCCCCGATCGGTTAACATGCCGTCTCCGAGCCCCGATCGGTCCACCGCCGTCTCCTGAGCCCCGATCCGTCCACGGCCCATCTCCTGCTCCCCAATCGGTCCACGCGCCGCCTCCGGAGCCCGGATCGATCCACGCGAATCTCCTGAGCTCCGGTCCGTCCACGCGCCGTCTCCTGAGCCCCGGTCGGTCCTCGCGCCGTCTCCGAGCCCCGATCGGTCCACGTACCGTCTCCGACGCCCCGATCGGTCATCCGCCATCTCCGAGCCGCGATCGGTCCACGCACCGTCTCCTGATCCCCGATCGGTCCACGTGCCGCCTCCGGAGCCCCGATCGATCTACGCGAGTCTCCTAAGCCCCGACCCGTCCACGCGCCGTCTCCTGAGCCACGATCGGTCCAGGCGCCGACTTCTGAGTCCCGATCGGTCCACGTGTCGGCTCCTAAGCCCCGATCGGTTAACGCGCCGTCTCCGAGCCCCGATCGGTCCACGTGCCATCTCCGAGCCCCGATCGGTTCACGCATCGTCTCCTAAGCCCCGATCGGTTAACGCGCGGCCTCCTGAGCCCCGACCGGTCCACGCGCCGTCACCGAGCCGCGATCGGTCCACGCGCGGCCTCCTGAGCCCCGGTTGGTTTACGCACCGTCTCCTGATCCACATCGGTCCACGCGGCGCCTCCGGAGCCCCGATCGATCCACACGAGTCTCCTGAGCCCCGGTCGGTCCGCGCGCCGTCACCTGAGCCCCGATCGGTCCACGCATCGTCTCCTGAGCCCCGATCCCTCCACACGCCGCTTCTAGAGCCCCGATCGGTGCACGCGTCGTCTCCTGATCTCCGGTCGATCTACGCGCCGTCTCCTAAGCCCCGATCGGTCCACGCGCCTTCTCCTAAGCCCCGATCGGTCCAGGCACCGCTTCCTGAGCCCCGATCGGTTTCACGCGCCGTCTCCGAGCGCCGATCATTTCACGCGCCGTCTCCTGAGCCCCGATCATTCCACGCGCCGTCTCCTAAGCCCCGATCGGTTAACGCGCCGTCTCCCCGCCCCGATCGGTCCACGCGCCATCTCCTGAGCCCCGATACGTCCACGCGCAGTCGCCGAGCCCCAATCAGTCCACGCGCGGCCTCCTAAGCCCCGGTCGGGTCACGCGCCGTCTCCCCGCCCCGATCGGTCCACGCGCCGTCTCCTGAGCCCTGATCCGTCGCCGCGTCGTCTCCTGAGCCCCGATCAATTGACGCGTCTTCTCCTGAGCCCCGATCGCTCCTCGCGCTGTCTCCTGAGCCCCGCTCGGTCCATGCGTCGTGTTCTTAGCCCCGATGCCTCCACGCGCCGTCTCCGAGCCACGATAGGTCGAGGCGCCGCTTCCTAAGCCCCGATCGATCCACGCGCCGTCTCGTAAGCCACAATCGGTCCACGCGCCGTCTCAGAGCGCCGATCATTTCACGCGCCGTCTCCTGAGCCCCGATCGTTCCACGCGCCGTCTCCGAGCCCCGATCGGTCCACGCGGCGTCTCCTGAGCCCCGATCGGTCGACGCGTCGTCTTCTGAGCCTCGATCGATCCACGCGTCGTCTTCAAAGCCCCGATGCCTCCACGCGCCGTCTCAGAGCGCCGATCATTTCACGCGCCTTCTCCTCAGCCCCGATCGCTCCACGCTCCGTCTCCGAGCCCCGATCGGTCCACGCGCCGTCTCCTGAGCCCGGATCGGTCCACGCGCCGTCGCCGAACCCCAATTGGTCCACGCGCAACCGCGTGTGCCCCAGTCGGTCCACGCGCTGTCTCCGAGCCCAGATCGGTCCACGCGCCGTCTCCGAGCTCCGATCGGTCCACGCGCCGTCTCCTAAGCCCCGATCGGGCCAAGCGCCTTCTGCTAAGCCCCGATCGGTCCACGCGCCGTCTCCGAGCGCCGATCGGTTCACGCGCCGTCACCTGAGCCCCGATCGTTCCACGCGCCGTCTCCGAGCCCCGATCGGTCTACGCCCCGTCTCCTAAGCCCCGATCGGTCCACGCGCCTTCTCCTCATCCCCGATCGGTCCACGCGCCGTCTCGGAGCGCCGATTGGTTCACGCGCCGTCTCCTGAACCCCGATCGTTCCACGTGCCGTCTGCGAGCCCCGGTTGGTGCACGCGCCGTCTCCTGAGCACCGATCGTTCGACACGCCGCCTCCTAAACTCCGATCTGTCCAGGCGTCGTCTCCTAAGCCCCGACCGGTCCACGCGCCGTCTCCTGAGCCCCGTTCGGCCCACGTACCGTCTCCTAGCCCCGATCGGTTCACGCATCGTCTCCTAACCCCCGATCGGTTAACGCGCGGCCTCCTGAGCCCCGATCGGTCCACGCGCCGTCACCGAGCCGCGATCGGTCCACGCGCGGCCTCCTGAGCCCCGGTTGGTTTACGCACCGTCTCCTGATCCCCATCGGTCCACGCGGCGCCTCCGGAGCCCCGATCGGTCCAGGCGTGGCCTCCTGAGCCTCGATCAGTCCACGCGCGGCCTCCTGAGCCCCGGTCGGTTCACGCGCCGTATCCGAGCCCCGATCGGTCCACGTATCGTCTCCTAAGCCCCGATCGGTTAACATGCCGTCTCCGAGCCCCGATCGGTCCACCGCCGTCTCCTGAGCCCCGATCCGTCCACGGCCCATCTCCTGCTCCCCAATCGGTCCACGCGCCGCCTCCGGAGCCCGGATCGATCCACGCGAATCTCCTGAGCTCCGGTCCGTCCACGCGCCGTCTCCTGAGCCCCGGTCGGTCCTCGCGCCGTCTCCGAGCCCCGATCGGTCCACGTACCGTCTCCGACGCCCCGATCGGTCATCCGCCATCTCCGAGCCGCGATCGGTCCACGCACCGTCTCCTGATCCCCGATCGGTCCACGTGCCGCCTCCGGAGCCCCGATCGATCTACGCGAGTCTCCTAAGCCCCGACCCGTCCACGCGCCGTCTCCTGAGCCACGATCGGTCCAGGCGCCGACTTCTGAGTCCCGATCGGTCCACGTGTCGGCTCCTAAGCCCCGATCGGTTAACGCGCCGTCTCCGAGCCCCGATCGGTCCACGTGCCATCTCCGAGCCCCGATCGGTTCACGCATCGTCTCCTAAGCCCCGATCGGTTAACGCGCGGCCTCCTGAGCCCCGACCGGTCCACGCGCCGTCACCGAGCCGCGATCGGTCCACGCGCGGCCTCCTGAGCCCCGGTTGGTTTACGCACCGTCTCCTGATCCACATCGGTCCACGCGGCGCCTCCGGAGCCCCGATCGATCCACACGAGTCTCCTGAGCCCCGGTCGGTCCGCGCGCCGTCACCTGAGCCCCGATCGGTCCACGCATCGTCTCCTGAGCCCCGATCCCTCCACACGCCGCTTCTAGAGCCCCGATCGGTGCACGCGTCGTCTCCTGATCTCCGGTCGATCTACGCGCCGTCTCCTAAGCCCCGATCGGTCCACGCGCCTTCTCCTAAGCCCCGATCGGTCCAGGCACCGCTTCCTGAGCCCCGATCGGTTTCACGCGCCGTCTCCGAGCGCCGATCATTTCACGCGCCGTCTCCTGAGCCCCGATCATTCCACGCGCCGTCTCCGAGCCCCGATCGGTCCACGCGCCGTCGCGGAGCCCCGATCGGTCCAGGCGTGGCCTCCTGAGCCTCGATCGGTCCACGCGCGGCCTCCTGAACCCCGGTCGGATCACACGCCGTCTCCGAGCCCCGATCGATCCACGCGTCGTCTTCCAAGCCCAGATGCCTCCTCGCGCCGTCTCCGAGCCACGATCGGTCCAGGCGCTGCTTCCTGAGCCCCAATCGGTCCACGCGCTGTCTCCTAAGCCCCGATCGGTCCACGCGCCGTCTCCGAGCCCCGATCGGTTCACGCATCGTCACCTAAGCCCCGATCGGTCCAAGCGTCGTCACCGAGCCATGATCGGTCCACGCGCGGCTCCTGAGCCCCCATCGGTCCACGCGCCGTCGCCGAGCCGGGATCGGTCCACGCGCGGGCTCCTGAGCCCCGGTTGGTTCACGCGCCGTATCCGAGCCCCAATCGGTCAACGCGCCGGCTCCTGAGCCCCGATCGGTCCACGCGCCGTCGCCGAGCCGGGATCGGTCCACGCGCGGGCTCCTGAGCCCCGGTTGGTTCACGCGCCGTATCCGAGCCCCAATCGGTCAACGCGCCGTCACCTGAGCCCCGATCGGTCCACGCATCGTCTCCTGAGCCCCGATCCCTCCACACGCCGCTTCTAGAGCCCCAATCGGTCCACGCGTCGTCTCCTAATCCCCGATCCATCGCCGCGTCGTCTCCTGAGCCCCGATCAATTGACGCGTCTTCTCCTGAGCCCCGATCGTTCCTCGCGCCGTCTCCTGACCCCCGCTCGGTCCATGCGTTGTCTTCTCAGCCCCGATGCCTCCACGCGTCGTCTCCGAGCCACGATCCGTCCAAGCGCCGCTTCCTGAGCCCCGATCGGTCGACGCGTCGTCTCCTAAGCCCCAATCGGGCCACGCGTCGTCTCCGAGCGCCGATTGGTGCACGAGCCGTCTCCTGAGCACCGATCGTTCCACATGCCGCCTCCTAAGCCCCGATCTGTCCAGGCGTCGTCTCGTAAGCCCCGACCGGTCCACGCGCCGTCTCCTGAGCCCCGTTCGGCCCACGCGCCGTCTCCTAAGCCCCGATCTGTCCACGGGCCGTCTCCGAGCCGCGATCGGTAAACGCGCCGTCACCAAGCCCCGATCCGTACACGCGTCGTCTCCGAGCCCCGATGGGTCCACGCGCCGTCGCCGAGCCTCGATCGGTCCACGCGCGGCCTCCTAAGCCCCGGTCGGTTCACGCGCCATCTCCGAGCCGCGATCGGTCCACGCGCCGTCTCCTGAGCCCCGATACGTCCACGCGCAGTCGCCGAGCCCCGATCGGTCCACGCGCGGTCTCCTGAGCCCCGATCGCTCCACGCGCCGTTTTCTGAGCACCGTTCAGTCCACGCGTCGTCTTGAAAGCCCCGATGCCTCCACGCGCCGTCTCCGAGCCACGATCGGTCCACGCGTCGTATCCGAAACCCCGATCGGTCCACGCGCCTTCTCCTAAGCCCCGATCGGTCCACGTGCCGTCTCCGAGCCTCGACCGGTCCACGCGCCGTCTCCTAAGCCCCGATCGTTCCACGCGCCGTCTCCTAAGCCGCGATCCGTCCACGGGCCGTCTCCGAGCTGCTATCGCTAAACGCGCCGTCACCAAGCCCTGATCCGTACACGCGCCGTCTCCTGAGCCCCGATCGGTCAACGCGCCGTTCCCTAAGCTCCGATCCATCCACGCGCAGTCTCCTGAGCCCCGATCGGTCCACGCGCCGTCTTCGAGCGCCGATCGGTCCACGCAACGTTTCCTAAGCCCCAATCGGTTCACGCGCCGTCTCCTGAGCCCCGATCGTTCTACGCGCCGTCTCCGAGCCCCGATCCGTCCACGCGCAGTCGCCGAGCCCCGATCGGTTCACGCGCGGTCTCCTGAGCCCCAGTCGGTACACGCTCTGTCTCCGAGCCCCGATCGGTCCACGCATCGTCTCGTAAGCCCCGCTCGGTTAACCCGTCGTTTCGGAGACCCATCAGTTCACGCGCCGTCTCCTGAGCCCCGATCGTTCTACGCGTCGTCTCCGAGCCCCGATCCGTCCACGCGCAGTCGCCGAGCCCCGATCTGTCCACGCGCCGTCTCCGAGCCCCGATCGGTTCACGGATCGTCTCCTAAGACCCGACCGGTTCACCCGCCGTCTCCTGAGCCCCGGTCGGTCCACGCGCCATCTCCGAGCCTCGGTCGATCCACGTACCGTCTCCGAAGCCCCTATCGGTCCACGCGCCGTCTGCTGAGCCCCGATCGGTCTACGCATCGTCTCCTAAGCCCCGATACGTCCACACGCCATATCCGAACCCCGATCGGTCCGCGTGACGCATTCTAAGCCCCGATCGGTCCACGCCCCGTCTCCGAGCACCTATTGGTTCACGCGCCGTCTCCTGAGACTCGATCCGTCCACGCGCTGTCTCCTGAGCCCCGATCGGCCGACGCGTCCTCTGCTAAACCCCAATCGGTCCACGCCCCGTCTCCGAGCGCCGATCGGTTCACGCGCCGTCTCCTGAGTCCCGGTCCGTCCACTCACTGTCTCCTGAGCCCCGATCGGTCGACGCGTCCTCTGCTAAACCTCGATCGGTCCACGCGTCGTCTCCTGAGCCCCGATCGGTCGACGGGTCCTCTCCTAAGCCCCGATCGGTCCACGCGTCTTCTCCTGAGCTCCGATCAGTCCACGCGTCGTCTCCTAAGCCCCGATAACGTCCACACGCCGTCTCCGAGCCACGATGGGTCCAAGCGAGTCTCCTAAGCCCCGATCGGTCCACGTATCGTCTCCTAAGCTCCGATCCATCGACGCGTCGTCTCCTGAGCCCCGATCAATTGACGCGTCTTCTCCTGAGCCCCGATCGCTCCTCGCGCCGTCTCCTGAGCCCCGCTCGGTCCATGTGTCGTCTTCTTAGCCCGGATGAGTCTACGCGCCGTCTCCGATCCACGACCGGTTCAGGCGCCGCTTCCTGAGCCCCGATCGGTCCACGCGCCGTCTCCTAAGCCCCAATCGGTCCACGCACCGCCTCCTGCGCCCCGATCGGTCTGCGCTCCGTCTCCTGAGCCCCGATCGGTCCACGCGCCGTCTCGTGAGCCCCGATCGGTCCACGCGCCGTCTCCTAAGCCCCAATCTGTCCACGACACGTCTCCGGGCCCCGATCGGTGCACGCGCCGTCTCCTAGCCCCCGATCGGTCCACGCCCCGTCACCGAGTGCCGATCGGTTCACGCGCCGTCTCCTGAGACCGATCCGTCCACGCGCCGTCTCCTGAGCCCCGATCGGTCGACGGGTCCTCTCCTAAGCCCCGATCGGTCCACGCGTCTTCTCCTGAGCCCCGATCAGTCCACGCGTCGTCTCCTAAGCCCCGATACATCCACACGTCGTCTCCGAGCCGCGATGGGTCCACGCGTCGCCTCCTGAGCCCCGATCGTTCCACGCGTCGTCTCCTAAGCCCCGATCGGTTCACGCGTCGTCTCCTAAGCCCCGATCCGTCGACGCGTCGTCTCCTGAGCCCCGATCAATTGACGCGTCTTCTCCTGAGCCCCGACCGCTCCTCGCGCCGTCTCCTAAGCCCCAATCGGTCCACGCACCGCCTCCTGCGCCCCGATCGGTCTGCGCTCCGTCTCCGAGCCACGATCGGTTCAGGCGCCGCTTCCTGAACCCCGATCGACCCACGCGCCGTCTCCTAAGCCCCAATCGGTCCACGCGCCGCCTCCTGAGCCCCGATTGGTCCACACGCCGTCTCCTGAGTCCCGATCGGTCCACGCGCGGCCTCCTATGCCCCGATCGTTCCACGCGCCGTCTCCTGAGCCCCGATCGGTCCACGCGCCGTCTCCTCAGCCCCGATCGGTCCACGCGCCGTCTCCTGAGCCCCGATCATTCCTCGTACCGTCTCCGACCCCCGATCGGTCCACGTACCGTCTCCGAAGCCCCGATCGGTCCACGCGCCGTCTCCTGAGCCCCGATCGCTCCACGCGTCGACTCCTAAGCCCCGATCGGTTCACGCGCCGTATCCGAGCCCCAATCGGTCCACGCGCCGTCTCCTAAGCACCAATCGGTCCACGCGCCGTCTCCTGAGCCCCGATACGTCGACGCGCAGTCGCCGAGCCCCGATCGGTCTACGCGCTGTCTCCTGAGCCCCGATAGGTACACGCGTCGTCTCCTACACCCCGAACGGTCCACGCGTCGTCTCCTAAGCCCCGATCAGTCCACGCGCCGTCTCCGAGCCCCGATGGGTCCACGCACTGTCTCCTGATCCCCATGGGTCCACGAGGCGCCTCCGGAGCCCCGATCGATCCACGCGAGGATCCTGAGCCCCGATCGATCCACGCATCGTCTCCTAAGCCCCAATCGGTTAACGCGCCGTCTCCGAGCCCCAATCGGTCCACGCGCCGTCTCCTGAACCCCGATCGTTCCACGCGCCTTCGCCTAAGCCACGATCGGTCAGCGCCGTCTCCGAGCGCCGATCGGTGTACGCGCCGTCGCACGAGCCGCGATCGGTCCACGCGCGGCCTCCTGAGCCCCGGTTGCTTCACGCGCCGTATCCGAGGCCCAATCGGTCCACGCACCGTCTCCTGAGCCCCGATCGCTCCACGCGCCGTCTCCGAGCCCCGATCGGTCCACGCGCCGTATCCTGAGCCCGGATCGGTCCACGCGCCGTCGCCGAACCCCAATTGGTCCACACTCAACCGTCTGAGCCCCGATCGGTCCACGCGTCGTCTCCTGAGCCCCGATCAATTGACGCGTCTTCTCCTGAGCCCCGATCGCTCCTCGCGCCGTCTCCTGGGCCCCGCTCGGTCCATGCGTCGTCTTCAAAGCCCCGATGCCTCCACGCGCCGTCTCCGAGCCACGATCGGTCCGTGCGCCGCTTCCACAACCCCGATCGGTCCACGCGTCATCTCCTGATCTCCGATCGGTCCACGCGCCGTCTCCTAAGCCCCGATCGGTCCACGCATCGTCTCCTAAGCCCCGATCGGTTAACGCACCGTCTCCCCGCCCCGATCAGTCCACGCGCGGCCTCCTGAGCCCCGGTCGGTTCACGCGCCGTCTCCCCGCCCCGATCGGTTCACGCGCCATCGCCGAGCCTCGATCGGTCCACGCGCGGCCTCCTTAGCCCCGGTCGGTCCACGCGCCGTCTCCGAGCCCCGATCGGTCCACGCATCGTCTCCTGAGCCCCGATCGGTTAACGCGCCGTCTCCGAGCCCCGATCAGTCCACGCGCCGTCTCCTGAGCCCCGGTCGGTTCATGCGCCGTCTCCGAGCCCCGGTCGATCCACGCGTCGTCTTGTAAGCCCAGATGCCTTCTCGCGCCGTCTCCGGCCCACGATCGGTCCAGGCGCCGCTTCGTGAGCCACGATCGGTCCACGCGCCTTCTCCGAGCCCCGATCGGTGCACGCGCCGTCTCCTGAGCCCCGATCTGTCCACGCGCCGTCTCCGAGCCGCGATCAGTTCACGGATCGTCTCCTAGGCCCCGATCGGTTAACGTGCCGTCTCCGATCCCCGATCGGTCCACGCGCGGCCTCCTTAGCCCCGGTCGGTCCACGCGCCGTTTCCTGAGCCCCGATCGATCCATGCGTCGTCTTCTAAGCCCCGATGCCTCCACGCGCCGTCTCCGAGCCAGATCGGTTCAGGCGCCGCTTCCCGAGCCCCGATCAGTCAACGCGCCGTCTCCTAAGCCCCTATCGCTCCACGGACCGTCTCCGAGCCCCGATGGGTCTACGCACCGCATCCTGAGCCCCGATCGGTCGACGCGCCGTCTCCTAAGACCCGATCGGTCCACGCGCCGTCTCCGAGCTCCGATCGGCCCACGCGCCGTCTCCTAAGCCCCGATCGGTCGACGCGTCGTTTCCTGAGCCCCGATCGATCCACGCGTCGCCTCCTGAGCCCCGGTCGGTCCACGCGCCGTCTCCTGAGCCCCGATCGGTCCACGCGTCGTCTCCTAAGCCCCGATCGGTCCACGCGTCGTCTCCTAAGCCTCGATCCGCCGACGCGTCGTCTCCTGAGCCACGATCAATTGACGCGTCTTCTCCTGAGCCCGATCGCTCCTCGCGCCGTCTCCTGAGCCCCGATCGGTCCACGCGTCGTCTCCGAGCTCCGATCGGTCCACACGCCGTTTCCTGAGCCCCGATCGGTCCATGCGTCGTCTTCTTAGCCCCGATGCCTCCACGCGCCGTCTCCGAGCCACGATCGGTCCAGGCGCCGCTTCCTGAGCCCCGATCGGTCCACGCGCCGTATCCTAAGCCCCGATCGGTCCACGCGCCGTCTCCGAGCGCCGATAAGTTCAAGCGCCGTCTCCGAGCCCCGATCGGTTAACGCGCCGTCTCCGAGTCCCGATCGGCCCACGCGCCGTCTCCTGAGCCCCGATCCGTCCACGCGCAGTCGCCGAGCACCGTTCGGACCAGGCGCCGTCTCCTGAGCCCCGATCGGTCCACACCCCTTCCCCTGAGCCCCGATCGGTCGACGCGTCGTCTCCTAAGACCCGACCGGTTCACCCGCCGTCTCCTGTGCACCGATCGATTCACGTGCCGTCTGCTAAGCCCCGATCGGTCCACACGTCGTCTCCTAAGCCCCAATCGGGCCACGCGTCGTCTCCTAAGCCCCGATCAGTCGCCGCGTCGTCTCCTGAGCCCCGATCAATTGACGCGACTTCTCCTGAGCCCCGATCGCTCCTCGCGCCGTCTCCTGAGCCCCGCTCCGTCCATGCGTCGTCTTCTAAGCCCCCATGCCTCCACGCACCGTCTCCTGAGCCCCGATCGTTCCACGTGCCGTCTCCGAGCCCCGATCGCTCCACGCGCCGTCTCCGAGCGCCGATTGGTGCACGAGCCGTCTCCTGAGCACCGATCGTTCCACATGCCGCCTCCTAAGCCCCGATCTGTCCAGGCGTCGTATCCTAAGCCCCGACCGGTCCACGCGCCGTCTCCTGAGCCCCGTTCGGCCCACGCGCCGTCTCCGAGCCCCGATCGATCCACGCGTCGTCTTGTCAGCCCAGATGCCTCCACGCGCCGTCTCCGAGCCCCGTTCGGTCCACGCGCCGTCTCCTAAGCCCCAATCTGTCCACGACCCGTCTCCGGGCCCCGATCGGTGCACGCGCCGTCTCCTAAGCCCCGATCGGTCCACGCCCTGTCGCCGAGCGCCGATCGGTTCACTCGCCGTCTCCTGAGACCCGATCCGTCCACGCGCTGGCGCCGAGCCATGATCGGTCCACGCGCGGCCTCCTGAGCCCCAATCGGTCCACGCGCCGTCTCCCGAGCCCCGTTCGGTCCACGCACCATCTCCTGCTGCCCAATCGGTCCATGCGCCGCCTCCGGAGCCCCGATCGATCCACGCGAATCTCCTGAGCTCCGATCGGTCCACGTGTCGTTCCCTAAGCCCCGTTCCATCCACGCGCAGTCTCCAGAGCCCCAATCGGTCCACGCGCCGTCTCCTGAGCCCCGATCGGTCCACGCGCCGTCTCCTGAGCCCCGATTGGTCCACGCGTCGTTCCCTAAACTTCGATCCATCCACGCGCAGTCTCCCGAGCCCCAATCGGTCCACGCGCCGTCTCCTGAGCCCCGATCGGTCCACGTGCCGTCTCCTGAGCCCCGATCGGTCCACGCGTTGTCTCCTAAGCCACGATCGGTCCATGCGCCTTCTCCTAAGCCCCGATAGGTCCACGCGCCGTCTCCGTGCGCCGATCGGGTAACGCGCCGTCTCCTGAGCCCCGATCGTTCCATGCGCCGTCTCCGAGCCCCGATCGGTCCACGCGCCGTCTCCTGAGCCCGGATCGGTCCATGCGTCGTCCCCGAATCCCCGATCCTTACAATCGTCGTTTCCGTGCCTCGATCGGTCCACGCGCCGTCGCCGAACCCCGATCGGTCCAGGCGTGGCCTCCTGAGCCCCGGTCGGTCCACGCGCCGTCTCCGAGCCTCGATCCGTCGACGCGTCGTCTCCTGAGCACCGATCGATCCACGGCCGCCTCCTGAGCATCGATCGCTCCACGCGCCGTCTCCTGAGCCCCGATCGGTCCACCTGCCGTCTCCCTGCCCCGATGGGTCCACGCGCCGTTTCCTTAGCCCCGAACGGTCGACGCGTCGTCTCCGGCCCCCGATCGGTGCACGCGCCGTCTCTTAAGCCCCGATCGGTCCACGCGCCGTCTCCTGAGCACCGATCGGTCCACGCGTCGTTCCCTAAACCCCGATCCATCCACGCGCAGTCTCCCGAGCCCCAATCGGTTCACGCGCCGTCTCCTGAGCCCCGATCGGTCCACGCGCCGTCTCCTGAGCCCCGATCGGTCCACGCGTCGTCTCCTCAGCCCCGATCGGTCCACGCGCCGTCTCCTGAGCCCCGATCAGTCCACGCGTCGTTCCCTAAACCCCGATCCATCCACGCGCAGTCTCCCGAGCCCCATTCGGTCCACGCGCCGTCTCCTGAGCCCCGATCGGTCCACGTGCCGTCTCCTGAGCCCCGATCGGTCCGCGCGTCGTCTCCTAAGCCACGATCGGTCCACGCGTCGTCTCCGAGCCCCGATGCCTCCACGCGCCGTCTCCGAGCCACTATCGGTCCGTGCGCCGCTTCCAGAGCCCCGATCGGTCCAGGCGCCGCTTCCTGCGCCCCGATCGGTCCACGCGCCGTCTCTTAAGCCCCAATCGGTCCACGCGGCGTCTCCGTGCGCCGATCATTTCACGCGCCGTTTCCTGAGACCCGATATTTCCACGCACCGTCTCCGAGCCTCGATCGATCCACGCGCCGCCTCCTGAGCCCCGATCGGTCCACGCGCTGTCTCCTGAGCCCCGATAGGTACACGCGTAGTCTCCTAAGCCCCGATCGGTCCACGCGGCGTCTCCGAGCTCTGATCGGTCCACACGCCGTTTCCTGAGCCCCGATCGGTCCATACGTCGTCTTCTAAACCCCGATGCCTCCACGCGCCGTCTCCGAGCCAGATCGGTTCTGGCGCCGCTTCTCGAGCCCCGATCAGTCCACGCGCCGTCTCCTAAGCCCGGATCGCTCCACGGGCCGTCTTCTGAGCCCCGATTGCTCCACGGGCAGTTTCCTGAGCCCCGATCGTTCCACACGCCGCGCCCTAAGTCTCGATCGGTCCAGGCGTCGTCTCCTAAGCCCCGACCGGCTCACGCGCCGTCTCGTGTGCCCCGATCGAATCACGTGCCGTCTCCTAAGCCCCGATCGGTCCACCTGTCGTCTCTTAAGCCCCAATCGGTCCACGCGCCATCTCCGAGCCCCGATCATTTCACGCGCTGTCTCCTGAGCCCCGGTCGGTCCACGCGCCGTCACCTGAGCCCTGATCGGTCGACGCGTCGTCTCCTGAGCCCCGATCGTTCCACACGCCGTTTCTTGAGCCACGATCGGTCCACGCGTCGTCTTCAAAGCCCCGATCCGTACACGCGTCGTCTCCAAGCCTCGATCTGTCCACGCGCCGTCGCCGAGCCCCGATCGGTCCACGCGTCGTCTCCAAGCCCCGATCGGTTCACGCATCGTCTCCTAAGCCCCGATCGGTCCACGCGTCGTCTCCTAAGCCCCGATCCGTTGACGTGTCGTCTCCTGAGGCCCGATGGATCCACCCGTCTTCTCCTGAGCCCCGACCGCTCCACGCCTCGTCTTCGAGCTCCGATCGGTCCACGCGCCGTTTCCCAGGCCCGATCGGTGCAGGCGCCGCTTCCTGAGCCCCGATCGGCCCACGCGCAGTCTCCTGAGCCCCGCTCGTTCCACGCATCGCCTCCTGAGCACCGCTCGGTTAACGCGTCGTTTCGGAGCGCCGATCGGTCCACGCGTCGGCTCCTAAGCCCCGATCGGCCCACGCACCGTCTCCTGAGCCCCGTTCGTTCCACGCGCCGTCTCCGAGCCGCGATCGGTCCACGCGCCGTCGCCGAGCCATGATCGGACCACGCGCAGCCTCCTGAGCCCCGATCCGTCCACGTGCTGGCGCCGAGCCGCGATCGGCCCACGCGCGGGCTCCTGAGCCCCAATCGGTCCACCCAACGTTTCCGAGCCCCGACCGCTCCACGCGTCGTCTCCTGAGCCGCACGCGGTCAATGCGTCGTCTTCTTAGCCCCGATCGCTCCACGCGCCGTCTCCTGAGCCCCGATCGGTCCACGCGCTGTCTCGGAGACCCGATCGGTCCACGCGCCGATTCCTAAGCCCCAATCTGTCCACGCGCCGTTTCCTAAGCCCCAATCTGTCCACGCGTCGTCTCCTAAGCCCCGATCGGTCCACGCGCCGTGTCCGAGCCCCGATCGCTCCACGCGCCGTCTCCGGAGCCCCGATCGGTCCACGCGCCGTCTCCGAGCCCCCATCGATCCAAGCGCCGTGTCCTGAGCCCCGATCGGACCAAGCGCCGTCTCCTGAGCCCCGAACGTTCTACCCGCCTTCTCCTAAGCCACGACCGGTCCACGCGTTGTCTCCGAGCACCGATTGGTTCACGCACCGTCTCCTAAGCCCCGATCGGTCCACGCGCCGTGTCCGAGCGCCGATTGGTTCACGCGCCATCTCCTGAGCCCCGATCGGTCCACGCGTCGTCTCCGAGCTCCGATCGGTCCACGCGCCGTTTCCTGAGCCCCGATCGGTCCATACGTCGTCTTCGAAACCCCGATGCCTCCACGCGCCGACTCCAAGCCACGATCGGTCCAGGCGCCGCTTCACCAGCCCCGATCGGTCCACGCGCCGTCTCCTACGCCCCGATCGCTCCACGCACCGTCTCCTACTCCCCAATCGGTTCACACGCCGCCTCCGAAGGTCCGTTAGATCCACGCGAGTCTCCTAAGCCCCGACCGGTCCACGCGCTATCTCCTGAGCCCCGATCGGTCCACGAGTCGTCTCCTAAGCCCCGATCGGTCCGCGCGTCGTCTCCTAAGCCACGATCGGTCCACGCGTCGTCTCCGAGCCCCGATGCCTCCACGCGCCGTCTCCGAGCCACTATCGGTCCGTGCGCCGCTTCCAGAGCCCCGATCGGTCCAGGCGCCGCTTCCTGCGCCCCGATCGGTCCACGCGCCGTCTCTTAAGCCCCAATCGGTCCACGCGGCGTCTCCGTGCGCCGATCATTTCACGCGCCGTTTCCTGAGACCCGATAGTTCCACGCACCGTCTCCGAGCCCCGATCGATCCACGCGCCGCCTCCTGAGCCCCGATCGGTCCACGCGCTGTCTCCTGAGCCCCGATAGGTACACGCGTAGTCTCCTAAGCCCCGATCGGTCCACGCGTCGTCTCCGAGCTCTGATCGGTCCACACGCCGTTTCCTGAGCCCCGATCGGTCCATACGTCGTCTTCTAAACCCCGATGCCTCCACGCGCCGTCTCCGAGCCAGATCGGTTCTGGCGCCGCTTCTCGAGCCCCGATCAGTCCACGCGCCGTCTCCTAAGCCCGGATCGCTCCACGGGCCGTCTCCTGAGCCCCGATTGCTCCACGGGCAGTTTCCTGAGCCCCGATCGTTCTACACGCCGCGCCCTAAGTCTCGATCGGTCCAGGCGTCGTCTCCTAAGCCCCGACCGGCTCACGCGCCGTCTCCTGTGCCCCGATCGATTCACGTGCCGTCTCCTAAGCCCCGATCGGTCCACCTGTCGTCTCTTAAGCCCCAATCCGTCCACGCGCCATCTCCGAGCCCCGATCATTTCACGCGCTGTCTCCTGAGCCCCGGTCGGTCCACGCGCCGTCACCTGAGCCCTGATCGGTCGACGCGTCGTCTCCTGAGCCCCGATCGTTCCACACGCCGTTTCTTGAGCCACGATCGGTCCACGCGTCGTCTTCAAAGCCCCGATCCGTACACGCGTCGTCTCCAAGCCTCGATCTGTCCACGCGCCGTCGCCGAGCCCCGATCGGTCCACGCGTCGTCTCCAAGCCCCGATCGGTTCACGCATCGTCTCCTAAGCCCCGATCGGTCCACGCGTCGTGTCCTAAGCCCCGATCCGTTGACGTGTCGTCTCCTGAGTCCCGATGGATCCACCCGTCTTCTCCTGAGCCCCGACCGCTCCACGCCTCGTCTCCGAGCTCCGATCGGTCCACGCGCCGTTTCCCAGGCCCGATCGGTGCAGGCGCCGCTTCCTGAGCCCCGATCGGCCCACGCGCAGTCTCCTGAGCCCCGATCGTTCCACGCATCGCCTCCTGAGCACCGGACGGTCCAGGCGCCGTCTCCGAACCCCGATCGGTCGACGCGCCATCTCCGAGCCCCGATCGGTCCACGCGCCGTCGCCGAACCCCAATTGGTCCACGCGCAACCGCCTGAGCCCCAGTTGGTCCACGCGCCGTTTCCTGAGCCCCGATCGGTCAACGTCCCGTCTCCGGGCCCCGATCGATGCACGCGCCGTGTCCTAAGTCCCGATCGATCCACGCGCCGTCGCCGAACCCCAATTGGTCCACGCGCAACCGCCGAGCCCCGATCGGTTCACGCGCGGTCTCCTGAGCCCCAGTCGGTACACGCGCTGTCTCCGAGCCCCGATCGGTCCACGCATCGTCTCCTAAGCCCCGCTCGGTTAACGCGTCGTTTCGGAGCGCCGATCGGTCCACGCGTCGGCTCCTAAGCCCCGATCGGCCCACGCACCGTCTCCTGAGCCCCGTTCGTTCCACGCGCCGTCTCCGAGCCGCGATCGGTCCACGCGCCGTCGCCGAGCCATGATCGGACCACGCGCAGCCTCCTGAGCCCCGATCCGTCCACGTGCTGGCGCCGAGCCGCGATCGGCCCACGCGCGGGCTCCTGAGCCCCAATCGGTCCACCCGCCGTTTCCGAGCCCCGACCGCTCCACGCGTCGTCTCCTGAGCCGCACGCGGTCAATGCGTCGTCTTCTTAGCCCCGATCGCTCCACTTGCCGTCTCCTGAGCTCCAATCGGTCCACTTATCGTCTCCTAAGCCCCGGTCACTCCACGCGCCGTCTCCTGAGCCCCGATCGGTCCACGCGCCGTCTCGGAGTCCCGATCGGTCCACGCGCCGATTCCTAAGCCCCAATCTGTCCACGCGCCGTTTCCTAAGCCCCAATCTGTCCACGCGTCGTCTCCTAAGCCCCGATCGGTCCACGCGCCGTGTCCGAGCCCCGACCGCTCCACGCGTCGTCTCCTGAGCCGCACGCGGTCAATGCGTCGTCTTCTTAGCCCCGATCGCTCCACGCGCCGTCTCCTGAGCCCCGATCGGTCCACGCGCTGTCTCGGAGTCCCGATCGGTCCACGCGCCGATTCCTAAGCCCCAATCTGTCCACGCGCCGTTTCCTAAGCCCCAATCTGTCCACGCGTCGTCTCCTAAGCCCCGATCGGTCCACGCGCCGTGTCCGAGCCCCGATCGCTCCACGCGCCGTCTCCGGAGCCCCGATCGGTCCACGCGCCGTCTCCGAGCCCCCATCGATCCAAGCGCCGTGTCCTGAGCCCCGATCGGACCAAGCGCCGTCTCCTGAGCCCCGAACGTTCTACCCGCCTTCTCCTAAGCCACGACCGGTCCACGCGTTGTCTCCGAGCACCGATTGGTTCACGCACCGTCTCCTGAGCCCCGATCGGTCCACGCGCCGTTTCCGAGCCCCGATCGATCCACGCTCTGTCTCCTGAGCCGCGATCGGTCCACGCGTCGTCTTCGAGCACCGATCGATCCACGCGCCGTCTCCTGAGCCCCGATCGTTCCACGCGCCTTCTCCTAAGCCACGATCGGTCCATGCGCTGTGTCCGAGCGCCGATTGGTTCACGCGCCATCTCCTGAGCCCCGATCGGTCCACGCGTCGTCTCCGAGCTCCGATCGGTCCATGCGCCGTTTCCTGAGCCCCGATCGGTCCATACGTCGTCTTCGAAACCCCGATGCCTCCACGCGCCGACTCCAAGCCACGATCGGTCCAGGCGCCGCTTCACCAGCCCCGATCGGTCCACGCGCCGTCTCCTACGCCCCGATCGCTCCACGCACCGTCTCCTACTCCCCAATCGGTTCACACGCCGCCTCCGAAGGTCCGTTAGATCCACGCGATTCTCCTAAGCCCCGACCGGTCCACGCGCTATCTCCTGAGCCCCCATCGTTCCCCGCGCCGTCTCCGAGCCCCGATCGGTCCACGCGCTGTCTCCGAGCCCCGATCGGTCCACGCGCTGTCTCCGAGCCCCGATCGGTCCACGCGTCGGCTCCTAAGCCCCGATCGGTCCACGCGCCGTCTCCTGAGCCCCGATCGGTCCACGCGCCGTTTCCGAGCCCCGATCGGTCCATGCTTCGTCTTCTAAGCCCCGATGCCTCCACGCGTCGTCTCCGAGCCACGATCGGTGAAGGCGCCGCTGCCTGAGCCCCGATCGATCCACACGTCGTCTTCTTAGCCCAGATGCCTCCTCGCGCCGTCTCCGAACCACGATCGGTCCAGGCGCCGCTTCCTGAGCGCCAATCCGTCCACGGATTTTCTCCTAAGCCCCGATAGGAACATGCGTCGTCTCCTAAGCCCCGATCGGTCCACGCGTCGTCCCCGAATCCCCGATCCGTACACGCGTCATCTCCTAAGCCCCGATCGGTCTACGCGCCGTCTCCGAGCCCTGATCGGTCCACGCACCGTCTCCTGATCCCCATCGGTCCACACGGCGCCCCCGGAGCCCCGATCGGTCCACGGCCCATCTCCTGCTCCCCAATCGGTCCACGCGCCGTCTCCGGAGCCCCGATCGATCCACACGAATCTCCTGAGCTCCGGTCGGTCCACGCGCCGTCTCCTGAGCCCCGATCGGTCCACGCGCCGTATCCTCAGCCTCGATCGGTCCACGCGCCGTCTCTGATCGCTGATAACTTCACGCGCCGTCTCCTGAGGACCGATCGGTCGACGCGTCGTCTCCTAAGCCCCGCTCGGCTAACGCGTCGTTTCCGAGCCCCGATCGATCTACGCGTCGTCTCCTGAGCCCCAATTAGTCCACGCGCCGTCTCCTAAGCCCCGATCCGTCCACGGGCCGTGTCCGAGCTCCGGTCGGTCCACGCGCCGTCTCCAAGCCTCGATCCGTACACGCGTCGTCTCCGAGCCCCGATCGATCCACGCGCCATCGCCGAGCCCCGATCGGTCCACCCATCGTCTCTTAAGCCCCAATCGGTCCACGCGCCGTCTCCGAGCGCCGATCGGTTCACGCTCCGTCTCCTGAGCCCCGATCGTTCCACGCGCCGTCTCCGAGCTCCGATCGGCCCACGCGCCGTCTCCTAAGCCCCGATCGGTCGAAGCGCCTTCTCCTAAGCCCCGATCGGTCCACGGGCCGTCTCCGAGCGCGGATCGGTCCACGCGCCGTCTCCGAACCCCGATCGGTCCACGCATCGTCTCCTAAGCCCCGATCGGTTAACGCGCCGACTCGGAGCCCCGATCGTTCCACGCGCCGTCTCCGAGCCCCGATCGTTCCACGCGCCTTCTCCTAAGCCACGATCGGTCAGCGCCGTCTCCGAGCGCCGATCGGTGCACGCGCCGTCGCACATGCCGCGATCGGTCCACGCGCGGCCTCCTGAGCCCCGGTTGGTTCACGCGCCGTATCCGAGCCCCAATCGGTCCACGCACCGTCTCCTGAGCCCCGATCGGTCCACGCGCCGTCGCCGAGCCCCGATCGGTCCAGGCGTATCCTCCTGAGCCCCGATCGGTCCACGCGCCTTCTCCGTGCGCCGATCGGTTCACGCGCCGTCTCCTGAGCCCCGATCGCTCCACGCCCCGTCTCCGAGCCCCGATCGGTCCACGCGCCGTCTCCTGAGCCCGGATCGGTCCACGCGCCGTCGCCGAACCCCAATTGGTCCTCGCGCAACCGTCTGAGCCCCGATTGGTCCACGCGCTGTTTCCGAGCCCCGATCGGTCCACGCGTCGTATCCGAACCCCGATCGGTCCACGCGCCGTCGCCGAGCCATGATCGGTCCACGCGCGGCCTCCTGAGCCCCGGTTGCTTCACGCGCCGTATCCGAGCCCCCATCGGTCCACGCGTCGTCTCCGAGCCCCGATCGGTCCACGCGCCGTCTCCGAGCGCCGGTCGGTTCACGCGCCGTCTCCTGAGCCCCGATCGTTCCCCGCACCATCTCCGAGCCACGATCGATCCACGCGCCGTCTCCTAAGCCCCGATCGGTCCACGCGCCTTCTCCTAAGCCCCGATCGGTCCACGTGCCGTCTCCGAGCCTCGACCGGTCCACGCGCCGTCTCCTGAGCCCCGATCGTTCCACGCGCCGTCTCCTAAGCTGCGATCCGTCCACGCGTCGTCTCCGAGCCCCGATCGGTCCACGCGCCGTCGCCGAGCCTCCATCGGTCCACGCGCGGCCTTCTGAGCCCCGATCGGTTCACGCGCCGGCTCCGAGCCCGATCGGTCCACGCATCGTCTCCTAAGCCCCGATCAGTTAACGTGCCGTCTCCGAGCCCCGATCGGTCCACGCGCCGTCGCGGAACCCCAATTGGTCCACGCGCAAGCGCCTGAGCCCCAGTCGGTCCACGCGCCGTTTCCTGGGCCCCGATCGGTCCACGCGCCGTCGCCGAGCCCCGATCGGTCCAGGCGTATCCTCCTGAGCCCCGGTCGGTCCACGCGCCGTCTCCGAGCCCCGATCGATCCACGCATCGTATCCTAAGCCCCGATCGGTTAACGCGCCGACTCGGAGCCCCGATCGTTCCACGCGCCGTCTCCTGAGCCCCGGTCGGTTCACGCGCCGTCTCCGATCCCGTTCGGTCCACGCATCGTCTCCTAAGCCCCTATCGGTTAACGCGCCGTCTCCGAGCCCCGATCGGTCCACGCGCAACCGCCTGCGCCCCAGTCGGTCCACGCGCGGTCTCCGAGCCCCGATCGGTCCACGCGTCGTCTCCGAGCCCCGGTCGGTCCACGCGCCGTCTCCGAGCCCCGATCGGTTCACGCATCGTCTCCTAAGCCCCGATCGGTTAACGTGCCGTCTCCGAGCCGCGATCGGTCCACGCGCCGTCGCCGAACCCCAATTGGTCTACGCGCAACCGCCTGAGCCCCAGTCGGTCCACGCGTTGTCTCCGAGCTCCAATCGGTCCACGCGCCGTTTCCTGAGCCCCGAACGGTCCATACGTCGTCTTCTAAGCCCCGATGCCTCCACGCGCCGTCTCCGAGCCAGATCGGTTCAGGCGCCGCTTCCCGAGCTCCGACCCGTCCACGGGCCGTCTCCTGAGCCCCGATTGCTCCACGGGCCGTTTCCTGAGCCCCGATCGTTCCACACGCCGTCTCCGAGCTCCGATCGGCCCACGCATCGTCTCCTAAGCTCCAATCGGTTAACGCGCCGTCTCCTGAGCCCCGATCGTTCTACGCGCCGTCTCCGAGCCCCGATCCGTCCACGCGCAGTCGCCGAGCCCCGATCGGTTCACGCACGGTCTCCTGAGCCCCAGTCGGTACACGCGCTGTCTCCGAGCCCTGATGGGTCCACGCATCGTCTCCTAAGCCCCGCTCGGTTAACGCGTCGTTTCGGAGCCCCGATCGGTCTACGCGCCGTCTTCTGAGCCCCGATCGGTCCAGGCATCGTCTCCTAAGCCCCGGACGGTCCACCCGCCGTTTCCGAGCCCCGATCGCTCCACGCGCCGTCTCCTGAGCCCCGATCGGTCCACGCATCGTCTCCTAAGCCCCGATCCGTCGCCGCGTCGTGTCCTGAGCCCCGATCAATTGACGCGTCATCTCCTGAGCCCCGATCGCTCCTCGCGCCGTCTCCTGAACCCCGATCATTCCACGCGCCTTCTCCTAAGCCACGATCGGTCCACGCGCCGTCTCCGAGCCCCAGTCGGTCCACGCGCTGTCTCCGAGCACCGATCGGTCTACGCGTCGTCTCCGAGCCCCGATCGGTCCACGCGCCGTCTCCTAAGCCCCGTTCGGTCCAAGCGCCTTCTCCTAAACCCCGGTCGGTCCACACACCGTGCCCGATCCCCGATCGGTCCGCGCTTCGTCTCCTGAGCCCGGATCGTTCCACGCGTCGTCTACTGATTCCCGATCCTTAAACGCGTCGTCTCCGAGCCTCGATCGGTCCACACGCCGTGTCCGATCCCCGATCGGTCCGCGTACCGCATTCTGAGTCGCGGTCCGTCCACGCGCCGTCTCCGAGCACCGATCGGTCGACGCGCCGTCTTCTAAGCCCAGATGCCTCCTCGCGCCGTCTCCGAGCCATGATGGGTCCAGGCGCCGCTTCCTGAGCCCCGGTCGGTCCACGCGTTGTCTCCTAAGCTCCGTTCGGTCCACGCGCCGTCTCCTAAGCCCCGATCATTCCACGCGCCGTCTCCGAGCCCCGATCGGTCCACGCGCCGTCTCCGGAGCCCCGATCGGTCCATGCGTTGTCTCCTAAGACCCGATCGGTCCACGCGTCGTCTCCTAAGCGCCGATCCGTCGACGCGTCGTCTCCTGAGCCCCGATCGATCCACGCGTCTTCTCCTGAGCCCCGACCGCTCCACCCGTCGTCTCCGAGCTCCGATCGGTCCAGGTGCCGTTTCCGAGCCCCGATTGGTGCATGCGTCGTCTTCGAAGCCCCGATGCCTCCACGCGCCGTCTCCGAGCCACGATCGGTGCAGGCACCGCTTCCTGAGCCCCGATCGGTCCACGCGCTGTCTCCTGAGCCCCGATCCATCCACGCGCAGTCGCCGAGCCGCGATCGGTCCACGCGCGGTCTACTGAGCTCCGGTCGGTCCACACGCCGCGGCGAACCCCAATTGGTCCACGCGCAACCTCTCGAGCCCCAGTCAGTAAACGCGCTGTCTCCGAGCCCCGATCGGTCCACGTATGTTCTCCTAAGCCCCAATTAGTCCACGCGCCCTCTCCTAAGCTCCGATCTGCCCACGGGCCGTCTCCGAGCTCCGATCGGTCCACGCGCCGTCTCCAAACCTCGATCCGTACACGCGTCGTCTCCGAGCCCCGATGGGTCCACGCGCCATCGCCGAACCCCGATCGGTCCACGCGCCGTCTCCTGAGCTCCGAACGGTCCACACCCCTTGTCCTGAGCCCCGCTCGGTCCATGCGTCGTCTTCTTAGCCCCGATCGGTTAACGCACCGTCTCCCCGCCCCGATCGGTCCACGCGCCGTCTCCTGAGCCCCGATACGTCGACGCGCAGTCGCCGAGCCCCGATCAGTCCACGCGCGGCCTCCTGAGCCCCGGTCGGTTCACGCGCCATCTCCCCACCCCGATCGGTCCACGCGCCGTCTCCTGAGCCCTGATCCGTCCACGCGCGGCGTCGAGCCGCGATCGGTCCACGCGCGGCCTCCTGAGCCCCAATGGGCCCACGCGTCGACTCCTAAGCCCCGATCGGTTCACGCGCCGTATCCGAGCCCCAATCGGTCCACGCGCCGTCTCCTAAGCTCCAATCGGTCCACGCGCCATCTCCTGAGCCCCGATACGTCGACGCGCAGTCGCCGAGCCCCGATCGGTCCACGCGCTGTCTCCTGAGCCCCGATAGGTACACGCGTCGTCTCCTACACCCCGAACGGTCCACGCGTTGTCTCCTAAGCCCCGATCAGTCCACGCGCCGTCTCCGAGCCCCGATGGGTCCACGTTCTGTCTCCTGATCCCCATGGGTCCACGAGGCGCCTCCGGAGCCCCGATCGATCCACGCGAGGATCCTGAGCCCCGATCGATCCACGCATCGTCTCCTAAGCCCCAATCGGTTAACGCGCCGTCTCCGAGCCCCAATCGGTCCACGCGCCGTCTCCTGAACCCCGATCGTTCCACGCGCCTTCTCCTAAGCCACGATCGGTCAGCGCCGTCTCCGAGCGCCGATCGGTGTACGCGCCGTCGCACGAGCCGCGATCGGTCCACGCGCGGCCTCCTGAGCCCCGGATGCTTCACGCGCCGTATCCGAGGCCCAATCGGTCCACGCACCGTCTCCTAAGCCCGGATCGTTTCACGCGCCGTCCTCGAGCCCCGATCGGTCCACGCGCCGTCTCCTGAGCCCGGATCGGTCCACGCGTCGGCTCCTAAGCCCCGATCGGTCCGCGCGTCGTCTCCTAAGCCCCGATCCGTCGTCGCGTCGTCTCCTGAGCCCCGATCGATCCACGCGTCTTCTCCTGAGCCCCGACCGCTCCACGCGTCGTCTCCGAGCTCCGATCGGTGCAGGCGCCGCTTCGTGAACCCCGATCGGTCCACGCGCTGTCTCCTGAGCCCCGATCCATCCACGCGCAGTCGCCGAGCCCCGATCGGTCTACGCGCCATCGCCGAACCCCGATCGGTAAACGCGCTGTCTCCGATCCCCGATCGGTCCAAGCGCCGTCTCCAAGCCTCGATCCGTACACGCGTCGTCTCCGAGCCCCGATCGCTCCACGCGCCATCGCCGAACCCCGATCGGTCCACGCGCCGTCTCCTGAGCCGGGATCGGTCGACGCGTCGTCTCCTAAGCCCCGACCGGTTCATGCGCCGTCTCCTGTGCACCGATCGAATCACGGGCCGTCTCCTAAGCCCCGATCGGTCCACACGTCGCCTCCTAAGCCCCAATCGGTCAACGCGTCGTCTCCTAAGCCCCGATCCGTCGCCGCGTCGTCTCCTGAGCCCCGATCAATTGACGCGTCTTCTCCTGTGCCCCGATCGCTCCTCGCGCCGTCTCCTGTGCCCCGCTCGGTCCATGCGTCGTCTTCTTAGCCCCGATGCCACCACGCGCCGTATCCTAAGCCCCGATCTGCCCACGGGCCGTTTCCGAGCTCCGATCGGTCCACGCGCCGTCTCCTAAGCCCCGATACGTCCACATGCCGTATCCGAGCCCCGATCGGTCCGCGTGACGCATTCTAAGTCACGGTCTGTCCGCGCGCCGTCCCCGAGCACCGATCGGTCCACGCGCCGTCTCCTGAGCCCCGATCGGTCCACGCGTCGTCTCCTAAGCCCCGATCGGTTAACGCGCCGTCTCCGAGCCCCGATGGGTCCACGCGCCGCCTCCTAAGCCCCGATCGGTCCACGCGTCGTCTCCTAAGCCCCGATCGGTCGACGGGTCGTCTCCTAAGCCCCGATCGGTCAACGCGTCGTCTCCTAAGCCCCGATCCGTCGCCGCGTCGTCTCCTGAGCCCCGATCAATTGACGCGTCTTCTCCTGTGCCCCGATCGCTCCACGCGCCGTCTCCTGAGCGCCGATCGGTCCACGCGTCGTCTCCGAGCACCGTTCGGTCCACGCGCCGTTTCCTGGGCCCCGATCGGTCCATCCGTCGTCTTTTAAGCCCCGATACCTCCACGCGCCGTCGCCGAGCCTCGATCGGTCCACGCGCGGCCTCCTAAGCCCCGATCGGTTAACGCGCCGTCTCCGAGCCCCGATCAGTCCACGCGCCGTCTCCTGAGCCCCGGTCGGTTCATGCGCCGTCTCCGAGCCCCGATCAGTCCACGCGCCGTCGCCGAGCTATGATCGGTCCACGCGCGGCCTCCTGAGCCCCGATCGGTCCACGCGTCGTCTCCTAAGCCTCGATCGCTCCTCGCGCCGTCTCCTGAACCCCGCTCGGTCGATGCGTCGTCTTCTTAACCCCGATGCCTCCACGCGCCGTCTCCGAGCCACGATCGGTCCACGCGCCGTCTCCTGAGCCCCGATCATTCCACGCGCCTTCTCCTAAGCCACGATCGGTCCACGCGCCGTCTCCCAGCCCCAGTCGGTCCACGCGCTGTCTCCGAGCACCGATTGGTCTACGCGTCGTCTCCGAGCCCCGATCGGTCCACGCGCTGTCTCCGAGCACCGAACGGTTCACGCACCGTCTCCTGATCCCAATCGGTCCACGCGGCGCCTCCGGAGCCCCGATCGATCCACGCGAGTCTCCTGAGCCCCAGTCGGTCCGCGCGCCGTCTCCTGAGCCCTGATTGGTCCACGCGCCGTCTCCTGAGTCCCGATCGGTCCACGCGTCGTCTCCTAAGCCCCGATCGCTCCTCGCGCCGTCTCCTGAACCCCGCTCGGTCGATGCGTCGTCTTCTTAACCCCGATGCCTCCACGCGCCGTCTCCGAGCCACGATCGGTCCACGCGCCGTCTCCTGAGCCCCGATCATTCCACGCGCCTTCTCCTAAGCCACGATCGGTCCACGCGCCGTCTCCTGAGCCCCGATCGTTCCACGCGCCGTCTCCGAGCCCCGATCGTTCCACGCGGCGTCTCCTGAGCCCCAATCAGTCCACACGCTGTGTCGTGAGCCCCGATAGGTACACGCGTCGTCTCCTACGCCCGATCGGTCCACGCGCCGTCTCCTGAGCCCCGATCGTTCCACGCGCCGTCTCCGAGCCCCGATCGTTCCACGCGGCGTCTCCTGAGCCCCAATCAGTCCACACGCTGTGTCGTGAGCCCCGATAGGTACACGCGTCGTCTCCTACGCCCGATCGGTCCACGCGTCGTCTCCTGAGCCCCGATCGTTCCACGCGCCGTCTCCGAGCCGCGATCGGTCCACGCGCCGTCTCCTGAGCCCCGATCGGTCCACGCGCCGTCTCCGAGCCCCAAACGGTTCACGCACCGTCTCCTGATCCCAATGGGTCCACGCGGCGCCTCCGGAGCCCCGATCGATCCACGCGAGTCTCCTGAGCCCCAGTCGGTCCGCGCGCCGTCTCCTGAGCCCTGATTGGTCGACGCGTCGTCTCCTGAGCCCTGATCGATCCACGCGTCGTCTCCTGAGCTCCGATCGCGCCACACGCCGTTTCCTGAGCCCCGATCGGTCCACGCGTCGTCTTCAACGCCCCGATGCCTCCACGCGCCGTCTCCGAGCCACGATCGGTCCGTGCGCCGCTTCCACAACCGCGATTGTTCCACGCGTCATCTCCTGATCTCCGATCGGCCCACGCATCGTCTCCTAAGCCCCGATCGGTTAACGCGCCGTCTCCCCGCCCCGATCGGTCCACGCGCCATCTCCTGAGCCCCGATACGTCCACGCGCAGTCGCCGAGCCCCAATCAGTCCACGCGCGGCCTCCTAAGCCCCGGTCGGGTCACGCGCCGTCTCCCCGCCCCGATCGGTCCACGCGCCGTCTCCTGAGCCCTGATCCGTCGCCGCGTCGTCTCCTGAGCCCCGATCAATTGACGCGTCTTCTCCTGAGCCCCGATCGCTCCTCGCGCTGTCTCCTGAGCCCCGCTCGGTCCATGCGTCGTGTTCTTAGCCCCGATGCCTCCACGCGCCGTCTCCGAGCCACGATAGGTCGAGGCGCCGCTTCCTAAGCCCCGATCGATCCACGCGCCGTCTCGTAAGCCACAATCGGTCCACGCGCCGTCTCAGAGCGCCGATCATTTCACGCGCCGTCTCCTGAGCCCCGATCGTTCCACGCGCCGTCTCCGAGCCCCGATCGGTCCACGCGGCGTCTCCTGAGCCCCGATCGGTCGACGCGTCGTCTTCTGAGCCTCGATCGATCCACGCGTCGTCTTCAAAGCCCCGATGCCTCCACGCGCCGTCTCAGAGCGCCGATCATTTCACGCGCCTTCTCCTCAGCCCCGATCGCTCCACGCTCCGTCTCCGAGCCCCGATCGGTCCACGCGCCGTCTCCTGAGCCCGGATCGGTCCACGCGCCGTCGCCGAACCCCAATTGGTCCACGCGCAACCGCGTGTGCCCCAGTCGGTCCACGCGCTGTCTCCGAGCCCAGATCGGTCCACGCGCCGTCTCCGAGCTCCGATCGGTCCACGCGCCGTCTCCTAAGCCCCGATCGGGCCAAGCGCCTTCTGCTAAGCCCCGATCGGTCCACGCGCCGTCTCCGAGCGCCGATCGGTTCACGCGCCGTCACCTGAGCCCCGATCGTTCCACGCGCCGTCTCCGAGCCCCGATCGGTCTACGCCCCGTCTCCTAAGCCCCGATCGGTCCACGCGCCTTCTCCTCATCCCCGATCGGTCCACGCGCCGTCTCGGAGCGCCGATTGGTTCACGCGCCGTCTCCTGAACCCCGATCGTTCCACGTGCCGTCTGCGAGCCCCGGTTGGTGCACGCGCCGTCTCCTGAGCACCGATCGTTCGACACGCCGCCTCCTAAACTCCGATCTGTCCAGGCGTCGTCTCCTAAGCCCCGACCGGTCCACGCGCCGTCTCCTGAGCCCCGTTCGGCCCACGTACCGTCTCCTAGCCCCGATCGGTTCACGCATCGTCTCCTAACCCCCGATCGGTTAACGCGCGGCCTCCTGAGCCCCGATCGGTCCACGCGCCGTCACCGAGCCGCGATCGGTCCACGCGCGGCCTCCTGAGCCCCGGTTGGTTTACGCACCGTCTCCTGATCCCCATCGGTCCACGCGGCGCCTCCGGAGCCCCGATCGGTCCAGGCGTGGCCTCCTGAGCCTCGATCAGTCCACGCGCGGCCTCCTGAGCCCCGGTCGGTTCACGCGCCGTATCCGAGCCCCGATCGGTCCACGTATCGTCTCCTAAGCCCCGATCGGTTAACATGCCGTCTCCGAGCCCCGATCGGTCCACCGCCGTCTCCTGAGCCCCGATCCGTCCACGGCCCATCTCCTGCTCCCCAATCGGTCCACGCGCCGCCTCCGGAGCCCGGATCGATCCACGCGAATCTCCTGAGCTCCGGTCCGTCCACGCGCCGTCTCCTGAGCCCCGGTCGGTCCTCGCGCCGTCTCCGAGCCCCGATCGGTCCACGTACCGTCTCCGACGCCCCGATCGGTCATCCGCCATCTCCGAGCCGCGATCGGTCCACGCACCGTCTCCTGATCCCCGATCGGTCCACGTGCCGCCTCCGGAGCCCCGATCGATCTACGCGAGTCTCCTAAGCCCCGACCCGTCCACGCGCCGTCTCCTGAGCCACGATCGGTCCAGGCGCCGACTTCTGAGTCCCGATCGGTCCACGTGTCGGCTCCTAAGCCCCGATCGGTTAACGCGCCGTCTCCGAGCCCCGATCGGTCCACGTGCCATCTCCGAGCCCCGATCGGTTCACGCATCGTCTCCTAAGCCCCGATCGGTTAACGCGCGGCCTCCTGAGCCCCGACCGGTCCACGCGCCGTCACCGAGCCGCGATCGGTCCACGCGCGGCCTCCTGAGCCCCGGTTGGTTTACGCACCGTCTCCTGATCCACATCGGTCCACGCGGCGCCTCCGGAGCCCCGATCGATCCACACGAGTCTCCTGAGCCCCGGTCGGTCCGCGCGCCGTCACCTGAGCCCCGATCGGTCCACGCATCGTCTCCTGAGCCCCGATCCCTCCACACGCCGCTTCTAGAGCCCCGATCGGTGCACGCGTCGTCTCCTGATCTCCGGTCGATCTACGCGCCGTCTCCTAAGCCCCGATCGGTCCACGCGCCTTCTCCTAAGCCCCGATCGGTCCAGGCACCGCTTCCTGAGCCCCGATCGGTTTCACGCGCCGTCTCCGAGCGCCGATCATTTCACGCGCCGTCTCCTGAGCCCCGATCATTCCACGCGCCGTCTCCGAGCCCCGATCGGTCCACGCGCCGTCGCGGAGCCCCGATCGGTCCAGGCGTGGCCTCCTGAGCCTCGATCGGTCCACGCGCGGCCTCCTGAACCCCGGTCGGATCACACGCCGTCTCCGAGCCCCGATCGATCCACGCGTCGTCTTCCAAGCCCAGATGCCTCCTCGCGCCGTCTCCGAGCCACGATCGGTCCAGGCGCTGCTTCCTGAGCCCCAATCGGTCCACGCGCTGTCTCCTAAGCCCCGATCGGTCCACGCGCCGTCTCCGAGCCCCGATCGGTTCACGCATCGTCACCTAAGCCCCGATCGGTCCAAGCGTCGTCACCGAGCCATGATCGGTCCACGCGCGGCTCCTGAGCCCCCATCGGTCCACGCGCCGTCGCCGAGCCGGGATCGGTCCACGCGCGGGCTCCTGAGCCCCGGTTGGTTCACGCGCCGTATCCGAGCCCCAATCGGTCAACGCGCCGGCTCCTGAGCCCCGATCGGTCCACGCGCCGTCGCCGAGCCGGGATCGGTCCACGCGCGGGCTCCTGAGCCCCGGTTGGTTCACGCGCCGTATCCGAGCCCCAATCGGTCAACGCGCCGTCACCTGAGCCCCGATCGGTCCACGCATCGTCTCCTGAGCCCCGATCCCTCCACACGCCGCTTCTAGAGCCCCAATCGGTCCACGCGTCGTCTCCTAATCCCCGATCCATCGCCGCGTCGTCTCCTGAGCCCCGATCAATTGACGCGTCTTCTCCTGAGCCCCGATCGTTCCTCGCGCCGTCTCCTGAGCCCCGCTCGGTCCATGCGTTGTCTTCTCAGCCCCGATGCCTCCACGCGTCGTCTCCGAGCCACGATCCGTCCAAGCGCCGCTTCCTGAGCCCCGATCGGTCGACGCGTCGTCTCCTAAGCCCCAATCGGGCCACGCGTCGTCTCCGAGCGCCGATTGGTGCACGAGCCGTCTCCTGAGCACCGATCGTTCCACATGCCGCCTCCTAAGCCCCGATCTGTCCAGGCGTCGTCTCGTAAGCCCCGACCGGTCCACGCGCCGTCTCCTGAGCCCCGTTCGGCCCACGCGCCGTCTCCTAAGCCCCGATCTGTCCACGGGCCGTCTCCGAGCCGCGATCGGTAAACGCGCCGTCACCAAGCCCCTATCCGTACACGCGTCGTCTCCGAGCCCCGATGGGTCCACGCGCCGTCGCCGAGCCTCGATCGGTCCACGCGCGGCCTCCTAAGCCCCGGTCGGTTCACGCGCCATCTCCGAGCCGCGATCGGTCCACGCGCCGTCTCCTGAGCCCCGATACGTCCACGCGCAGTCGCCGAGCCCCGATCGGTCCACGCGCGGTCTCCTGAGCCCCGATCGCTCCACGCGCCGTTTTCTGAGCACCGTTCAGTCCACGCGTCGTCTTGAAAGCCCCGATGCCTCCACGCGCCGTCTCCGAGCCACGATCGGTCCACGCGTCGTATCCGAAACCCCGATCGGTCCACGCGCCTTCTCCTAAGCCCCGATCGGTCCACGTGCCGTCTCCGAGCCTCGACCGGTCCACGCGCCGTCTCCTAAGCCCCGATCGTTCCACGCGCCGTCTCCTAAGCCGCGATCCGTCCACGGGCCGTCTCCGAGCTGCTATCGCTAAACGCGCCGTCACCAAGCCCTGATCCGTACACGCGCCGTCTCCTGAGCCCCGATCGGTCAACGCGCCGTTCCCTAAGCTCCGATCCATCCACGCGCAGTCTCCTGAGCCCCGATCGGTCCACGCGCCGTCTTCGAGCGCCGATCGGTCCACGCAACGTTTCCTAAGCCCCAATCGGTTCACGCGCCGTCTCCTGAGCCCCGATCGTTCTACGCGCCGTCTCCGAGCCCCGATCCGTCCACGCGCAGTCGCCGAGCCCCGATCGGTTCACGCGCGGTCTCCTGAGCCCCAGTCGGTACACGCTCTGTCTCCGAGCCCCGATCGGTCCACGCATCGTCTCGTAAGCCCCGCTCGGTTAACCCGTCGTTTCGGAGACCCATCAGTTCACGCGCCGTCTCCTGAGCCCCGATCGTTCTACGCGTCGTCTCCGAGCCCCGATCCGTCCACGCGCAGTCGCCGAGCCCCGATCTGTCCACGCGCCGTCTCCGAGCCCCGATCGGTTCACGGATCGTCTCCTAAGACCCGACCGGTTCACCCGCCGTCTCCTGAGCCCCGGTCGGTCCACGCGCCATCTCCGAGCCTCGGTCGATCCACGTACCGTCTCCGAAGCCCCTATCGGTCCACGCGCCGTCTGCTGAGCCCCGATCGGTCTACGCATCGTCTCCTAAGCCCCGATACGTCCACACGCCATATCCGAACCCCGATCGGTCCGCGTGACGCATTCTAAGCCCCGATCGGTCCACGCCCCGTCTCCGAGCACCTATTGGTTCACGCGCCGTCTCCTGAGACTCGATCCGTCCACGCGCTGTCTCCTGAGCCCCGATCGGCCGACGCGTCCTCTGCTAAACCCCAATCGGTCCACGCCCCGTCTCCGAGCGCCGATCGGTTCACGCGCCGTCTCCTGAGTCCCGGTCCGTCCACTCACTGTCTCCTGAGCCCCGATCGGTCGACGCGTCCTCTGCTAAACCTCGATCGGTCCACGCGTCGTCTCCTGAGCCCCGATCGGTCGACGGGTCCTCTCCTAAGCCCCGATCGGTCCACGCGTCTTCTCCTGAGCTCCGATCAGTCCACGCGTCGTCTCCTAAGCCCCGATAACGTCCACACGCCGTCTCCGAGCCACGATGGGTCCAAGCGAGTCTCCTAAGCCCCGATCGGTCCACGTATCGTCTCCTAAGCTCCGATCCATCGACGCGTCGTCTCCTGAGCCCCGATCAATTGACGCGTCTTCTCCTGAGCCCCGATCGCTCCTCGCGCCGTCTCCTGAGCCCCGCTCGGTCCATGTGTCGTCTTCTTAGCCCGGATGAGTCTACGCGCCGTCTCCGATCCACGACCGGTTCAGGCGCCGCTTCCTGAGCCCCGATCGGTCCACGCGCCGTCTCCTAAGCCCCAATCGGTCCACGCACCGCCTCCTGCGCCCCGATCGGTCTGCGCTCCGTCTCCTGAGCCCCGATCGGTCCACGCGCCGTCTCGTGAGCCCCGATCGGTCCACGCGCCGTCTCCTAAGCCCCAATCTGTCCACGACACGTCTCCGGGCCCCGATCGGTGCACGCGCCGTCTCCTAGCCCCCGATCGGTCCACGCCCCGTCACCGAGTGCCGATCGGTTCACGCGCCGTCTCCTGAGACCGATCCGTCCACGCGCCGTCTCCTGAGCCCCGATCGGTCGACGGGTCCTCTCCTAAGCCCCGATCGGTCCACGCGTCTTCTCCTGAGCCCCGATCAGTCCACGCGTCGTCTCCTAAGCCCCGATACATCCACACGTCGTCTCCGAGCCGCGATGGGTCCACGCGTCGCCTCCTGAGCCCCGATCGTTCCACGCGTCGTCTCCTAAGCCCCGATCGGTTCACGCGTCGTCTCCTAAGCCCCGATCCGTCGACGCGTCGTCTCCTGAGCCCCGATCAATTGACGCGTCTTCTCCTGAGCCCCGACCGCTCCTCGCGCCGTCTCCTAAGCCCCAATCGGTCCACGCACCGCCTCCTGCGCCCCGATCGGTCTGCGCTCCGTCGCCGAGCCACGATCGGTTCAGGCGCCGCTTCCTGAACCCCGATCGACCCACGCGCCGTCTCCTAAGCCCCAATCGGTCCACGCGCCGCCTCCTGAGCCCCGATTGGTCCACACGCCGTCTCCTGAGTCCCGATCGGTCCACGCGCGGCCTCCTATGCCCCGATCGTTCCACGCGCCGTCTCCTGAGCCCCGATCGGTCCACGCGCCGTCTCCTCAGCCCCGATCGGTCCACGCGCCGTCTCCTGAGCCCCGATCATTCCTCGTACCGTCTCCGACCCCCGATCGGTCCACGTACCGTCTCCGAAGCCCCGATCGGTCCACGCGCCGTCTCCTGAGCCCCGATCGCTCCACGCGTCGACTCCTAAGCCCCGATCGGTTCACGCGCCGTATCCGAGCCCCAATCGGTCCACGCGCCGTCTCCTAAGCACCAATCGGTCCACGCGCCGTCTCCTGAGCCCCGATACGTCGACGCGCAGTCGCCGAGCCCCGATCGGTCTACGCGCTGTCTCCTGAGCCCCGATAGGTACACGCGTCGTCTCCTACACCCCGAACGGTCCACGCGTCGTCTCCTAAGCCCCGATCAGTCCACGCGCCGTCTCCGAGCCCCGATGGGTCCACGCACTGTCTCCTGATCCCCATGGGTCCACGAGGCGCCTCCGGAGCCCCGATCGATCCACGCGAGGATCCTGAGCCCCGATCGATCCACGCATCGTCTCCTAAGCCCCAATCGGTTAACGCGCCGTCTCCGAGCCCCAATCGGTCCACGCGCCGTCTCCTGAACCCCGATCGTTCCACGCGCCTTCGCCTAAGCCACGATCGGTCAGCGCCGTCTCCGAGCGCCGATCGGTGTACGCGCCGTCGCACGAGCCGCGATCGGTCCACGCGCGGCCTCCTGAGCCCCGGTTGCTTCACGCGCCGTATCCGAGGCCCAATCGGTCCACGCACCGTCTCCTGAGCCCCGATCGCTCCACGCGCCGTCTCCGAGCCCCGATCGGTCCACGCGCCGTATCCTGAGCCCGGATCGGTCCACGCGCCGTCGCCGAACCCCAATTGGTCCACACTCAACCGTCTGAGCCCCGATCGGTCCACGCGTCGTCTCCTGAGCCCCGATCAATTGACGCGTCTTCTCCTGAGCCCCGATCGCTCCTCGCGCCGTCTCCTGGGCCCCGCTCGGTCCATGCGTCGTCTTCAAAGCCCCGATGCCTCCACGCGCCGTCTCCGAGCCACGATCGGTCCGTGCGCCGCTTCCACAACCCCGATCGGTCCACGCGTCATCTCCTGATCTCCGATCGGTCCACGCGCCGTCTCCTAAGCCCCGATCGGTCCACGCATCGTCTCCTAAGCCCCGATCGGTTAACGCACCGTCTCCCCGCCCCGATCAGTCCACGCGCGGCCTCCTGAGCCCCGGTCGGTTCACGCGCCGTCTCCCCGCCCCGATCGGTTCACGCGCCATCGCCGAGCCTCGATCGGTCCACGCGCGGCCTCCTTAGCCCCGGTCGGTCCACGCGCCGTCTCCGAGCCCCGATCGGTCCACGCATCGTCTCCTGAGCCCCGATCGGTTAACGCGCCGTCTCCGAGCCCCGATCAGTCCACGCGCCGTCTCCTGAGCCCCGGTCGGTTCATGCGCCGTCTCCGAGCCCCGGTCGATCCACGCGTCGTCTTGTAAGCCCAGATGCCTTCTCGCGCCGTCTCCGGCCCACGATCGGTCCAGGCGCCGCTTCGTGAGCCACGATCGGTCCACGCGCCTTCTCCGAGCCCCGATCGGTGCACGCGCCGTCTCCTGAGCCCCGATCTGTCCACGCGCCGTCTCCGAGCCGCGATCAGTTCACGGATCGTCTCCTAGGCCCCGATCGGTTAACGTGCCGTCTCCGATCCCCGATCGGTCCACGCGCGGCCTCCTTAGCCCCGGTCGGTCCACGCGCCGTTTCCTGAGCCCCGATCGATCCATGCGTCGTTTCCTGAGCCCCGATCGATCCACGCGTCGCCTCCTGAGCCCCGGTCGGTCCACGCGCCGTCTCCTGAGCCCCGATCGGTCCACGCGTCGTCTCCTAAGCCCCGATCGGTCCACGCGTCGTCTCCTAAGCCTCGATCCGCCGACGCGTCGTCTCCTGAGCCACGATCAATTGACGCGTCTTCTCCTGAGCCCGATCGCTCCTCGCGCCGTCTCCTGAGCCCCGATCGGTCCACGCGTCGTCTCCGAGCTCCGATCGGTCCACACGCCGTTTCCTGAGCCCCGATCGGTCCATGCGTCGTCTTCTTAGCCCCGATGCCTCCACGCGCCGTCTCCGAGCCACGATCGGTCCAGGCGCCGCTTCCTGAGCCCCGATCGGTCCACGCGCCGTATCCTAAGCCCCGATCGGTCCACGCGCCGTCTCCGAGCGCCGATAAGTTCAAGCGCCGTCTCCGAGCCCCGATCGGTTAACGCGCCGTCTCCGAGTCCCGATCGGCCCACGCGCCGTCTCCTGAGCCCCGATCCGTCCACGCGCAGTCGCCGAGCACCGTTCGGACCAGGCGCCGTCTCCTGAGCCCCGATCGGTCCACACCCCTTCCCCTGAGCCCCGATCGGTCGACGCGTCGTCTCCTAAGACCCGACCGGTTCACCCGCCGTCTCCTGTGCACCGATCGATTCACGTGCCGTCTGCTAAGCCCCGATCGGTCCACACGTCGTCTCCTAAGCCCCAATCGGGCCACGCGTCGTCTCCTAAGCCCCGATCAGTCGCCGCGTCGTCTCCTGAGCCCCGATCAATTGACGCGACTTCTCCTGAGCCCCGATCGCTCCTCGCGCCGTCTCCTGAGCCCCGCTCCGTCCATGCGTCGTCTTCTAAGCCCCCATGCCTCCACGCACCGTCTCCTGAGCCCCGATCGTTCCACGTGCCGTCTCCGAGCCCCGATCGCTCCACGCGCCGTCTCCGAGCGCCGATTGGTGCACGAGCCGTCTCCTGAGCACCGATCGTTCCACATGCCGCCTCCTAAGCCCCGATCTGTCCAGGCGTCGTATCCTAAGCCCCGACCGGTCCACGCGCCGTCTCCTGAGCCCCGTTCGGCCCACGCGCCGTCTCCGAGCCCCGATCGATCCACGCGTCGTCTTGTCAGCCCAGATGCCTCCACGCGCCGTCTCCGAGCCCCGTTCGGTCCACGCGCCGTCTCCTAAGCCCCAATCTGTCCACGACCCGTCTCCGGGCCCCGATCGGTGCACGCGCCGTCTCCTAAGCCCCGATCGGTCCACGCCCTGTCGCCGAGCGCCGATCGGTTCACTCGCCGTCTCCTGAGACCCGATCCGTCCACGCGCTGGCGCCGAGCCATGATCGGTCCACGCGCGGCCTCCTGAGCCCCAATCGGTCCACGCGCCGTCTCCCGAGCCCCGTTCGGTCCACGCACCATCTCCTGCTGCCCAATCGGTCCATGCGCCGCCTCCGGAGCCCCGATCGATCCACGCGAATCTCCTGAGCTCCGATCGGTCCACGTGTCGTTCCCTAAGCCCCGTTCCATCCACGCGCAGTCTCCAGAGCCCCAATCGGTCCACGCGCCGTCTCCTGAGCCCCGATCGGTCCACGCGCCGTCTCCTGAGCCCCGATTGGTCCACGCGTCGTTCCCTAAACTTCGATCCATCCACGCGCAGTCTCCCGAGCCCCAATCGGTCCACGCGCCGTCTCCTGAGCCCCGATCGGTCCACGTGCCGTCTCCTGAGCCCCGATCGGTCCACGCGTTGTCTCCTAAGCCACGATCGGTCCATGCGCCTTCTCCTAAGCCCCGATAGGTCCACGCGCCGTCTCCGTGCGCCGATCGGGTAACGCGCCGTCTCCTGAGCCCCGATCGTTCCATGCGCCGTCTCCGAGCCCCGATCGGTCCACGCGCCGTCTCCTGAGCCCGGATCGGTCCATGCGTCGTCCCCGAATCCCCGATCCTTACAATCGTCGTTTCCGTGCCTCGATCGGTCCACGCGCCGTCGCCGAACCCCGATCGGTCCAGGCGTGGCCTCCTGAGCCCCGGTCGGTCCACGCGCCGTCTCCGAGCCTCGATCCGTCGACGCGTCGTCTCCTGAGCACCGATCGATCCACGGCCGCCTCCTGAGCATCGATCGCTCCACGCGCCGTCTCCTGAGCCCCGATCGGTCCACCTGCCGTCTCCCTGCCCCGATGGGTCCACGCGCCGTTTCCTTAGCCCCGAACGGTCGACGCGTCGTCTCCGGCCCCCGATCGGTGCACGCGCCGTCTCTTAAGCCCCGATCGGTCCACGCGCCGTCTCCTGAGCACCGATCGGTCCACGCGTCGTTCCCTAAACCCCGATCCATCCACGCGCAGTCTCCCGAGCCCCAATCGGTTCACGCGCCGTCTCCTGAGCCCCGATCGGTCCACGTGCCGTCTCCTGAGCCCCGATCGGTCCACGCGTCGTCTCCTAACCCACGATCGGTCCACGCGTCGTCTCAGAGCCCCGATGCCTCCACGCGCCGTCTCCGAGCCACTATCGGTCCGTGCGCCGCTTCCAGAGCCCCGATCGGTCCAGGCGCCGCTTCCTGCGCCCCGATCGGTCCACGCGCCGTCTCCTAAGCCCCAATCGGTCCACGTAGCGTCTCCGAGCGCCGATCATTTCACGCGCCGTTTCCTGTGACCCGGTAGTTCCACGCGCCGTCTCCGAGACCCGATCGATCCACGCGCCGCCTCCTGAGCCCCGATCGGTCCACGCGCTGTCTCCTGAGCCCCGATAGGTACACGCGTAGTCTCCTAAGCCCCGATCGGTCCACGCGTCGTCTCCGAGCTCTGATCGGTCCACACGCCGTTTCCTGAGCCCCGATCGGTCCATACGTCGTCTTCTAAACCCCGATGACTCCACGCGCCGTCTCCGAGCCAGATCGGTTCTGGCGCCGCTTCCCGAGCTCCGATCAGTCCACGCGCCGTCTCCTAAGCCCCGATCGCTCCACGGGCCGTCTCCTAAGACCCGATTGCTCCACGGGCCGTTTCCTGAGCCCCGATCGTTCCACACGCCGCCCCCTAAGTCTCGATCGGTCCAGGCGTCGTCTCCTAAGCCCCGACCGGCTCACGCGCCGTCTCCTGTGCCCCGATCGCTTCACGTGCCGTCTCCTAAGCCCCGATCGGTCCACCCGTCGTCTCTTAAGCCCCAATCGGTCCACGCGCCATCTCCGAGCCTCGATCATTTCACGCGCTGTCTCCTGAGCCCCGGTCGGTCCACGCGCCGTCACCTGAGCCCTGATCGGTCGACGCGTCGTCTCCTGAGCCCCGATCGCTCCACACGCCGTTTCTTGAGCCACGATCGGTCCACGCGTCGTCTTCAAAGCCCCGATCCGTACACGCGTCGTCTCCAAGCCTCGATCTGTCCACGCGCCGTCGCCGAGCCCCGATCGGTCCACGCGTTGTCTCCGAGCCCCGATCAGTCCACGCATCGTCTCCTAAGCCCCGATCGATTAACGCGCCGTCTCCGAGCCCCGATCGGTCCACGCCCCGTCGCCGAGCGCCGATCGGTTCACGCGCCGTCTCCTGAGACCCGATCCGTCTACACGCTGGCGCCGAGCCGCGATCGGTCCACGCGCGGCCTCCTGAGCCCAAATCGGTTCACGCGCCGTCTCCTGAGCCCCGATTGGTCCACGCGCCGTCTCCTGAGCCCCGATCGGTCCACGCGTCGTCTCCTCAGCCCCGATCGGTCCACGCGCCGTCTCCTGAGCCCCGATCAGTCCACGCGTCGTTCCCTAAACCCCGATCCATCCACGCGCAGTCTCCCGAGCCCCATTCGGTCCACGCGCCGTCTCCTGAGCCCCGATCGGTCCACGTGCCGTCTCCTGAGCCCCGATCGGTCCGCGCGTCGTCTCCTAAGCCACGATCGGTCCACGCGTCGTCTCCGAGCCCCGATGCCTCCACGCGCCGTCTCCGAGCCACTATCGGTCCGTGCGCCGCTTCCAGAGCCCCGATCGGTCCAGGCGCCGCTTCCTGCGCCCCGATCGGTCCACGCGCCGTCTCTTAAGCCCCAATCGGTCCACGCGGCGTCTCCGTGCGCCGATCATTTCACGCGCCGTTTCCTGAGACCCGATATTTCCACGCACCGTCTCCGAGCCTCGATCGATCCACGCGCCGCCTCCTGAGCCCCGATCGGTCCACGCGCTGTCTCCTGAGCCCCGATAGGTACACGCGTAGTCTCCTAAGCCCCGATGGGTCCACGCGGCGTCTCCGAGCTCTGATCGGTCTACACGCCGTTTCCTGAGCCCCGATCGGTCCATACGTCGTCTTCTAAACCCCGATGCCTCCACGCGCCGTCTCCGAGCCAGATCGGTTCTGGCGCCGCTTCTCGAGCCCCGATCAGTCCACGCGCCGTCTCCTAAGCCCGGATCGCTCCACGGGCCGTCTTCTGAGCCCCGATTGCTCCACGCGCCGTCTCCTGTGCCCCGATCGAATCACGTGCCGTCTCCTAAGCCCCGATCGGTCCACCTGTCGTCTCTTAAGCCCCAATCGGTCCACGCGCCATCTCCGAGCCCCGATCATTTCACGCGCTGTCTCCTGAGCCCCGGTCGGTCCACGCGCCGTCACCTGAGCCCTGATCGGTCGACGCGTCGTCTCCTGAGCCCCGATCGTTCCACACGCCGTTTCTTGAGCCACGATCGGTCCACGCGTCGTCTTCAAAGCCCCGATCCGTACACGCGTCGTCTCCAAGCCTCGATCTGTCCACGCGCCGTCGCCGAGCCCCGATCGGTCCACGCGTCGTCTCCAAGCCCCGATCGGTTCACGCATCGTCTCCTAAGCCCCGATCGGTCCACGCGTCGTCTCCTAAGCCCCGATCCGTTGACGTGTCGTCTCCTGAGGCCCGATGGATCCACCCGTCTTCTCCTGATCCCCGACCGCTCCACGCCTCGTCTTCGAGCTCCGATCGGTCCACGCGCCGTTTCCCAGGCCCGATCGGTGCAGGCGCCGCTTCCTGAGCCCCGATCGGCCCACGCGCAGTCTCCTGAGCCCCGCTCGTTCCACGCATCGCCTCCTGAGCACCGCTCGGTTAACGCGTCGTTTCGGAGCGCCGATCGGTCCACGCGTCGGCTCCTAAGCCCCGATCGGCCCACGCACCGTCTCCTGAGCCCCGTTCGTTCCACGCGCCGTCTCCGAGCCGCGATCGGTCCACGCGCCGTCGCCGAGCCATGATCGGACCACGCGCAGCCTCCTGAGCCCCGATCCGTCCACGTGCTGGCGCCGAGCCGCGATCGGCCCACGCGCGGGCTCCTGAGCCCCAATCGGTCCACCCAACGTTTCCAAGCCCCGACCGCTCCACGCGTCGTCTCCTGAGCCGCACGCGGTCAATGCGTCGTCTTCTTAGCCCCGATCGCTCCACGCGCCGTCTCCTGAGCTCCAATCGGTCCACTTATCGTCTCCTAAGCCCCGGTCACTCCACGCGCCGTCTCCTGAGCCCCGATCGGTCCACGCGCCGTCTCGGAGTCCCGATCGGTCCACGCGCCGATTCCTAAGCCCCAATCTGTCCACGCGCCGTTTCCTAAGCCCCAATCTGTCCACGCGTCGTCTCCTAAGCCCCGATCGGTCCACGCGCCGTGTCCGAGCCCCGACCGCTCCACGCGTCGTCTCCTGAGCCGCACGCGGTCAATGCGTCGTCTTCTTAGCCCCGATCGCTCCACGCGCCGTCTCCTGAGCCCCGATCGGTCCACGCGCTGTCTCGGAGTCCCGATCGGTCCACGCGCCGATTCCTAAGCCCCAATCTGTCCACGCGCCGTTTCCTAAGCCCCAATCTGTCCACGCGTCGTCTCCTAAGCCCCGATCGGTCCACGCGCCGTGTCCGAGCCCCGATCGCTCCACGCGCCGTCTCCGGAGCCCCGATCGGTCCACGCGCCGTCTCCGAGCCCCCATCGATCCAAGCGCCGTGTCCTGAGCCCCGATCGGACCAAGCGCCGTCTCCTGAGCCCCGAACGTTCTACCCGCCTTCTCCTAAGCCACGACCGGTCCACGCGTTGTCTCCGAGCACCGATTGGTTCACGCACCGTCTCCTAAGCCCCGATCGGTCCACGCGCCGTGTCCGAGCGCCGATTGGTTCACGCGCCATCTCCTGAGCCCCGATCGGTCCACGCGTCGTCTCCGAGCTCCGATCGGTCCACGCGCCGTTTCCTGAGCCCCGATCGGTCCATACGTCGTCTTCGAAACCCCGATGCCTCCACGCGCCGACTCCAAGCCACGATCGGTCCAGGCGCCGCTTCACCAGCCCCGATCGGTCCACGCGCCGTCTCCTACGCCCCGATCGGTTCACCCGTCGTCTCTTAAGCCCCAATCGGTCCACGCGCCGTCTCCTAACCCCCGATCGGTCCACGCGCCGTCTCCTGAGCCCCGATCGGTCCACGCGTCGTCCACTAAGCCCCGATCGGTCCACGCATCGTCTCCTAAGCCCCAGACGGTCCACGCGCCGTCTCCGAACCCTGATCGGTCGACGCGCCGTCTCCGAACGCCGATCGGTTCACGCGCCGTCTCCTGAGCCCCGATCGCTCCACGCGTCTTCTCCTAAGCCCCAATCGTTCTACGCGCCGTCTCCGAGCCCCGATCGGTCCACGCGCCGTCTCCTGAGCCCCGATCGGTCCACGCGTCGTCTCCTAAGCCCCGTTCGGTCCACGCGCCGTCTCCTAAGCCACAATCTGTCCACGACCCGTCTCCGGGCCCCGATCGGTGCACGCGCCGTCTCCTAAGCCCCGATCGGTCCACGCCCTGTCGCCGAGCGCCGATCGGTTCACTCGCCGTCTCCTGAGACCCGATCCGTCCACGCGCTGGCGCCGAGCCATGATCGGTCCACGCGCGGCCTCCTGAGCCCCAATCGGTCCACGCGCCGTCTCCCGAGCCCCGTTCGGTCCACGCACCATCTCCTGCTGCCCAATCGGTCCATGCGCCGCCTCCGGAGCCCCGATCGATCCACGCGAATCTCCTGAGCTCCGATCGGTCCACGTGTCGTTCCCTAAGCCCCGTTCCATCCACGCGCAGTCTCCAGAGCCCCAATCGGTCCACGCGCCGTCTCCTGAGCCCCGATCGGTCCACGCGCCGTCTCCTGAGCCCCGATTGGTCCACGCGTCGTTCCCTAAACTTCGATCCATCCACGCGCAGTCTCCCGAGCCCCAATCGGTCCACGCGCCGTCTCCTGAGCCCCGATCGGTCCACGTGCCGTCTCCTGAGCCCCGATCGGTCCACGCGTTGTCTCCTAAGCCACGATCGGTCCATGCGCCTTCTCCTAAGCCCCGATAGGTCCACGCGCCGTCTCCGTGCGCCGATCGGGTAACGCGCCGTCTCCTGAGCCCCGATCGTTCCATGCGCCGTCTCCGAGCCCCGATCGGTCCACGCGCCGTCTCCTGAGCCCGGATCGGTCCATGCGTCGTCCCCGAATCCCCGATCCTTACAATCGTCGTTTCCGTGCCTCGATCGGTCCACGCGCCGTCGCCGAACCCCGATCGGTCCAGGCGTGGCCTCCTGAGCCCCGGTCGGTCCACGCGCCGTCTCCGAGCCCCGATCCGTCGACGCGTCGTCTCCTGAGCACCGATCGATCCACGGCCGCCTCCTGAGCATCGATCGCTCCACGCGCCGTCTCCTGAGCCCCGATCGGTCCACCTGCCATCTCCCTGCCCCGATGGGTCCACGCGCCGTTTCCTTAGCCCCGAACGGTCGACGCGTCGTCTCCGGCCCCCGATCGGTGCACGCGCCGTCTCTTAAGCCCCGATCGGTCCACGCGCCGTCTCCTGAGCACCGATCGGTCCACGCGTCGTTCCCTAAACCCCGATCCATCCACGCGCAGTCTCCCGAGCCCCAATCGGTTCACGCGCCGTCTCCTGAGCCCCGATCGGTCCACGCGTCGTCTCAGAGCCCCGATGCCTCCACGCGCCGTCTCCGAGCCACTATCGGTCCGTGCGCCGCTTCCAGAGCCCCGATCGGTCCAGGCGCCGCTTCCTGCGCCCCGATCGGTCCACGCGCCGTCTCCTAAGCCCCAATCGGTCCACGTAGCGTCTCCGAGCGCCGATCATTTCACGCGCCGTTTCCTGTGACCCGGTAGTTCCACGCGCCGTCTCCGAGACCCGATCGATCCACGCGCCGCCTCCTGAGCCCCGATCGGTCCACGCGCTGTCTCCTGAGCCCCGATAGGTACACGCGTAGTCTCCTAAGCCCCGATCGGTCCACGCGTCGTCTCCGAGCTCTGATCGGTCCACACGCCGTTTCCTGAGCCCCGATCGGTCCATACGTCGTCTTCTAAACCCCGATGCCTCCACGCGCCGTCTCCGAGCCAGATCGGTTCTGGCGCCGCTTCCCGAGCTCCGATCAGTCCACGCGCCGTCTCCTAAGCCCCGATCGCTCCACGGGCCGTCTCCTAAGACCCGATTGCTCCACGGGCCGTTTCCTGAGCCCCGATCGTTCCACACGCCGCCCCCTAAGTCTCGATCGGTCCAGGCGTCGTCTCCTAAGCCCCGACCGGCTCACGCGCCGTCTCCTGTGCCCCGATCGCTTCACGTGCCGTCTCCTAAGCCCCGATCGGTCCACCCGTCGTCTCTTAAGCCCCAATCGGTCCACGCGCCATCTCCGAGCCTCGATCATTTCACGCGCTGTCTCCTGAGCCCCGGTCGGTCCACGCGCCGTCACCTGAGCCCTGATCGGTCGACGCGTCGTCTCCTGAGCCCCGATCGCTCCACACGCCGTTTCTTGAGCCACGATCGGTCCACGCGTCGTCTTCAAAGCCCCGATCCGTACACGCGTCGTCTCCAAGCCTCGATCTGTCCACGCGCCGTCGCCGAGCCCCGATCGGTCCACGCGTTGTCTCCGAGCCCCGATCAGTCCACGCATCGTCTCCTAAGCCCCGATCGATTAACGCGCCGTCTCCGAGCCCCGATCGGTCCACGCGCCGTCTCCTGAGCCCCGATCGGTCCACGCGTCGTCTCCTCAGCCCCGATCGGTCCACGCGCCGTCTCCTGAGCCCCGATCAGTCCACGCGTCGTTCCCTAAACCCCGATCCATCCACGCGCAGTCTCCCGAGCCCCATTCGGTCCACGCGCCGTCTCCTGAGCCCCGATCGGTCCACGTGCCGTCTCCTGAGCCCCGATCGGTCCGCGCGTCGTCTCCTAAGCCACGATCGGTCCACGCGTCGTCTCCGAGCCCCGATGCCTCCACGCGCCGTCTCCGAGCCACTATCGGTCCGTGCGCCGCTTCCAGAGCCCCGATCGGTCCAGGCGCCGCTTCCTGCGCCCCGATCGGTCCACGCGCCGTCTCTTAAGCCCCAATCGGTCCACGCGGCGTCTCCGTGCGCCGATCATTTCACGCGCCGTTTCCTGAGACCCGATATTTCCACGCACCGTCTCCGAGCCTCGATCGATCCACGCGCCGCCTCCTGAGCCCCGATCGGTCCACGCGCTGTCTCCTGAGCCCCGATAGGTACACGCGTAGTCTCCTAAGCCCCGATCGGTCCACGCGGCGTCTCCGAGCTCTGATCGGTCCACACGCCGTTTCCTGAGCCCCGATCGGTCCATACGTCGTCTTCTAAACCCCGATGCCTCCACGCGCCGTCTCCGAGCCAGATCGGTTCTGGCGCCGCTTCTCGAGCCCCGATCAGTCCACGCGCCGTCTCCTAAGCCCGGATCGCTCCACGGGCCGTCTTCTGAGCCCCGATTGCTCCACGGGCAGTTTCCTGAGCCCCGATCGTTCCACACGCCGCGCCCTAAGTCTCGATCGGTCCAGGCGTCGTCTCCTAAGCCCCGACCGGCTCACGCGCCGTCTCCTGTGCCCCGATCGAATCACGTGCCGTCTCCTAAGCCCCGATCGGTCCACCTGTCGTCTCTTAAGCCCCAATCGGTCCACGCGCCATCTCCGAGCCCCGATCATTTCACGCGCTGTCTCCTGAGCCCCGGTCGGTCCACGCGCCGTCACCTGAGCCCTGATCGGTCGACGCGTCGTCTCCTGAGCCCCGATCGTTCCACACGCCGTTTCTTGAGCCACGATCGGTCCACGCGTCGTCTTCAAAGCCCCGATCCGTACACGCGTCGTCTCCAAGCCTCGATCTGTCCACGCGCCGTCGCCGAGCCCCGATCGGTCCACGCGTCGTCTCCAAGCCCCGATCGGTTCACGCATCGTCTCCTAAGCCCCGATCGGTCCACGCGTCGTCTCCTAAGCCCCGATCCGTTGACGTGTCGTCTCCTGAGGCCCGATGGATCCACCCGTCTTCTCCTGAGCCCCGACCGCTCCACGCCTCGTCTTCGAGCTCCGATCGGTCCACGCGCCGTTTCCCAGGCCCGATCGGTGCAGGCGCCGCTTCCTGAGCCCCGATCGGCCCACGCGCAGTCTCCTGAGCCCCGCTCGTTCCACGCATCGCCTCCTGAGCACCGCTCGGTTAACGCGTCGTTTCGGAGCGCCGATCGGTCCACGCGTCGGCTCCTAAGCCCCGATCGGCCCACGCACCGTCTCCTGAGCCCCGTTCGTTCCACGCGCCGTCTCCGAGCCGCGATCGGTCCACGCGCCGTCGCCGAGCCATGATCGGACCACGCGCAGCCTCCTGAGCCCCGATCCGTCCACGTGCTGGCGCCGAGCCGCGATCGGCCCACGCGCGGGCTCCTGAGCCCCAATCGGTCCACCCAACGTTTCCGAGCCCCGACCGCTCCACGCGTCGTCTCCTGAGCCGCACGCGGTCAATGCGTCGTCTTCTTAGCCCCGATCGCTCCACGCGCCGTCTCCTGAGCTCCAATCGGTCCACTTATCGTCTCCTAAGCCCCGGTCACTCCACGCGCCGTCTCCTGAGCCCCGATCGGTCCACGCGCCGTCTCGGAGTCCCGATCGGTCCACGCGCCGATTCCTAAGCCCCAATCTGTCCACGCGCCGTTTCCTAAGCCCCAATCTGTCCACGCGTCGTCTCCTAAGCCCCGATCGGTCCACGCGCCGTGTCCGAGCCCCGACCGCTCCACGCGTCGTCTCCTGAGCCGCACGCGGTCAATGCGTCGTCTTCTTAGCCCCGATCGCTCCACGCGCCGTCTCCTGAGCCCCGATCGGTCCACGCGCTGTCTCGGAGTCCCGATCGGTCCACGCGCCGATTCCTAAGCCCCAATCTGTCCACGCGCCGTTTCCTAAGCCCCAATCTGTCCACGCGTCGTCTCCTAAGCCCCGATCGGTCCACGCGCCGTGTCCGAGCCCCGATCGCTCCACGCGCCGTCTCCGGAGCCCCGATCGGTCCACGCGCCGTCTCCGAGCCCCCATCGATCCAAGCGCCGTGTCCTGAGCCCCGATCGGACCAAGCGCCGTCTCCTGAGCCCCGAACGTTCTACCCGCCTTCTCCTAAGCCACGACCGGTCCACGCGTTGTCTCCGAGCACCGATTGGTTCACGCACCGTCTCCTAAGCCCCGATCGGTCCACGCGCCGTGTCCGAGCGCCGATTGGTTCACGCGCCATCTCCTGAGCCCCGATCGGTCCACGCGTCGTCTCCGAGCTCCGATCGGTCCACGCGCCGTTTCCTGAGCCCCGATCGGTCCATACGTCGTCTTCGAAACCCCGATGCCTCCACGCGCCGACTCCAAGCCACGATCGGTCCAGGCGCCGCTTCACCAGCCCCGATCGGTCCACGCGCCGTCTCCTACGCCCCGATCGCTCCACGCACCGTCTCCTACTCCCCAATCGGTTCACACGCCGCCTCCGAAGGTCCGTTAGATCCACACGAGTCTCCTAAGCCCCGACCGGTCCACGCGCTATCTCCTGAGCCCCGATCGGTCCACGAGTCGTCTCCTAAGCCCCGATCGGTCCGCGCGTCGTCTCCTAAGCCACAATCGGTCCACGCGTCGTCTCCGAGCCCCGATGCCTCCACGCGCCGTCTCCGAGCCACTATCGGTCCGTGCGCCGCTTCCAGAGCCCCGATCGGTCCAGGCGCCGCTTCCTGCGCCCCGATCGGTCCACGCGCCGTCTCTTAAGCCCCAATCGGTCCACGCGGCGTCTCCGTGCGCCGATCATTTCACGCGCCGTTTCCTGAGACCCGATAGTTCCACGCACCGTCTCCGAGCCCCGATCGATCCACGCGCCGCCTCCTGAGCCCCGATCGGTCCACGCGCTGTCTCCTGAGCCCCGATAGGTACACGCGTAGTCTCCTAAGCCCCGATCGGTCCACGCGTCGTCTCCGAGCTCTGATCGGTCCACACGCCGTTTCCTGAGCCCCGATCGGTCCATACGTCGTCTTCTAAACCCCGATGCCTCCACGCGCCGTCTCCGAGCCAGATCGATTCTGGCGCCGCTTCTCGAGCCCCGATCAGTCCACGCGCCGTCTCCTAAGCCCGGATCGCTCCACGGGCCGTCTCCTGAGCCCCGATTGCTCCACGGGCAGTTTCCTGAGCCCCGATCGTTCTACACGCCGCGCCCTAAGTCTCGATCGGTCCAGGCGTCGTCTCCTAAGCCCCGACCGGCTCACGCGCCGTCTCCTGTGCCCCGATCGATTCACGTGCCGTCTCCTAAGCCCCGATCGGTCCACCTGTCGTCTCTTAAGCCCCAATCCGTCCACGCGCCATCTCCGAGCCCCGATCATTTCACGCGCTGTCTCCTGAGCCCCGGTCGGTCCACGCGCCGTCACCTGAGCCCTGATCGGTCGACGCGTCGTCTCCTGAGCCCCGATCGTTCCACACGCCGTTTCTTGAGCCACGATCGGTCCACGCGTCGTCTTCAAAGCCCCGATCCGTACACGCGTCGTCTCCAAGCCTCGATCTGTCCACGCGCCGTCGCCGAGCCCCGATCGGTCCACGCGTCGTCTCCAAGCCCCGATCGGTTCACGCATCGTCTCCTAAGCCCCGATCGGTCCACGCGTCGTGTCCTAAGCCCCGATCCGTTGACGTGTCGTCTCCTGAGTCCCGATGGATCCACCCGTCTTCTCCTGAGCCCCGACCGCTCCACGCCTCGTCTCCGAGCTCCGATCGGTCCACGCGCCGTTTCCCAGGCCCGATCGGTGCAGGCGCCGCTTCCTGAGCCCCGATCGGCCCACGCGCAGTCTCCTGAGCCCCGATCGTTCCACGCATCGCCTCCTGAGCACCGGACGGTCCAGGCGCCGTCTCCGAACCCCGATCGGTCGACGCGCCATCTCCGAGCCCCGATCGGTCCACGCGCCGTCGCCGAACCCCAATTGGTCCACGCGCAACCGCCTGAGCCCCAGTTGGTCCACGCGCCGTTTCCTGAGCCCCGATCGGTCAACGTCCCGTCTCCGGGCCCCGATCGATGCACGCGCCGTGTCCTAAGTCCCGATCGATCCACGCGCCGTCGCCGAACCCCAATTGGTCCACGCGCAACCGCCGAGCCCCGATCGGTTCACGCGCGGTCTCCTGAGCCCCAGTCGGTACACGCGCTGTCTCCGAGCCCCGATCGGTCCACGCATCGTCTCCTAAGCCCCGCTCGGTTAACGCGTCGTTTCGGAGCGCCGATCGGTCCACGCGTCGGCTCCTAAGCCCCGATCGGCCCACGCACCGTCTCCTGAGCCCCGTTCGTTCCACGCGCCGTCTCCGAGCCGCGATCGGTCCACGCGCCGTCGCCGAGCCATGATCGGACCACGCGCAGCCTCCTGAGCCCCGATCCGTCCACGTGCTGGCGCCGAGCCGCGATCGGCCCACGCGCGGGCTCCTGAGCCCCAATCGGTCCACCCGCCGTTTCCGAGCCCCGACCGCTCCACGCGTCGTCTCCTGAGCCGCACGCGGTCAATGCGTCGTCTTCTTAGCCCCGATCGCTCCACTTGCCGTCTCCTGAGCTCCAATCGGTCCACTTATCGTCTCCTAAGCCCCGGTCACTCCACGCGCCGTCTCCTGAGCCCCGATCGGTCCACGCGCCGTCTCGGAGTCCCGATCGGTCCACGCGCCGATTCCTAAGCCCCAATCTGTCCACGCGCCGTTTCCTAAGCCCCAATCTGTCCACGCGTCGTCTCCTAAGCCCCGATCGGTCCACGCGCCGTGTCCGAGCCCCGACCGCTCCACGCGTCGTCTCCTGAGCCGCACGCGGTCAATGCGTCGTCTTCTTAGCCCCGATCGCTCCACGCGCCGTCTCCTGAGCCCCGATCGGTCCACGCGCTGTCTCGGAGTCCCGATCGGTCCACGCGCCGATTCCTAAGCCCCAATCTGTCCACGCGCCGTTTCCTAAGCCCCAATCTGTCCACGCGTCGTCTCCTAAGCCCCGATCGGTCCACGCGCCGTGTCCGAGCCCCGATCGCTCCACGCGCCGTCTCCGGAGCCCCGATCGGTCCACGCGCCGTCTCCGAGCCCCCATCGATCCAAGCGCCGTGTCCTGAGCCCCGATCGGACCAAGCGCCGTCTCCTGAGCCCCGAACGTTCTACCCGCCTTCTCCTAAGCCACGACCGGTCCACGCGTTGTCTCCGAGCACCGATTGGTTCACGCACCGTCTCCTGAGCCCCGATCGGTCCACGCGCCGTTTCCGAGCCCCGATCGATCCACGCTCTGTCTCCTGAGCCGCGATCGGTCCACGCGTCGTCTTCGAGCACCGATCGATCCACGCGCCGTCTCCTGAGCCCCGATCGTTCCTCGCGCCTTCTCCTAAGCCACGATCGGTCCATGCGCTGTGTCCGAGCGCCGATTGGTTCACGCGCCATCTCCTGAGCCCCGATCGGTCCACGCGTCGTCTCCGAGCTCCGATCGGTCCATGCGCCGTTTCCTGAGCCCCGATCGGTCCATACGTCGTCTTCGAAACCCCGATGCCTCCACGCGCCGACTCCAAGCCACGATCGGTCCAGGCGCCGCTTCACCAGCCCCGATCGGTCCACGCGCCGTCTCCTACGCCCCGATCGCTCCACGCACCGTCTCCTACTCCCCAATCGGTTCACACGCCGCCTCCGAAGGTCCGTTAGATCCACGCGAGTCTCCTAAGCCCCGACCGGTCCACGCGCTATCTCCTGAGCCCCGATCGGTCCACGAGTCGTCTCCTAAGCCCTGATCGGTCCACGTGCCGTCTCCGAGCCCCGATGGGTCCACGCGCCGCCTCCTGACCTCCGATCGGTCGACGCGTCGTCTCCTGAGCCCCCATCGTTCCCCGCGCCGTCTCCGAGCCCCGATCGGTCCACGCGCTGTCTCCGAGCCCCGATCGGTCCACGCGCTGTCTCCGAGCCCCGATCGGTCCACGCGTCGGCTCCTAAGCCCCGATCGGTCCACGCGCCGTCTCCTGAGCCCCGATCGGTCCACGCGCCGTTTCCGAGCCCCGATCGGTCCATGCTTCGTCTTCTAAGCCCCGATGCCTCCACGCGTCGTCTCCGAGCCACGATCGGTGAAGGCGCCGCTGCCTGAGCCCCGATCGATCCACACGTCGTCTTCTTAGCCCAGATGCCTCCTCGCGCCGTCTCCGAACCACGATCGGTCCAGGCGCCGCTTCCTGAGCGCCAATCCGTCCACGGATTTTCTCCTAAGCCCCGATAGGAACATGCGTCGTCTCCTAAGCCCCGATCGGTCCACGCGTCGTCCCCGAATCCCCGATCCGTACACGCGTCATCTCCTAAGCCCCGATCGGTCTACGCGCCGTCTCCGAGCCCTGATCGGTCCACGCACCGTCTCCTGATCCCCATCGGTCCACACGGCGCCCCCGGAGCCCCGATCGGTCCACGGCCCATCTCCTGCTCCCCAATCGGTCCACGCGCCGTCTCCGGAGCCCCGATCGATCCACACGAATCTCCTGAGCTCCGGTCGGTCCACGCGCCGTCTCCTGAGCCCCGATCGGTCCACGCGCCGTATCCTCAGCCTCGATCGGTCCACGCGCCGTCTCTGATCGCTGATAACTTCACGCGCCGTCTCCTGAGGACCGATCGGTCGACGCGTCGTCTCCTAAGCCCCGCTCGGCTAACGCGTCGTTTCCGAGCCCCGATCGATCTACGCGTCGTCTCCTGAGCCCCAATTAGTCCACGCGCCGTCTCCTAAGCCCCGATCCGTCCACGGGCCGTGTCCGAGCTCCGGTCGGTCCACGCGCCGTCTCCAAGCCTCGATCCGTACACGCGTCGTCTCCGAGCCCCGATCGATCCACGCGCCATCGCCGAGCCCCGATCGGTCCACCCATCGTCTCTTAAGCCCCAATCGGTCCACGCGCCGTCTCCGAGCGCCGATCGGTTCACGCTCCGTCTCCTGAGCCCCGATCGTTCCACGCGCCGTCTCCGAGCTCCGATCGGCCCACGCGCCGTCTCCTAAGCCCCGATCGGTCGAAGCGCCTTCTCCTAAGCCCCGATCGGTCCACGGGCCGTCTCCGAGCGCGGATCGGTCCACGCGCCGTCTCCGAACCCCGATCGGTCCACGCATCGTCTCCTAAGCCCCGATCGGTTAACGCGCCGACTCGGAGCCCCGATCGTTCCACGCGCCGTCTCCGAGCCCCGATCGTTCCACGCGCCTTCTCCTAAGCCACGATCGGTCAGCGCCGTCTCCGAGCGCCGATCGGTGCACGCGCCGTCGCACATGCCGCGATCGGTCCACGCGCGGCCTCCTGAGCCCCGGTTGGTTCACGCGCCGTATCCGAGCCCCAATCGGTCCACGCACCGTCTCCTGAGCCCCGATCGGTCCACGCGCCGTCGCCGAGCCCCGATCGGTCCAGGCGTATCCTCCTGAGCCCCGATCGGTCCACGCGCCTTCTCCGTGCGCCGATCGGTTCACGCGCCGTCTCCTGAGCCCCGATCGCTCCACGCCCCGTCTCCGAGCCCCGATCGGTCCACGCGCCGTCTCCTGAGCCCGGATCGGTCCACGCGCCGTCGCCGAACCCCAATTGGTCCTCGCGCAACCGTCTGAGCCCCGATTGGTCCACGCGCTGTTTCCGAGCCCCGATCGGTCCACGCGTCGTATCCGAACCCCGATCGGTCCACGCGCCGTCGCCGAGCCATGATCGGTCCACGCGCGGCCTCCTGAGCCCCGGTTGCTTCACGCGCCGTATCCGAGCCCCCATCGGTCCACGCGTCGTCTCCGAGCCCCGATCGGTCCACGCGCCGTCTCCGAGCGCCGGTCGGTTCACGCGCCGTCTCCTGAGCCCCGATCGTTCCCCGCACCATCTCCGAGCCACGATCGATCCACGCGCCGTCTCCTAAGCCCCGATCGGTCCACGCGCCTTCTCCTAAGCCCCGATCGGTCCACGTGCCGTCTCCGAGCCTCGACCGGTCCACGCGCCGTCTCCTGAGCCCCGATCGTTCCACGCGCCGTCTCCTAAGCTGCGATCCGTCCACGCGTCGTCTCCGAGCCCCGATCGGTCCACGCGCCGTCGCCGAGCCTCCATCGGTCCACGCGCGGCCTTCTGAGCCCCGATCGGTTCACGCGCCGGCTCCGAGCCCGATCGGTCCACGCATCGTCTCCTAAGCCCCGATCAGTTAACGTGCCGTCTCCGAGCCCCGATCGGTCCACGCGCCGTCGCGGAACCCCAATTGGTCCACGCGCAAGCGCCTGAGCCCCAGTCGGTCCACGCGCCGTTTCCTGGGCCCCGATCGGTCCACGCGCCGTCGCCGAGCCCCGATCGGTCCAGGCGTATCCTCCTGAGCCCCGGTCGGTCCACGCGCCGTCTCCGAGCCCCGATCGATCCACGCATCGTATCCTAAGCCCCGATCGGTTAACGCGCCGACTCGGAGCCCCGATCGTTCCACGCGCCGTCTCCTGAGCCCCGGTCGGTTCACGCGCCGTCTCCGATCCCGTTCGGTCCACGCATCGTCTCCTAAGCCCCTATCGGTTAACGCGCCGTCTCCGAGCCCCGATCGGTCCACGCGCAACCGCCTGCGCCCCAGTCGGTCCACGCGCGGTCTCCGAGCCCCGATCGGTCCACGCGTCGTCTCCGAGCCCCGGTCGGTCCACGCGCCGTCTCCGAGCCCCGATCGGTTCACGCATCGTCTCCTAAGCCCCGATCGGTTAACGTGCCGTCTCCGAGCCGCGATCGGTCCACGCGCCGTCGCCGAACCCCAATTGGTCTACGCGCAACCGCCTGAGCCCCAGTCGGTCCACGCGTTGTCTCCGAGCTCCAATCGGTCCACGCGCCGTTTCCTGAGCCCCGAACGGTCCATACGTCGTCTTCTAAGCCCCGATGCCTCCACGCGCCGTCTCCGAGCCAGATCGGTTCAGGCGCCGCTTCCCGAGCTCCGACCCGTCCACGGGCCGTCTCCTGAGCCCCGATTGCTCCACGGGCCGTTTCCTGAGCCCCGATCGTTCCACACGCCGTCTCCGAGCTCCGATCGGCCCACGCATCGTCTCCTAAGCTCCAATCGGTTAACGCGCCGTCTCCTGAGCCCCGATCGTTCTACGCGCCGTCTCCGAGCCCCGATCCGTCCACGCGCAGTCGCCGAGCCCCGATCGGTTCACGCACGGTCTCCTGAGCCCCAGTCGGTACACGCGCTGTCTCCGAGCCCTGATGGGTCCACGCATCGTCTCCTAAGCCCCGCTCGGTTAACGCGTCGTTTCGGAGCCCCGATCGGTCTACGCGCCGTCTTCTGAGCCCCGATCGGTCCAGGCATCGTCTCCTAAGCCCCGGACGGTCCACCCGCCGTTTCCGAGCCCCGATCGCTCCACGCGCCGTCTCCTGAGCCCCGATCGGTCCACGCATCGTCTCCTAAGCCCCGATCCGTCGCCGCGTCGTGTCCTGAGCCCCGATCAATTGACGCGTCATCTCCTGAGCCCCGATCGCTCCTCGCGCCGTCTCCTGAACCCCGATCATTCCACGCGCCTTCTCCTAAGCCACGATCGGTCCACGCGCCGTCTCCGAGCCCCAGTCGGTCCACGCGCTGTCTCCGAGCACCGATCGGTCTACGCGTCGTCTCCGAGCCCCGATCGGTCCACGCGCCGTCTCCTAAGCCCCGTTCGGTCCAAGCGCCTTCTCCTAAACCCCGGTCGGTCCACACACCGTGCCCGATCCCCGATCGGTCCGCGCTTCGTCTCCTGAGCCCGGATCGTTCCACGCGTCGTCTACTGATTCCCGATCCTTAAACGCGTCGTCTCCGAGCCTCGATCGGTCCACACGCCGTGTCCGATCCCCGATCGGTCCGCGTACCGCATTCTGAGTCGCGGTCCGTCCACGCGCCGTCTCCGAGCACCGATCGGTCGACGCGCCGTCTTCTAAGCCCAGATGCCTCCTCGCGCCGTCTCCGAGCCATGATGGGTCCAGGCGCCGCTTCCTGAGCCCCGGTCGGTCCACGCGTTGTCTCCTAAGCTCCGTTCGGTCCACGCGCCGTCTCCTAAGCCCCGATCATTCCACGCGCCGTCTCCGAGCCCCGATCGGTCCACGCGCCGTCTCCGGAGCCCCGATCGGTCCATGCGTTGTCTCCTAAGACCCGATCGGTCCACGCGTCGTCTCCTAAGCGCCGATCCGTCGACGCGTCGTCTCCTGAGCCCCGATCGATCCACGCGTCTTCTCCTGAGCCCCGACCGCTCCACCCGTCGTCTCCGAGCTCCGATCGGTCCAGGTGCCGTTTCCGAGCCCCGATTGGTGCATGCGTCGTCTTCGAAGCCCCGATGCCTCCACGCGCCGTCTCCGAGCCACGATCGGTGCAGGCACCGCTTCCTGAGCCCCGATCGGTCCACGCGCTGTCTCCTGAGCCCCGATCCATCCACGCGCAGTCGCCGAGCCGCGATCGGTCCACGCGCGGTCTACTGAGCTCCGGTCGGTCCACACGCCGCGGCGAACCCCAATTGGTCCACGCGCAACCTCTCGAGCCCCAGTCAGTAAACGCGCTGTCTCCGAGCCCCGATCGGTCCACGTATGTTCTCCTAAGCCCCAATTAGTCCACGCGCCCTCTCCTAAGCTCCGATCTGCCCACGGGCCGTCTCCGAGCTCCGATCGGTCCACGCGCCGTCTCCAAACCTCGATCCGTACACGCGTCGTCTCCGAGCCCCGATGGGTCCACGCGCCATCGCCGAACCCCGATCGGTCCACGCGCCGTCTCCTGAGCTCCGAACGGTCCACACCCCTTGTCCTGAGCCCCGCTCGGTCCATGCGTCGTCTTCTTAGCCCCGATCGGTTAACGCACCGTCTCCCCGCCCCGATCGGTCCACGCGCCGTCTCCTGAGCCCCGATACGTCGACGCGCAGTCGCCGAGCCCCGATCAGTCCACGCGCGGCCTCCTGAGCCCCGGTCGGTTCACGCGCCATCTCCCCACCCCGATCGGTCCACGCGCCGTCTCCTGAGCCCTGATCCGTCCACGCGCGGCGTCGAGCCGCGATCGGTCCACGCGCGGCCTCCTGAGCCCCAATGGGCCCACGCGTCGACTCCTAAGCCCCGATCGGTTCACGCGCCGTATCCGAGCCCCAATCGGTCCACGCGCCGTCTCCTAAGCTCCAATCGGTCCACGCGCCATCTCCTGAGCCCCGATACGTCGACGCGCAGTCGCCGAGCCCCGATCGGTCCACGCGCTGTCTCCTGAGCCCCGATAGGTACACGCGTCGTCTCCTACACCCCGAACGGTCCACGCGTTGTCTCCTAAGCCCCGATCAGTCCACGCGCCGTCTCCGAGCCCCGATGGGTCCACGTTCTGTCTCCTGATCCCCATGGGTCCACGAGGCGCCTCCGGAGCCCCGATCGATCCACGCGAGGATCCTGAGCCCCGATCGATCCACGCATCGTCTCCTAAGCCCCAATCGGTTAACGCGCCGTCTCCGAGCCCCAATCGGTCCACGCGCCGTCTCCTGAACCCCGATCGTTCCACGCGCCTTCTCCTAAGCCACGATCGGTCAGCGCCGTCTCCGAGCGCCGATCGGTGTACGCGCCGTCGCACGAGCCGCGATCGGTCCACGCGCGGCCTCCTGAGCCCCGGATGCTTCACGCGCCGTATCCGAGGCCCAATCGGTCCACGCACCGTCTCCTAAGCCCGGATCGTTTCACGCGCCGTCCTCGAGCCCCGATCGGTCCACGCGCCGTCTCCTGAGCCCGGATCGGTCCACGCGTCGGCTCCTAAGCCCCGATCGGTCCGCGCGTCGTCTCCTAAGCCCCGATCCGTCGTCGCGTCGTCTCCTGAGCCCCGATCGATCCACGCGTCTTCTCCTGAGCCCCGACCGCTCCACGCGTCGTCTCCGAGCTCCGATCGGTGCAGGCGCCGCTTCGTGAACCCCGATCGGTCCACGCGCTGTCTCCTGAGCCCCGATCCATCCACGCGCAGTCGCCGAGCCCCGATCGGTCTACGCGCCATCGCCGAACCCCGATCGGTAAACGCGCTGTCTCCGATCCCCGATCGGTCCAAGCGCCGTCTCCAAGCCTCGATCCGTACACGCGTCGTCTCCGAGCCCCGATCGCTCCACGCGCCATCGCCGAACCCCGATCGGTCCACGCGCCGTCTCCTGAGCCGGGATCGGTCGACGCGTCGTCTCCTAAGCCCCGACCGGTTCATGCGCCGTCTCCTGTGCACCGATCGAATCACGGGCCGTCTCCTAAGCCCCGATCGGTCCACACGTCGCCTCCTAAGCCCCAATCGGTCAACGCGTCGTCTCCTAAGCCCCGATCCGTCGCCGCGTCGTCTCCTGAGCCCCGATCAATTGACGCGTCTTCTCCTGTGCCCCGATCGCTCCTCGCGCCGTCTCCTGTGCCCCGCTCGGTCCATGCGTCGTCTTCTTAGCCCCGATGCCACCACGCGCCGTATCCTAAGCCCCGATCTGCCCACGGGCCGTTTCCGAGCTCCGATCGGTCCACGCGCCGTCTCCTAAGCCCCGATACGTCCACATGCCGTATCCGAGCCCCGATCGGTCCGCGTGACGCATTCTAAGTCACGGTCTGTCCGCGCGCCGTCCCCGAGCACCGATCGGTCCACGCGCCGTCTCCTGAGCCCCGATCGGTCCACGCGTCGTCTCCTAAGCCCCGATCGGTTAACGCGCCGTCTCCGAGCCCCGATGGGTCCACGCGCCGCCTCCTAAGCCCCGATCGGTCCACGCGTCGTCTCCTAAGCCCCGATCGGTCGACGGGTCGTCTCCTAAGCCCCGATCGGTCAACGCGTCGTCTCCTAAGCCCCGATCCGTCGCCGCGTCGTCTCCTGAGCCCCGATCAATTGACGCGTCTTCTCCTGTGCCCCGATCGCTCCACGCGCCGTCTCCTGAGCGCCGATCGGTCCACGCGTCGTCTCCGAGCACCGTTCGGTCCACGCGCCGTTTCCTGGGCCCCGATCGGTCCATCCGTCGTCTTTTAAGCCCCGATACCTCCACGCGCCGTCGCCGAGCCTCGATCGGTCCACGCGCGGCCTCCTAAGCCCCGATCGGTTAACGCGCCGTCTCCGAGCCCCGATCAGTCCACGCGCCGTCTCCTGAGCCCCGGTCGGTTCATGCGCCGTCTCCGAGCCCCGATCAGTCCACGCGCCGTCGCCGAGCTATGATCGGTCCACGCGCGGCCTCCTGAGCCCCGATCGGTCCACGCGCCGTCGCCGAGCCGCGATCGGTCCACGCGCGGCCTCCTGAGGCCCGATTGGTTCACGCGCCGTATCCGAGCCCCAATCGGTCCACGCGCCGTCTCCTGAGCCCCGATCGGTCCACGCGCGGCCTCCTGAGCCCCGATCGGTCCACGCGCCGTCGCCGAACCGCGATCGGTCCACGCGCCGTCTCCGAGCCACGATCGGTCCGTGCGCCGCTTCCACAGCCCTATCGGTCCACGCGTCCTCTCCTGATCTCCTATTAGTCCACGCGCCGTCTCCTAAGCCCCGATCGTTCCACGTGCCATCTCCGCGCGCCGATCGTTTCACGCGCCGTCTCCTGAGCCCCGATCGGTCCACGCGTCGTTCCCGAAGCTCCGATCCATCAACGCGCAGTCTCCTGAGCCCCGATCGGTCCACGCATCGCCTCCTGACCCCGGACGGTCCAGGCGCCGTCTCCAAACCCCGAGCGGTCGACGCGCCGTCTCCGAGCCCCGATCGGTCCACGCGCCCTCGCCGAACCCCAATTGGTCCACGCGCAACCGCCTGAGCCCCAATCGGTTCACGCGAGTCTCCTAAGCCCCGACCGGTCCACGCGCCGTCTCCTGAGCCCCGATCGGTCCACGCGTCGTCTCCTAAGCCTCGATCGCTCCTCGCGCCGTCTCCTGAACCCCGCTCGGTCGATGCGTCGTCTTCTTAACCCCGATGCCTCCACGCGCCGTCTCCGAGCCACGATCGGTCCACGCGCCGTCTCCTGAGCCCCGATCATTCCACGCGCCTTCTCCTAAGCCACGATCGGTCCACGCGCCGTCTCCCAGCCCCAGTCGGTCCACGCGCTGTCTCCGAGCACCGATTGGTCTACGCGTCGTCTCCGAGCCCCGATCGGTCCACGCGCTGTCTCCGAGCACCGAACGGTTCACGCACCGTCTCCTGATCCCAATCGGTCCACGCGGCGCCTCCGGAGCCCCGATCGATCCACGCGAGTCTCCTGAGCCCCAGTCGGTCCGCGCGCCGTCTCCTGAGCCCTGATTGGTCCACGCGCCGTCTCCTGAGTCCCGATCGGTCCACGCGTCGTCTCCTAAGCCCCGATCGCTCCTCGCGCCGTCTCCTGAACCCCGCTCGGTCGATGCGTCGTCTTCTTAACCCCGATGCCTCCACGCGCCGTCTCCGAGCCACGATCGGTCCACGCGCCGTCTCCTGAGCCCCGATCATTCCACGCGCCTTCTCCTAAGCCACGATCGGTCCACGCGCCGTCTCCTGAGCCCCGATCGTTCCACGCGCCGTCTCCGAGCCCCGATCGTTCCACGCGGCGTCTCCTGAGCCCCAATCAGTCCACACGCTGTGTCGTGAGCCCCGATAGGTACACGCGTCGTCTCCTACGCCCGATCGGTCCACGCGCCGTCTCCTGAGCCCCGATCGTTCCACGCGCCGTCTCCGAGCCCCGATCGTTCCACGCGGCGTCTCCTGAGCCCCAATCAGTCCACACGCTGTGTCGTGAGCCCCGATAGGTACACGCGTCGTCTCCTACGCCCGATCGGTCCACGCGTCGTCTCCTGAGCCCCGATCGTTCCACGCGCCGTCTCCGAGCCGCGATCGGTCCACGCGCCGTCTCCTGAGCCCCGATCGGTCCACGCGCCGTCTCCGAGCCCCAAACGGTTCACGCACCGTCTCCTGATCCCAATGGGTCCACGCGGCGCCTCCGGAGCCCCGATCGATCCACGCGAGTCTCCTGAGCCCCAGTCGGTCCGCGCGCCGTCTCCTGAGCCCTGATTGGTCGACGCGTCGTCTCCTGAGCCCTGATCGATCCACGCGTCGTCTCCTGAGCTCCGATCGCGCCACACGCCGTTTCCTGAGCCCCGATCGGTCCACGCGTCGTCTTCAACGCCCCGATGCCTCCACGCGCCGTCTCCGAGCCACGATCGGTCCGTGCGCCGCTTCCACAACCGCGATTGTTCCACGCGTCATCTCCTGATCTCCGATCGGCCCACGCATCGTCTCCTAAGCCCCGATCGGTTAACGCGCCGTCTCCCCGCCCCGATCGGTCCACGCGCCATCTCCTGAGCCCCGATACGTCCACGCGCAGTCGCCGAGCCCCAATCAGTCCACGCGCGGCCTCCTAAGCCCCGGTCGGGTCACGCGCCGTCTCCCCGCCCCGATCGGTCCACGCGCCGTCTCCTGAGCCCTGATCCGTCGCCGCGTCGTCTCCTGAGCCCCGATCAATTGACGCGTCTTCTCCTGAGCCCCGATCGCTCCTCGCGCTGTCTCCTGAGCCCCGCTCGGTCCATGCGTCGTGTTCTTAGCCCCGATGCCTCCACGCGCCGTCTCCGAGCCACGATAGGTCGAGGCGCCGCTTCCTAAGCCCCGATCGATCCACGCGCCGTCTCGTAAGCCACAATCGGTCCACGCGCCGTCTCAGAGCGCCGATCATTTCACGCGCCGTCTCCTGAGCCCCGATCGTTCCACGCGCCGTCTCCGAGCCCCGATCGGTCCACGCGGCGTCTCCTGAGCCCCGATCGGTCGACGCGTCGTCTTCTGAGCCTCGATCGATCCACGCGTCGTCTTCAAAGCCCCGATGCCTCCACGCGCCGTCTCAGAGCGCCGATCATTTCACGCGCCTTCTCCTCAGCCCCGATCGCTCCACGCTCCGTCTCCGAGCCCCGATCGGTCCACGCGCCGTCTCCTGAGCCCGGATCGGTCCACGCGCCGTCGCCGAACCCCAATTGGTCCACGCGCAACCGCGTGTGCCCCAGTCGGTCCACGCGCTGTCTCCGAGCCCAGATCGGTCCACGCGCCGTCTCCGAGCTCCGATCGGTCCACGCGCCGTCTCCTAAGCCCCGATCGGGCCAAGCGCCTTCTGCTAAGCCCCGATCGGTCCACGCGCCGTCTCCGAGCGCCGATCGGTTCACGAGCCGTCACCTGAGCCCCGATCGTTCCACGCGCCGTCTCCGAGCCCCGATCGGTCTACGCCCCGTCTCCTAAGCCCCGATCGGTCCACGCGCCTTCTCCTCATCCCCGATCGGTCCACGCGCCGTCTCGGAGCGCCGATTGGTTCACGCGCCGTCTCCTGAACCCCGATCGTTCCACGTGCCGTCTGCGAGCCCCGGTTGGTGCACGCGCCGTCTCCTGAGCACCGATCGTTCGACACGCCGCCTCCTAAACTCCGATCTGTCCAGGCGTCGTCTCCTAAGCCCCGACCGGTCCACGCGCCGTCTCCTGAGCCCCGTTCGGCCCACGTACCGTCTCCTAGCCCCGATCGGTTCACGCATCGTCTCCTAACCCCCGATCGGTTAACGCGCGGCCTCCTGAGCCCCGATCGGTCCACGCGCCGTCACCGAGCCGCGATCGGTCCACGCGCGGCCTCCTGAGCCCCGGTTGGTTTACGCACCGTCTCCTGATCCCCATCGGTCCACGCGGCGCCTCCGGAGCCCCGATCGGTCCAGGCGTGGCCTCCTGAGCCTCGATCAGTCCACGCGCGGCCTCCTGAGCCCCGGTCGGTTCACGCGCCGTATCCGAGCCCCGATCGGTCCACGTATCGTCTCCTAAGCCCCGATCGGTTAACATGCCGTCTCCGAGCCCCGATCGGTCCACCGCCGTCTCCTGAGCCCCGATCCGTCCACGGCCCATCTCCTGCTCCCCAATCGGTCCACGCGCCGCCTCCGGAGCCCGGATCGATCCACGCGAATCTCCTGAGCTCCGGTCCGTCCACGCGCCGTCTCCTGAGCCCCGGTCGGTCCTCGCGCCGTCTCCGAGCCCCGATCGGTCCACGTACCGTCTCCGACGCCCCGATCGGTCATCCGCCATCTCCCAGCCGCGATCGGTCCACGCACCGTCTCCTGATCCCCGATCGGTCCACGTGCCGCCTCCGGAGCCCCGATCGATCTACGCGAGTCTCCTAAGCCCCGACCCGTCCACGCGCCGTCTCCTGAGCCACGATCGGTCCAGGCGCCGACTTCTGAGTCCCGATCGGTCCACGTGTCGGCTCCTAAGCCCCGATCGGTTAACGCGCCGTCTCCGAGCCCCGATCGGTCCACGTGCCATCTCCGAGCCCCGATCGGTTCACGCATCGTCTCCTAAGCCCCGATCGGTTAACGCGCGGCCTCCTGAGCCCCGACCGGTCCACGCGCCGTCACCGAGCCGCGATCGGTCCACGCGCGGCCTCCTGAGCCCCGGTTGGTTTACGCACCGTCTCCTGATCCACATCGGTCCACGCGGCGCCTCCGGAGCCCCGATCGATCCACACGAGTCTCCTGAGCCCCGGTCGGTCCGCGCGCCGTCACCTGAGCCCCGATCGGTCCACGCATCGTCTCCTGAGCCCCGATCCCTCCACACGCCGCTTCTAGAGCCCCGATCGGTGCACGCGTCGTCTCCTGATCTCCGGTCGATCTACGCGCCGTCTCCTAAGCCCCGATCGGTCCACGCGCCTTCTCCTAAGCCCCGATCGGTCCAGGCACCGCTTCCTGAGCCCCGATCGGTTTCACGCGCCGTCTCCGAGCGCCGATCATTTCACGCGCCGTCTCCTGAGCCCCGATCATTCCACGCGCCGTCTCCGAGCCCCGATCGGTCCACGCGCCGTCGCGGAGCCCCGATCGGTCCAGGCGTGGCCTCCTGAGCCTCGATCGGTCCACGCGCGGCCTCCTGAACCCCGGTCGGATCACACGCCGTCTCCGAGCCCCGATCGATCCACGCGTCGTCTTCCAAGCCCAGATGCCTCCTCGCGCCGTCTCCGAGCCACGATCGGTCCAGGCGCTGCTTCCTGAGCCCCAATCGGTCCACGCGCTGTCTCCTAAGCCCCGATCGGTCCACGCGCCGTCTCCGAGCCCCGATCGGTTCACGCATCGTCACCTAAGCCCCGATCGGTCCAAGCGTCGTCACCGAGCCATGATCGGTCCACGCGCGGCTCCTGAGCCCCCATCGGTCCACGCGCCGTCGCCGAGCCGGGATCGGTCCACGCGCGGGCTCCTGAGCCCCGGTTGGTTCACGCGCCGTATCCGAGCCCCAATCGGTCAACGCGCCGGCTCCTGAGCCCCGATCGGTCCACGCGCCGTTGCCGAGCCGGGATCGGTCCACGCGCGGGCTCCTGAGCCCCGGTTGGTTCACGCGCCGTATCCGAGCCCCAATCGGTCAACGCGCCGTCACCTGAGCCCCGATCGGTCCACGCATCGTCTCCTGAGCCCCGATCCCTCCACACGCCGCTTCTAGAGCCCCAATCGGTCCACGCGTCGTCTCCTAATCCCCGATCCATCGCCGCGTCGTCTCCTGAGCCCCGATCAATTGACGCGTCTTCTCCTGAGCCCCGATCGTTCCTCGCGCCGTCTCCTGAGCCCCGCTCGGTCCATGCGTTGTCTTCTCAGCCCCGATGCCTCCACGCGTCGTCTCCGAGCCACGATCCGTCCAAGCGCCGCTTCCTGAGCCCCGATCGGTCGACGCGTCGTCTCCTAAGCCCCAATCGGGCCACGCGTCGTCTCCGAGCGCCGATTGGTGCACGAGCCGTCTCCTGAGCACCGATCGTTCCACATGCCGCCTCATAAGCCCCGATCTGTCCAGGCGTCGTCTCGTAAGCCCCGACCGGTCCACGCGCCGTCTCCTGAGCCCCGTTCGGCCCACGCGCCGTCTCCTAAGCCCCGATCTGTCCACGGGCCGTCTCCGAGCCGCGATCGGTAAACGCGCCGTCACCAAGCCCCGATCCGTACACGCGTCGTCTCCGAGCCCCGATGGGTCCACGCGCCGTCGCCGAGCCTCGATCGGTCCACGCGCGGCCTCCTAAGCCCCGGTCGGTTCACGCGCCATCTCCGAGCCGCGATCGGTCCACGCGCCGTCTCCTGAGCCCCGATACGTCCACGCGCAGTCGCCGAGCCCCGATCGGTCCACGCGCGGTCTCCTGAGCCCCGATCGCTCCACGCGCCGTTTTCTGAGCACCGTTCAGTCCACGCGTCGTCTTGAAAGCCCCGATGCCTCCACGCGCCGTCTCCGAGCCACGATCGGTCCACGCGTCGTATCCGAAACCCCGATCGGTCCACGCGCCTTCTCCTAAGCCCCGATCGGTCCACGTGCCGTCTCCGAGCCTCGACCGGTCCACGCGCCGTCTCCTAAGCCCCGATCGTTCCACGCGCCGTCTCCTAAGCCGCGATCCGTCCACGGGCCGTCTCCGAGCTGCTATCGCTAAACGCGCCGTCACCAAGCCCTGATCCGTACACGCGCCGTCTCCTGAGCCCCGATCGGTCAACGCGCCGTTCCCTAAGCTCCGATCCATCCACGCGCAGTCTCCTGAGCCCCGATCGGTCCACGCGCCGTCTTCGAGCGCCGATCGGTCCACGCAACGTTTCCTAAGCCCCAATCGGTTCACGCGCCGTCTCCTGAGCCCCGATCGTTCTACGCGCCGTCTCCGAGCCCCGATCCGTCCACGCGCAGTCGCCGAGCCCCGATCGGTTCACGCGCGGTCTCCTGAGCCCCAGTCGGTACACGCTCTGTCTCCGAGCCCCGATCGGTCCACGCATCGTCTCGTAAGCCCCGCTCGGTTAACCCGTCGTTTCGGAGACCCATCAGTTCACGCGCCGTCTCCTGAGCCCCGATCGTTCTACGCGTCGTCTCCGAGCCCCGATCCGTCCACGCGCAGTCGCCGAGCCCCGATCTGTCCACGCGCCGTCTCCGAGCCCCGATCGGTTCACGGATCGTCTCCTAAGACCCGACCGGTTCACCCGCCGTCTCCTGAGCCCCGGTCGGTCCACGCGCCATCTCCGAGCCTCGGTCGATCCACGTACCGTCTCCGAAGCCCCTATCGGTCCACGCGCCGTCTGCTGAGCCCCGATCGGTCTACGCATCGTCTCCTAAGCCCCGATACGTCCACACGCCATATCCGAACCCCGATCGGTCCGCGTGACGCATTCTAAGCCCCGATCGGTCCACGCCCCGTCTCCGAGCACCTATTGGTTCACGCGCCGTCTCCTGAGACTCGATCCGTCCACGCGCTGTCTCCTGAGCCCCGATCGGCCGACGCGTCCTCTGCTAAACCCCAATCGGTCCACGCCCCGTCTCCGAGCGCCGATCGGTTCACGCGCCGTCTCCTGAGTCCCGGTCCGTCCACTCACTGTCTCCTGAGCCCCGATCGGTCGACGCGTCCTCTGCTAAACCTCGATCGGTCCACGCGTCGTCTCCTGAGCCCCGATCGGTCGACGGGTCCTCTCCTAAGCCCCGATCGGTCCACGCGTCTTCTCCTGAGCTCCGATCAGTCCACGCGTCGTCTCCTAAGCCCCGATAACGTCCACACGCCGTCTCCGAGCCACGATGGGTCCCCGCGTTGCCTCCTGAGCCCCGATCGGTCCAAGCGAGTCTCCTAAGCCCCGATCGGTCCACGTATCGTCTCCTAAGCTCCGATCCATCGACGCGTCGTCTCCTGAGCCCCGATCAATTGACGCGTCTTCTCCTGAGCCCCGATCGCTCCTCGCGCCGTCTCCTGAGCCCCGCTCGGTCCATGTGTCGTCTTCTTAGCCCGGATGAGTCTACGCGCCGTCTCCGATCCACGACCGGTTCAGGCGCCGCTTCCTGAGCCCCGATCGGTCCACGCGCCGTCTCCTAAGCCCCAATCGGTCCACGCACCGCCTCCTGCGCCCCGATCGGTCTGCGCTCCGTCTCCTGAGCCCCGATCGGTCCACGCGCCGTCTCGTGAGCCCCGATCGGTCCACGCGCCGTCTCCTAAGCCCCAATCTGTCCACGACACGTCTCCGGGCCCCGATCGGTGCACGCGCCGTCTCCTAGCCCCCGATCGGTCCACGCCCCGTCACCGAGTGCCGATCGGTTCACGCGCCGTCTCCTGAGACCGATCCGTCCACGCGCCGTCTCCTGAGCCCCGATCGGTCGACGGGTCCTCTCCTAAGCCCCGATCGGTCCACGCGTCTTCTCCTGAGCCCCGATCAGTCCACGCGTCGTCTCCTAAGCCCCGATACATCCACACGTCGTCTCCGAGCCGCGATGGGTCCACGCGTCGCCTCCTGAGCCCCGATCGTTCCACGCGTCGTCTCCTAAGCCCCGATCGGTTCACGCGTCGTCTCCTAAGCCCCGATCCGTCGACGCGTCGTCTCCTGAGCCCCGATCAATTGACGCGTCTTCTCCTGAGCCCCGACCGCTCCTCGCGCCGTCTCCTAAGCCCCAATCGGTCCACGCACCGCCTCCTGCGCCCCGATCGGTCTGCGCTCCGTCTCCGAGCCACGATCGGTTCAGGCGCCGCTTCCTGAACCCCGATCGACCCACGCGCCGTCTCCTAAGCCCCAATCGGTCCACGCGCCGCCTCCTGAGCCCCGATTGGTCCACACGCCGTCTCCTGAGTCCCGATCGGTCCACGCGCGGCCTCCTATGCCCCGATCGTTCCACGCGCCGTCTCCTGAGCCCCGATCGGTCCACGCGCCGTCTCCTCAGCCCCGATCGGTCCACGCGCCGTCTCCTGAGCCCCGATCATTCCTCGTACCGTCTCCGACCCCCGATCGGTCCACGTACCGTCTCCGAAGCCCCGATCGGTCCACGCGCCGTCTCCTGAGCCCCGATCGCTCCACGCGTCGACTCCTAAGCCCCGATCGGTTCACGCGCCGTATCCGAGCCCCAATCGGTCCACGCGCCGTCTCCTAAGCACCAATCGGTCCACGCGCCGTCTCCTGAGCCCCGATACGTCGACGCGCAGTCGCCGAGCCCCGATCGGTCTACGCGCTGTCTCCTGAGCCCCGATAGGTACACGCGTCGTCTCCTACACCCCGAACGGTCCACGCGTCGTCTCCTAAGCCCCGATCAGTCCACGCGCCGTCTCCGAGCCCCGATGGGTCCACGCACTGTCTCCTGATCCCCATGGGTCCACGAGGCGCCTCCGGAGCCCCGATCGATCCACGCGAGGATCCTGAGCCCCGATCGATCCACGCATCGTCTCCTAAGCCCCAATCGGTTAACGCGCCGTCTCCGAGCCCCAATCGGTCCACGCGCCGTCTCCTGAACCCCGATCGTTCCACGCGCCTTCGCCTAAGCCACGATCGGTCAGCGCCGTCTCCGAGCGCCGATCGGTGTACGCGCCGTCGCACGAGCCGCGATCGGTCCACGCGCGGCCTCCTGAGCCCCGGTTGCTTCACGCGCCGTATCCGAGGCCCAATCGGTCCACGCACCGTCTCCTGAGCCCCGATCGCTCCACGCGCCGTCTCCGAGCCCCGATCGGTCCACGCGCCGTATCCTGAGCCCGGATCGGTCCACGCGCCGTCGCCGAACCCCAATTGGTCCACACTCAACCGTCTGAGCCCCGATCGGTCCACGCGTCGTCTCCTGAGCCCCGATCAATTGACGCGTCTTCTCCTGAGCCCCGATCGCTCCTCGCGCCGTCTCCTGGGCCCCGCTCGGTCCATGCGTCGTCTTCAAAGCCCCGATGCCTCCACGCGCCGTCTCCGAGCCACGATCGGTCCGTGCGCCGCTTCCACAACCCCGATCGGTCCACGCGTCATCTCCTGATCTCCGATCGGTCCACGCGCCGTCTCCTAAGCCCCGATCGGTCCACGCATCGTCTCCTAAGCCCCGATCGGTTAACGCACCGTCTCCCCGCCCCGATCAGTCCACGCGCGGCCTCCTGAGCCCCGGTCGGTTCACGCGCCGTCTCCCCGCCCCGATCGGTTCACGCGCCATCGCCGAGCCTCGATCGGTCCACGCGCGGCCTCCTTAGCCCCGGTCGGTCCACGCGCCGTCTCCGAGCCCCGATCGGTCCACGCATCGTCTCCTGAGCCCCGATCGGTTAACGCGCCGTCTCCGAGCCCCGATCAGTCCACGCGCCGTCTCCTGAGCCCCGGTCGGTTCATGCGCCGTCTCCGAGCCCCGGTCGATCCACGCGTCGTCTTGTAAGCCCAGATGCCTTCTCGCGCCGTCTCCGGCCCACGATCGGTCCAGGCGCCGCTTCGTGAGCCACGATCGGTCCACGCGCCTTCTCCGAGCCCCGATCGGTGCACGCGCCGTCTCCTGAGCCCCGATCTGTCCACGCGCCGTCTCCGAGCCGCGATCGGTCGACGCGTCGTTTCCTGAGCCCCGATCGATCCACGCGTCGCCTCCTGAGCCCCGGTCGGTCCACGCGCCGTCTCCTGAGCCCCGATCGGTCCACGCGTCGTCTCCTAAGCCCCGATCGGTCCACGCGTCGTCTCCTAAGCCTCGATCCGCCGACGCGTCGTCTCCTGAGCCACGATCAATTGACGCGTCTTCTCCTGAGCCCGATCGCTCCTCGCGCCGTCTCCTGAGCCCCGATCGGTCCACGCGTCGTCTCCGAGCTCCGATCGGTCCACACGCCGTTTCCTGAGCCCCGATCGGTCCATGCGTCGTCTTCTTAGCCCCGATGCCTCCACGCGCCGTCTCCGAGCCACGATCGGTCCAGGCGCCGCTTCCTGAGCCCCGATCGGTCCACGCGCCGTATCCTAAGCCCCGATCGGTCCACGCGCCGTCTCCGAGCGCCGATAAGTTCAAGCGCCGTCTCCGAGCCCCGATCGGTTAACGCGCCGTCTCCGAGTCCCGATCGGCCCACGCGCCGTCTCCTGAGCCCCGATCCGTCCACGCGCAGTCGCCGAGCACCGTTCGGACCAGGCGCCGTCTCCTGAGCCCCGATCGGTCCACACCCCTTCCCCTGAGCCCCGATCGGTCGACGCGTCGTCTCCTAAGACCCGACCGGTTCACCCGCCGTCTCCTGTGCACCGATCGATTCACGTGCCGTCTGCTAAGCCCCGATCGGTCCACACGTCGTCTCCTAAGCCCCAATCGGGCCACGCGTCGTCTCCTAAGCCCCGATCAGTCGCCGCGTCGTCTCCTGAGCCCCGATCAATTGACGCGACTTCTCCTGAGCCCCGATCGCTCCTCGCGCCGTCTCCTGAGCCCCGCTCCGTCCATGCGTCGTCTTCTAAGCCCCCATGCCTCCACGCACCGTCTCCTGAGCCCCGATCGTTCCACGTGCCGTCTCCGAGCCCCGATCGCTCCACGCGCCGTCTCCGAGCGCCGATTGGTGCACGAGCCGTCTCCTGAGCACCGATCGTTCCACATGCCGCCTCCTAAGCCCCGATCTGTCCAGGCGTCGTATCCTAAGCCCCGACCGGTCCACGCGCCGTCTCCTGAGCCCCGTTCGGCCCACGCGCCGTCTCCGAGCCCCGATCGATCCACGCGTCGTCTTGTCAGCCCAGATGCCTCCACGCGCCGTCTCCGAGCCCCGATCGGTCCACGCGCCGTCTCCTGAGCCCCGATCGGTCCACGCGTCGTCGCCTAAGCCACCATTGGTCCACGTGCCGTCTCCCAGCCCTGATCGGTCGACGCGCCGTCTCCTAATCCCCAATCTGTCCACGACCCGTCTCCGGGCCCCGATCGGTGCACGCGCCGTCTCCTAAGCCCCGATCGGACCACGCGCCGTCGCCGAACCCCAATTGGTCCACGCGAAACCGCCTGAGCCCCAGACGGTCCACGCGCTGTCTCCAAGCCCCGATCGGTCCACGCGTCGTCTCCGAGCCCCGGTCGGGTCACGCGCCGTCGCCGAGTCATGATCTGTCCACGCGCGGCCTCCTGAGACCCGATCGGTCCACGCGCCGTCTTCGAGCCCCGATCGGTCCACGCATGGTCTCCTAAGCCCCAATCGGTTAACGCGCCGTCCCCGAGCCCCGATCGGTCCACGCGCCGTCTCCTGAGCCCCGATACGTCCACGCGCAGTCGCCGAGCCCTGATCGGTCCACGCGCTGTCTCCTGAGCCCCGATAGGTACACGCGTCGTCGCCTACACCCCGATCGGTCCACGCGTCGTCTCCTAAGCCCCGATCGGTCCACGCGTCGTCTCCTAAGCCCCGATCGGTCCACGCGCTGTCTCCGAGCCCCGATCGGTCCACGCACTGTCTCCTGATCCCCATGGGTCAACGCGGCGCCTCCGGAGCCCCGATCGATCCACGCGAGGCTCCTGAGCCCCGATCGGACCACGCATCGTCTCCTAAGCCCCAATCGGTTAACGCGCCGTCTCCGAGCCAGGATCGGTCCGTGCGCCGCTTCCAGAGGCCTATCGATCCACGCGTCGTCTCCTGATCTCCGATCGGTCCACGCGCCGTCTCCTAAGCCCCGATCATTCCACGCGCCGTCTCCGAGCCCCGATCGATCCACGCCCGTCTCCTAAGCCCCGATCGGTCAACGCGCCTTCTCCTCCGCCCCGATTGGTCCACGCGCCGTTGCCGAACCCCAATTGGTCCACGCTCAACCGCCTGAGCCCCGGTTGGTCCCCGCGCTGTCTCCGAGCCCCGATCGGTCCACGCGTCGTATCCAAACCCCGATCGGTCCACGCGCCGTCGCCGAGCCATGATCGGTCCACGCGCCGTCTCCTAAGCCCAGATCGGTCCACGCGCCGTCTCCGAGCGCCGATCGGTTCACGCGCCGTCTCCTGAGCCCCGGCCGGTCCGCGCGCCGCCTCCTGAGCCCCGAACGGTCGACGCGTCGTCTCCTGAGCCCCAATCGGCCCACACGCAGTCTCGTGAGCCCCGATAGGTACACGCGCCGTCTCCTAAGCCCCGATCGGTCCACGCGTCGTCTCCTAAGCCCCGATCGGTCCACGCGCTGTCTCCGAGCCCCGATCGGTCCACGCACTGTCTCCTGATCCCCATGGGTCAACGCGGCGCCTCCGGAGCCCCGATCGATCCACGCGAGGCTCCTGAGCCCCGATCGGACCACGCATCGTCTCCTAAGCCCCAATCGGTTAACGCGCCGTCTCCGAGCCCCGATCGGTCCACGCGCCGTCGCCGAACCCCAATTGGTCCACGCGCAACCGCCTGAGCCCCAGTCGGTCCACGAACTGTCTCCGAGCCCCGATAGGTCCACGCGTCGTCTCCGAGCCCCGATCGGTCCACGCGTCGTCTCCTAAGCCCCGATCGGTCCACGCACCGTCTCCTGAGCCCCGATCGGTCCACGCGCCGTCTCCTGAGCCCCAATCGCTCCACACGCCGTTTTCTGAGCACCGTTCGGTCCACGCGTCGTCTTGAAAGCCCCGATGCCTCCACGCGCCGTCTCCGAGCCAGGATCGGTCCGTGCGCCGCTTCCAGAGGCCTATCGATCCACGCGTCGTCTCCTGATCTCCGATCGGTCCACGCGCCGTCTCCTAAGCCCCGATCATTCCACGCGCCGTCTCCGAACCCCGATCGATCCACGCCCGTCTCCTAAGCCCCGATCGGTCAACGCGCCTTCTCCTCCGCCCCGATTGGTCCACGCGCCGTTGCCGAACCCCAATTGGTCCACGCTCAACCGCCTGAGCCCCGGTTGGTCCCCGCGCTGTCTCCGAGCCCCGATCGGTCCACGCGTCGTATCCAAACCCCGATCGGTCCACGCGCCGTCGCCGAGCCATGATCGGCCCACGCGCCGTCTCCTAAGCCCAGATCGGTCCACGCGCCGTCTCCGAGCGCCGATCGGTTCACGCGCCGTCTCCTGAGCCCCGATCGGTCCACGCGCCGTCTCCGGGCCCCGATCGGTCGACGCACCATCTCCTGCTCTCCAATCGGTCCACGCGCCGCCTCCGGAACCCCGATCGATCCACGCTAGGCACCTGAGCCCCGGCCGGTCCGCGCGCCGCCTCCTGAGCCCCGAACGGTCGACGCGTCGTCTCCTGAGCCCCAATCGGCCCACACGCAGTCTCGTGAGCCCCGATAGGTACACGCGCCGTCTCCTGAGCTCCGATCGTTCCACGCGCCGTCTCCGAGCCCCGATCGGTCCTCGCGCCGTCTCCGAGCCCCGATCAGTCCGCGCACCGTCTCCTGATCCCCATCGCTCCACGCGGCGTCTCCGGAGCCCCGATCGATCCACGCGAGTCTCCTGAGCCCCGGTCGGTCCGCGCACCGTCATCTGAGCCCCGATCCGTCGCCGCGTCGTCTCCTGAGCCCCGATCAATTGACGCGTCTTCTCCTGAGCCCCGATCGCACCTCACGCCGTCTCCTGAGCCCCGCTCGGTCCATGCGTCGTGTTCTTAGCCCCGATGCCTCCACGCGCCGTCTCCGAGCCACGATAGGTCCAGGCGCCGCTTCCTGAGCCCGGATCGATCCTCGCGCCATCTCGTAAGCCACAATCGGTCCACGCGCCGTCTCAGAGCGCCGATCATTTCACGCGCCGTCTCCTGAGCCCCGATCGTTCCACGCGCCGTCTCCTGAGCCCCGATCGTTCCACGCGCCGTCTCCTATGCCGCGATCCGTCCACGGGCCGTCTCCGAGCTGCTATCGGTAAACGCGCCGTCACAAACCCCTGATCCGTAAACGCGGCGTCTCCGTGCCCCGATCGGTCCACGCGCCGTCGCCGAGCCCGATCGGTCCACGCATCGTCTCCTAAGCCCCGATCGGTTAACATGGCGTCTCCGAGCCCCGATCGGTCCACGCGCCGTCTCCTGAGCCCCGGTCAGTTCACGCGCCGTCTCCGAGCCCCGATCGACCCACGCGACGTCTTGTAAAGCCCAGATGCCTCCTCGCATCGTCTCCTAAGCCCCGATCGGTCCACGCGCCGATTCCGAGCCCCGATCGGTCCATGCGTCGTCTTCTAAGCCCCGATGCCTCCACGCGCCGTCTCCGAGCCCCGATCGATGCAGGCGCCGCTTCCTGAGCCCGGATCGGTCCACGCGTCGTCCCCTAATCCCCGATCCGTAAACTTGTCGTGTCTGAGCCTCGATCGGTCCACGCGCCGTCGCCCAGCCCCGATCGGTCCGCCCGCCATCTCCTGAGCCCCGATCCGTCCACGCGCAACCTCCTGAGCCCCAGTCGGTCCACGCGCCATCTCCTGAGCCCCGATCGGTCCACGCATCGTCTTCTAAGCCCCGATACGTCCACACGGCGTCTCTGATCCCCGATCGGTCCGCGTGCCGCATTCTAAGCCGCTGTCCGTCCATGCGCAGTCTCCGATCACCGATCGGTCCACGCGCCGTCTCCTGAGCCCCGATCGGTCCACGCGTCATCTCCTAAGCCCCGATCGGTTCACGCGCCGTCTCCGGGGCCCCGGTAGATCCACGCGAGTCTCCTAAGCCTCGATCGGTCCACGCGCCGTCGCCGAGCCCCGATCGATCCAGGCGTATCCTCCTGAGCCTCGGTCGGTCCACGCGCCATCTCCGAGCCCCGATCAGTCCACGCATCGTCTCCTAAGCCCCGATCGGTTAACGTGCCGTCTCCGAGCCCCGATGGTTCCACGCGCCGTCTCCGAGCCCTGATCGGTCCACGCGCCGTCTCCTGAGCCCGGATCGGTCCACGCGTCGTCCCCTAATCCCCGATCCGTATACTCGTCGTCTCCGAGCCTCGATCGGTCTACGCGCCGTCGCCGAGCCGCGATCGGTCCACGCGCCGTCTCCTGAAACCCGATCCGTCCACGCGCAGTCGCCGAGCCCCGATCGGTCCACGCGCGGTCTCCTGAGCCTCGGTCCGTCCACGCGCCGTCGCCGAACCCCAATTGGTCCACGCGCAACCTCCTGAGCCCCAGTCGGTCCACGCGCCATCTCCTGAGCCCCGATCGGTCCACGTATCGTCTTCTAAGCCCCGATACGTCCACACGCCGTCTCCGATCCCCGATCGGTCCGCGTGCCGCATTCTAAGCCGCGGCCCGTCCACGCGCTGTCTGCGAGCACCGCTCAGTCCACGCGCCGTCTCCTGAGCACCGTTCGGTCCACGCGTCGTCTTCAAAGCCCAGATGCCTCCACGCGCCGTCTCCGAGCCACGATCGGTCCGTGGGCCGCTTCCAGAGCACTATCAATCCACGCGTCGTCTCCTTATCTCCGATCGGTCCACGCGCTGTCTCGGAGCGCCGATCGGTTCACGCGCCGTCTCCTGAGCCCCGATCGGTCCACGCGGCGCCTCCGGAGCTCCGATCGATCCACACGAGTCTCCTGAGCCCCGGTCGGTCCGCCCGCCGTCTCCTGAGCCCCGATCGGCCAACGCGCCGTCTCCTGAGCGCCGATCCGTCCACGCGCCGTCTCCTGAGCCCCGATCGTCCAACGCGCCGTCTCCGAGCACTGATCGGTCCACGCGCCGTCTCCTGAGCCCCGATCGGTCCACGCGCCGTCTCCAAAGCCCTGATCGGTCCACGTGCCGTCTCCGAGCCCCGATCGGTCCACGCGCCGTCTCCTGAACCCCGATACGTCCACACGCAGTCGCCGAGCCCCGATCGGTCCACGCGCCGTCGCCGAGCCTCGATCGGTCCACGCGCGGCCTCCTAAGCCCCGACCGGTTCACGCGCCGTCTCGTAAGCCCCAATCGGTCCACGCGCCGTCTCAGAGCGCCGTTCATTTCACGCGCCGTGTCCTGAGCCCCGATCGTTCCACGCGCCGTCTCCAAGCCGCGATCGGTCCACGCGCCATCTCCTGAGGCCTAATCGGTCCACACGCTGTCTCGTGAACTCCGATAGGTACACGCGTCGTCTCCTACGCCCCGATCGGTCCACGCGCCGTCTCCGAGCACCGATTGGTCCACGCGCCGTCGCCCGAACCCCAATTGGTCGACGCGCCGTCGCCCGAACCCCAATTGGTCCACGAGCAACCTCCTGAGCTCCAGTCGGTCCACGCGCAGTTGCCGAGCCCCGATCGATCCCCGCATCGTCTCGTAAGCCCCGATCGGTTGACGCGTCATTTACGTGCCCCGATCGGTCTACGCGCCGTCTCCTGAGCCCCGATCAGTCCACGCGCAGTCGCCGAGCCCCGATCGGTCCACGCGCCGTCACCTGAGCCCCGATCGTTCCACGCCCCGTCTCCGAGCCCCGATCGGTCCACGCGCCGTCTCCTAAGCCCCGATCGGTCCACGCGCCTTCTCCTCATCCCCGATCGGTCCACGCGCCGTCTCGGAGCGCCGATTGGTTCACGCGCAGTCTCCTGAGCCCTGATCGCTCCACGCGCCGTCTCCTGAGCCCCGATCGTTCCACGCGCCTTCTCCTAAGCCCCGATCGATCCACGCGAGTCTCCTGAGCCCCGGTCGGTCCGCGCACCGTCATCTGAGCCCCGATCGGTCGACGCGTCGTCTCCGAGACTCGATCGGTCCACGCCCCGTCGCCGAGCCCCGATCGGTCCAGGCGTGGCCTCCTGAGCCGCGGTCGGTCCACGCGCCGTTTCCTGAGCCCCGATCGGTCCACGCGTCGTCTTCTAAGCCCAGATGCCTCCTTGCGCCGTCTCCCCACCACGATCGGTGCAGGCGCCGCTTCCTGAGCCCCGATCGGTCCACGCGTCGTCTCCTGAGCCCCGATCGGTCCACGCGCCGTCTCCTGAGCCCCGATCGGTCCACGCGCCGTCGCCGAACCCCAATTGGTCGACGCGAAACCGCCTGAGCCCCAGTCGGTCCACGCGCTGTCTCCTGAGCCCCGATCTGTCCACGCGCCGTCTCCGAGCCCCGATCGGTCCACGCGCCGTCTCCGAGCGCCGATCGGTTCACACGCCGTCTCCTGAGCCCCGATCGTTCCACGCGCCGTCTCCGAGCTCCGATCGGCCCACGCGCCGTCTCCTCATCCCCGATCGGTCCACGCGCCGTCTCGGAGCGCCGATTGGTTCACGCGCCGCTTCCTGAGCCCCGATCGGTCCACGCGTTTTGTCCTAAGCCCCGATCGGTCCACGCGTCGTCTCCTCAGCCCCGATCGGTCGACGCGTCGTCTCCTGAGCCCCGATCGATCCACGCGCCGTCTCCTGAGCCCCGATCGTTCCACGCATCGTCTCCGAACCCCGATGGGTCCACGCGTCGTCTCCTAAGACCCGATCGGTCCACGTATCGTCTCCTAAGCCCCGATCGGTCCACACGCCGTCTCCGAGCCCCGATGGGTCCACGCGTCGCCTCCTGAGCCCCGGTCGGTCCACGCGCCGTCTCCTGAGCCCCGATCGGTCCACGCGTCGTCTTCTAAGCCCCGATCGGTCCACGCGTCGTCTCCTAAGCCCCGATCGGTCCACGCGCCGTCTCCGAGCGCCGATAACTTTACGCGCCGTCTCCTGAGCCCCGATCGTTCGACGCGCCGTCTCCGAGGCCCGATCGATCCACGCGCCGTCTCCTGAGGCCAAATCGGTCCACACGCTGTCTCGTGAGCCCCGATAGGTACACGCGTCGTCTCCTACGCCCCGATCGGTCCACGCGTAGTCTCCTAAGCCCCGCTCGGTTAACGCGTCGTTTCCGAGCCCCGATCGGTCCACGCGTCGTCTCCTGAGCCCCAATTAGTCCATGCGCCGTCTCCTAAGCCCCGATCCGTCCACGGGCCGTGTCCGAGCTCCGATCGGTCCACGCGTCGTCTCCGAGCCCTGATCGGTCCACGCGCTATCGCCGAGACCCGATCGGTCCACACCCCTTCTCCTGAGCCCCGATCTGTCGACGCGTCGTCTCCTAAGCCCCGACCGGTACACGCGCCGTCTCCTGTGCCCCGATCGATTCACGTGCCGTCTCCTAAGCCCCGATCGGTTCACCCGTCGTCTCTTAAGCCCCAATCGGTCCACGCGCCCACTCCGAGCGCCGATCATTTCACGCGCCGTCTCCTGAGCCCCGGTCGGTCCGCGCGTCGTCACCTGAGCCCCGATCGGTCGACGCGTCGTCTTCTGAGCCCCGATCGGTCCACGCGCCATCTCCGAGCGCCGATCGGTTCACGCGCCGTCTCCTGAGCCCCGATCGTTCCACGCGCCGTCTCCGAGCTCCGATCGGCCCACGCGCCTTCTCCTAAGCCCCGATCGGTCCAAGCGCCGTCGCCGAACCCCAATTGGTCCACGCGAAACCGCCTGAGCCCCAGTCGGTCCACGCGCTGTCTCCGAGCCCCGATCGGTCCACGCGTCGTCTCCGAGCCCCGATCGGTCTACGCGCCGTCGCCGAGTCATGATCTGTCCACGCGCGGCCTCCTGAGACCCGATCGGTCCACGCGCCGCTTCGAGCCCCGATCGGTCCACGCATGGTCTCCTAACCCCAATCGGTTAACGCGCCGTCCCCGAGCCCCGATCGGTCCACGCGCCGTCTCCTGAGCCCCGATACGTCCACGCGCAGTCGCCGAGCCCTGATCGGTCCACGCGCTGTCTCCTGAGCCCCGATAGGTACACGCGTCGTCGCCTACACCCCAATCGGTCCACGCGCCGTCTCCGAGCCCCGATCGGTCCACGCACTGTCTCCTGATCCCCATGGGTCCACGCGGCGCCTCCGGGGCCCCGATCGATCCACGCGAGGCTCCTAAGCCCCGGTCGGTACACGCGCCGTCTCCTGAGCCCCGATCGGTCCACGCGTCGTCTTCTAAGCCCCGATCGGTCCACACGCCGTCTCCGAGCCCCGATGGGTCCACGCGTCGCCTCCTGAGCCCCGGTCGGTCCACGCGCCGTCTCCTGAGCCCCGATCGGTCCACGCGTCGTCTTCTAAGCCCCGATCGGTCCACGCGTCGTCTCCTAAGCCCCGATCGGTCCACGCGCCGTCTCCGAGCGCCGATAACTTTACGCGCCGTCTCCTGAGCCCCGATCGTTCCACGCGCCGTCTCCGAGCCCCGATCGATCCACGCGCCGTCTCCTGAGCCCAAATCGGTCCACACGCTGTCTCGTGAGCCCCGATAAGTACACGCGTCGTCTCCTACGCCCCGAGCAGTCCACGCGTAGTCTCCTAAGCCCCGCTCGGTTAACGCGTCGTTTCCGAGCCCCGATCGGTCCACGCGTCGTCTCCTGAGCCCCAATTAGTCCATGCGCCGTCTCCTAAGCCCTGATCGGTCCACGCGCCATCGCCGAGACCTGATTGGTCCACGCGCCATCGCCGAGCCCCGATCGGTCCACGCGCCGTCTCCTGAGCCCCGATCTGTCCACACCCCTTCTCCTGTGCCCCGATCTGTCGACGCGTCGTCTCCTAAGCCCCGACCGGTGCACGCGCCGTCTCCTAAGCCCTGCTCGGTTAACGCGTCGTTTCCGAGCCCCGATCGGTCCACGCGTCGTCTCCTGAGCCCCAATTAGTCCACGCGCCGTCTCCTAAGCCCTGATCCGTCCACGGGCCGTGTCCAAGCTCCGATCGGTTCACGCGCCGTCTCCAAACCTCGATCCGTACACGTGTCGTCTCCGAGCCCTGATCGGTCCACGCGCCATCGCCGAGCCCCGATCGGTCCACGCGCCCTCTCCGAGCGCCGATCATTTCACGCGCCGTCTCCTGAGCCCCGATCGGTCCACACCCCTTCTCCTGAGCCCCGATCGATTCACGTGCCGTCTCCTAAGCCCCGATCGGTTCACCCGTCGTCTCTTAAGTCCCAATCGGTCCACGCGCCCTCTCCGAGCGCCGATCATTTCACGCGCCGTCTCCTGAGCCCCGGTCGGTCCGCGCGCCGTCACCTGAGCCCCGATCGGTGCACGCGCCGTCTCCTGAGCCCCGATCGTTCCACGCGTCGTCTCCTGAGCCCCGATCGGTCCACGCGCCGTCTTCTGAGCCCCGATCGGTCCACGCGCCGTCGCCGAACCCCAATTGGTCCTCGCGAAACCGCCTGAGCCCCAATCTGTCCACGCGCCGTCTCTGAGCGCCGATTGGTTCACGCGCAGCCTCCTGAGCCCTGATCCGTCCACGCGCGGCGTCGCGCCGCGATCGGTCCACGCGCGGCCTCTTGAGCCCCAATCGGTCCACGAGTCGTCTCCTAAGCCCCGATCGGCCCACGCGCCGTCTCCGAGCTCCGATCGGTCCACGCATCATCTCCTGCTCTCCAATCGGTCCACGCGCCGCCTCCGGAGCCCCGATCGATCCACGCGAATATTCTGAGCTCCGGTCGGTCCACGCACCGCCTCCTGATCCCCCTCGGTCCAGGCGGCGCCTCCGGAGCCCCGAACAGTCGACGCGTCGTCTCCTGAGGCCCGATCGATCCACGCTAGGCTCCTGAGCCCCGGCCGGTCCGCGCGCCGTCTCCTGAGCCCCGAACGGTCGACGCGTCGTCTCCTGAGCCCCGATCGATCGACGCGCCGTCTCCTGAGCCCCGATCGTTCCACACGCCGCCTCCTAAGCCCCGATCGGTCCAGGCGTCGTCTCCTAAGCCCCGACCGGACCACGCGCCGTCTCCTGAGCCCCGATCGGTCCACGCGCCGTCTCCTAAGCCCCGATCTGTCCACGGGCCGTCTCCGAGCCACGATCGGTAAAGCCGCCGTCATCAAGCCCCGATCCGTACTCGCGTCGTCTCCGAGCCCCGATGGGTCCACTCGCCGTCTCCGAGCCCCGATCGGTTCACGCATCGTCTCCTAAGCCCCGATCGGTTAACGCGCCGTCTCCGATCCGCGATCGGTCCACGCGCCGTCGCCGAACCCCAATTGGTCCACGCGCAACCGCCTGAGCCCCAGTCGGTCCACGCGTCGTCTCCGAGCCCCGATCGATCCACGCGTCTTCTTGTAAACCCAGATGCCTCTTCGCATCGTCTCCTAAGCCCCGATCGGTTAACGCGCCGTCTCCGAGCCCCGATCGGTCCACGCGCCGTCGCCGAACCCCAATTGGTCCACGCGGAACCACCTGAGCCCCAGTCGGTCCACGCGCGGCCTCCTGAGCCCCGATCAGTCCACGCGCTGTCTCCGAGCCCCGATCGGTCCACACGTTGTCGCCTTAGCCCCGATCGGTCCACGCGCCGTCTCCGAGCGCCCAGCCGTCCACGCGCCGTCGCCGAACCCCAATTGGTCCACGCGCAACCGCCTGAGCCCCAGTCGGTCCACGCGCTGTCTCCGAGCCCCGATCTGTCCACGCGCCGTTGCGCGAACTATGATCGGTCCACGCGCGGTCTCCTGAGCCCCGATCGGTCCACGCGCCGTCGCCGATCCACGATCGGTCCGTGCGCCGCTTCCAGAGCCCTATCGGTCCACGCATCGTCTCCTGATCTCCGATCGGTCCACGCGCCGTCTCCTAAGCCTCGATCGGTCCACGCGCCGTCTCCAAGCGCCGATCGGTTCACGCGCCGTCTCCTGAGCCCCGATCATTCCACGCGCCGTCTCCGAGCCCTAATCGGTCCACGCTCGTCTCCTGAGCCCCGATCGGTCCACGCGCCGTCTCCAAGCCCCGATCGGTCCATGCATCGTTTCCGAAGCCCCGATCGGTTAACGCGCTGTCTCCGAGCGCCGATCGGTCCACGCGCCGTCGCCGAACCCCAAATGGTCCACGCGCAACCGCCTGAGCCCCGATCGGTCCACGCGTCGTCTCCGAGCACCGATCGGTCCACGCACCGTCGCCCAGCCATGATCGGTCCACCCGCGGCCTCCTGAGCCCCGATCGGTCCACGCGCCGCCGCCGAGCCGCGATCGGTCCACGCGCGGCCTCCTGAGCCCCGATCGGTCCATGCGCCGTCACCGAGCCGCGATCGGTCCACGCGCGACCTCCTGAGCCCCGGTTGGTTCACGCACCGTATCCGAGCCCCCATCGGTTCACGCGTTGTCTCCGAGCCCCGATCCGTCCACGCGCCGTCGCCGAGCCATGATCGGTCCACACGAGGCTCCTGACCGCCGGTCGGTCCGCGCGCCGTCTCCTAAGCCCCGATCGGTCGACGCGTCGTTTCCTGGGCCCCGATCGATCCACGCGTCGTCTCCTGAGCCCCGATCGCTCCACGCGCCGATTTCTGAGCCCCGATCAATTGACGCGTCTTCTCCTGAACCCCGATCGCTCCTCGCGCCGTCTTCTGAGCCCCGCTCGGTCCATGCGTCGTCTTCTTAGCCCCGATGCCTCCACGCGCCGTCTCCGAGCCACGATCGGTCTAGGCGCCGCTTCCTGACCCCGATCGGTCCACGCGCCGTCTCCTAAGCCCCAATCGGTCCACGCGCCGTCTCCTAAGCCGCGATCGGTCCAAGCGGCGTCTCCGAGCCCCGATCGGTCCACGCACCGTCTCCTAATCCCCATCGGTCCACGCGGCGTTTTCTGAGCACCGTTCGGTCCACGTGTCGTCTTCAAAGCCCCGATGCCTCCACGCGCCGTCTCCGAGCCACGATAGGTCCGTGCGCCGCTTCCCGAGCCCCGATCAGTCCACGTGCCGTCTTCTAAGCCCCGATCGCTCCACGGACCGTTTCCTGATCCCCGATCGGTCCACGCGCCGCCTCCTGAGTCCTGATCGGCCAACGCGTCGTGTCCTAAGCCCTGATCGGTCCACGTGCCGTCTCCGAGCCCCGATCGGTCCACGCGTCGTCTTCTAAGCCCGGATGCCTCCTCGCGCCGTCTCCGAGCCACGATGGGTCCAGGCGCCGCTTCCTGAGCCCCGATCGGTCCACGCGTTGACTCCTAAGCCTCGTTCGACCCACGTGCCGTCTCCTAAGCCCCGATCATTCCATGCGCCGTCTCCGAGCCCCGATCGGTCCACGCGCCGTCTCCCGAGCCCCGATCGGTCCACGCGTTGTTTCCTAAGCCCCGATCGGTCCACGCGTAGTCTCCTAAGCCCCGATCCGTCGACGCGTCGTCTCCTGAGCCCCGATCGATCCACGCGCCGTCTCCGAGCCCCGATCGGTCCAGGCGCCGTTTCCGAGCCCCGATTGGTCCATGCGTCGTCTTCGAAGCCCCGATGCCTCCACGCGCCGTCTCCGAGCCACGATCAGTGCAGGCGCCGCTTCCTGAGCCCCGATCGGTCCACGCGCCGTCTCCTGAGCCCCGATCGGTCCACGCGTCGTCTCCGAGCACCGTTCGGTCCACGCGCCGTTTCCTGAGCCCCGATCGGTCTATGCGTCGTCTTTTAAGCCCCGATACCTCCACGCGCCGTCTACGAGCCACGATCGGTCCAGGCGCCGCTTCCTGAGCCCCGATCGGTCCACGCGTTGTCTCCTAACCCCCGATCGGTCCACGCGCCGTCTCCTAAGCCCCGATCGATCCACGCGCCGTCTCCGAGCCCCGATCGCTCCACGCGCCGTCTCCGAGCCCCGATCGGTCCACGCGCCGTCACCTGAGCCCCGATCGTTCCACGCCCCGTCTCCGAGCCCCGATCGGTCCACGCGCCGTCTCCTAAGCCCCGATCGGTCCACGCGCCTTCTCCTCATCCCCGATCGGTCCACGCGCCGTCTCGGAGCGCCGATTGGTTCACGCGCAGTCTCCTGAGCCCCGATCGCTCCACGCGGCGCGTCCGGGGCCCCGATCGATCCACGCGAGGCTCCTAAGCCCCGGTCGGTACACGCGCCGTCTCCTGAGCCCCGATCGGTCCACGCGTCGTCTTCTAAGCCCCGATCGGTCCACACGCCGTCTCCGAGCCCCGATGGGTCCACGCGTCGCCTCCTGAGCCCCGGTCGGTCCACGCGCCGTCTCCTGAGCCCCGATCGGTCCACGCGTCGTCTTCTAAGCCCCGATCGGTCCACGCGTCGTCTCCTAAGCCCCGATCGGTCCACGCGCCGTCTCCGAGCGCCGATAACTTTACGCGCCGTCTCCTGAGCCCCGATCGTTCCACGCGCCGTCTCCGAGCCCCGATCGATCCACGCGCCGTCTCCTGAGCCCAAATCGGTCCACACGCTGTCTCGTGAGCCCCGATAAGTACACGCGTCGTCTCCTACGCCCCGAGCAGTCCACGCGTAGTCTCCTAAGCCCCGCTCGGTTAACGCGTCGTTTCCGAGCCCCGATCGGTCCACGCGTCGTCTCCTGAGCCCCAATTAGTCCATGCGCCGTCTCCTAAGCCCCGATCCGTCCACGGGCCGTGTCCGAGCTCCGATCGGTCCACGCGTCGTCTCCGAGCCCTGATCGGTCCACGCGCCATCGCCGAGACCTGATCGGTCCACGCGCCATCGCCGAGCCCCGATCGGTCCACGCGCCGTCTCCTGAGCCCCGATCTGTCCACACCCCATCTCCTGTGCCCCGATCTGTCGACGCGTCGTTTCCGAGCCCCGATCGGTCCACGCGTCGTCTCCTGAGCCCCAATTAGTCCACGCGCCGTCTCCTAAGCCCTGATCCGTCCACGGGCCGTGTCCAAGCTCCGATCGGTTCACGCGCCGTCTCCAAACCTCGATCCGTACACGTGTCGTCTCCGAGCCCTGATCGGTCCACGCGCCATCGCCGAGCCCCGATCGGTCCACGCGCCCTCTCCGAGCGCCGATCATTTCACGCGCCGTCTCCTGAGCCCCGATCGGTCCACGCCCCTTCTCCTGAGCCCCGATCGGTCCACACCCCTTCTCCTGACCCCCGATCGATTCACGTGCCGTCTCCTAAGCCCCGATCGGTTCACCCGTCGTCTCTTAAGTCCCAATCGGTCCACGCGCCCTCTCCGAGCGCCGATCATTTCACGCGCCGTCTCCTGAGCCCCGGTTGGTCCGCGCGCCGTCACCTGAGCCCCGATCGGTGCACGCGCCGTCTCCTGAGCCCCGATCGTTCCACGCGTCGTCTCCTGAGCCCCGATCGGTCCACGCGCCGTCTTCTGAGCCCCGATCGGTCCACGCGCCGTCGCCGAACCCCAATTGGTCCTCGCGAAACCGCCTGAGCCCCAATCTGTCCACGCGCCGTCTCTGAGCGCCGATTGGTTCACGCGCAGCCTCCTGAGCCCTGATCCGTCCACGCGCGGCGTCGCGCCGCGATCGGTCCACGCGCGGCCTCTTGAGCCCCAATCGGTCCACGAGTCGTCTCCTAAGCCCCGATCGGCCCACGCGCCGTCTCCGAGCTCCGATCGGTCCATGCACCATCTCCTGCTCTCCAATCGGTCCACGCGCCCCCTCCGGAGCCCCGATCGATCCACGCGAATCTTCTGAGCTCCGGTCGGTCCACGCGCCGCCTCCTGATCCCCCTCGGTCCAGGCGGCGCCTCCGGAGCCCCGAACAGTCGACGCGTCGTCTCCTGAGGCCCGATCGATCCACGCTAGGCTCGTGAGCCCCGGCCGGTCCGCGCGCCGTCTCCTGAGCCCCGAACGGTCGACGCGTCGTCTCCTGAGCCCCGATCGATCGACGCGCCGTCTCCTGAGCCCCGATCGTTCCACACGCCGCCTCCTAAGCCCCGATCGGTCCAGGCGTCGTCTCCTAAGCCCCGACCGGACCACGCGCCGTCTCCTGAGCCCCGATCGGTCCACGCGCCGTCTCCTAAGCCCCGATCTGTCCACGGGCCGTCTCCGAGCCACGATCGGTAAAGCCGCCGTCATCAAGCCCCGATCCGTACTCGCGTCGTCTCCGAGCCCCGTTGGGTCCACTCGCCGTCTCCGAGCCCCGATCGGTTCGCGCATCGTCTCCTAAGCCCCGATCGGTTAACGCGCCGTCTCCGATCCGCGATCGGTCCACGCGCCGTCGCCGAACCCCAATTGGTCCACGCGCAACCGCCTGAGCCCCAGTCGGTCCACGCGTCGTCTCCGAGCCCCGATCGATCCACGCGTCTTCTTGTAAACCCAGATGCCTCTTCGCATCGTCTCCTAAGCCCCGATCGGTTAACGCGCCGTCTCCGAACCCCGATCGGTCCGCGCGCCGTCGCCGAACCCCAATTGGTCCACGCGGAACCACCTGAGCCCCAGTCGGTCCACGCGCGGCCTCCTGAGCCATGGTCGGTTCACGCGCCGTCTCCTGAACCCCGATGGGTCCACGCGTCGTTCCCTAAGCCCCGATCCATCCACGCGCAGTCTCCTGAGCCCCGATCGGTCCACGCATCGTCTCCTGATCTCCGAATGGTCCACGCGCCGTCTCCTAAGCCCCGATCCGTCCACGCACCGTCTCCGAGCGCCGATCGGTTCACGCGCCGTCTCCTGAGCCCCGATCAGTCCACGCGCTGTCTCCGAGCCCCGATCGGTCCACACGTTGTCGCCTTAGCCCCGATCGGTCCACGCGCCGTCTCCGAGCGCCGAGCCGTCCACGCGCCGTCGCCGAACCCCAATTGGTCCACGCGCAACCGCCTGAGCCCCAGTCGGTCCACGCGCTGTCTCCGAGCCCCGATCTGTCCACGCGCCGTTGCGCGAACTATGATCGGTCCACGCGCGGTCTCCTGAGCCCCGATCGGTCCACGCGCCGTCGCCGATCCACGATCGGTCCGTGCGCCGCTTCCAGAGCCCTATCGGTCCACGCATCGTCTCCTGATCTCCGATCGGTCCCCGCGCCGTCTCCTAAGCCTCGATCGGTCCACGCGCTGTCTCCAAGCGCCGATCGGTTCACGCGCCGTCTCCTGAGCCCCGATCATTCCACGCGCCGTCTCCGAGCCCTAATCGGTCCACGCTCGTCTCCTGAGCCCCGATCGGTCCACGCGCCGTCTCCAAGCCCCGATCGGTCCATGCATCGTTTCCGAAGCCCCGATCGGTTAACGCGCTGTCTCCGAGCGCCGATCGGTCCACGCGCCGTCGCCGAACCACAAATGGTCCACGCGCAACCGCCTGAGCCCCGATCGGTCCACGCGTCGTCTCCGAGCACCGATCGGTCCACGCACCGTCGCCCAGCCATGATCGGTCCACCCGCGGCCTCCTGAGCCCCGATCGGTCCACGCGCCGCCGCCGAGCCGCGATCGGTCCACGCGCGGCCTCCTGAGCCCCGATCGGTCCATGCGCCGTCACCGAGCCGCGATCGGTCCACGCGCGACCTCCTGAGCCCCGGTTGGTTCACGCACCGTATCCGAGCCCCCATCGGTCCACGCGTTGTCTCCGAGCCCCGATCCGTCCACGCGCCGTCGCCGAACCATGATCGGTCAACACGAGGCTCCTGACCGCCGGTCGGTCCGCGCGCCGTCTCCTAAGCCCCGATCGGTCGACGCGTCGTTTCCTGAGCCCCGATCGATCCACGCGTCGTCTCCTGAGCCCCGATCGCTCCACGCGCCGATTTCTGAGCCCCGATCAATTGACGCGTCTTCTCCTGAACCCCGATCGCTCCTCGCGCCGTCTTCTGAGCCCCGCTCGGTCCATGCGTCGTCTTCTTAGCCCCGATGCCTCCACGCGCCGTCTCCGAGCCACGATCGGTCTAGGCGCCGCTTCCTGACCCCGATCGGTCCACGCGCCGTCTCCTAAGCCCCAATCGGTCCACGCGCCGTCTCCTAAGCCGCGATCGGTCCAAGCGGCGTCTCCGAGCCCCGATCGGTCCACGCACCGTCTCCTAATCCCCATCGGTCCACGCGGCGTTTTCTGAGCACCGTTCGGTCCACGTGTCGTCTTCAAAGCCCCGATGCCTCCACGCGCCGTCTCCGAGCCACGATAGGTCCGTGCGCCGCTTCCAGAGCCCCGATCTGTGCACGCGTCTTCTCCTGATCTCCGATCGGTCCACGCGCCGTCTCATAAGCCCCGATCGGTCCACGCGCCGTCTCCGAGCGCCGATCGGTTCACGGGCCGGCTCTGAGCCGCGATTGACAAAGCCGCCGTCATCAAGCCCCGATCCGTACACGCGTCGTCTCCGAGCCCCGATGCCTCTACGCGCCGTCTCCGAGCTACGATCGGTTCAGGCGCCGCTTCCCGAGCCCCGATCAGTCCACGTGCCGTCTTCTAAGCCCCGATCGCTCCACGGACCGTTTCCTGATCCCCGATCGGTCCACGCGCCGCCTCCTGAGTCCTGATCGGCCAACGCGTCGTGTCCTAAGCCCTGATCGGTCCACGTGCCGTCTCCGAGCCCCGATGGGTCCACGCGCCACATCCTGAGCCCCGATCGGACGACGCGTCGTCTCCTGAGCCTTGATCGATCCACGCGTCGTCTCCTGAACCCCGATTGCTCCACGGGCCGTTTCCTGAGCCCCGATCGGTCCACGCGTCGTCTTCTAAGCCCGGATGCCTCCTCGCGCCGTCTCCGAGCCACGATGGGTCCAGGCGCCGCTTCCTGAGCCCCGATCGGTCCACGCGTTGACTCCTAAGCCTCGTTCGACCCACGTGCCGTCTCCTAAGCCCCGATCATTCCATGCGCCGTCTCCGAGCCCCGATCGGTCCACGCGCCGTCTCCCGAGCCCCGATCGGTCCACGCGTTGTTTCCTAAGCCCCGATCGGTCCACGCGTAGTCTCCTAAGCCCCGATCCGTCGACGCGTCGTCTCCTGAGCCCCGATCGATCCACGCGCCGTCTCCGAGCCCCGATCGGTCCAGGCGCCGTTTCCGAGCCCCGATTGGTCCATGCGTCGTCTTCGAAGCCCCGATGCCTCCACGCGCCGTCTCCGAGCCACGATCGGTGCAGGCGCCGCTTCCTGAGCCCCGATCGGTCCACGCGCCGTCTCCTGAGCCCCGATCGGTCCACGCGTCGTCTCCGAGCACCGTTCGGTCCACGCGCCGTTTCCTGAGCCCCGATCGGTCTATGCGTCGTCTTTTAAGCCCCGATACCTCCACGCGCCGTCTACGAGCCACGATCGGTCCAGGCGCCGCTTCCTGAGCCCCGATCGGTCCACGCGTTGTCTCCTAACCCCCGATCGGTCCACGCGCCGTCTCCTAAGCCCCGATCGATCCACGCGCCGTCTCCGAGCCCCGATCGGTCCACGCATCGTCTCCTAAGCCCCGATCGGTTAACGCGCCGTCTCCCCGCCCCGATCGGTCCACGCGCCGTCTCCTGAGCCCTGATCCGTCCACGCACGGCGTCGAGCCGCGATCGGTCCACGCGCGGCCTCCTGAGCCCCAATCGGTCTACGCGTCGTCTCCTAAGCCCCGATCGGTCCGTGCGCCGTCTCCGAGCCCCGATCGGTCCACGCACCATCTCATGCTCCCCAATCGGTCCATGCGCCGCCTCCGGAGCCCTGATCGATCCACGCGAATCTCCTGAGCTCCGGTCGGTCCTCGTACCGTCTCCGTGCCCCGATCGGTGCACGTACCGTCTCCGAAGCCCCGATCGCTCCACGCGCCGTCCCCTGAGCCCCGATCGGTCCACGCGTCGTCTCCTAAGCCCCGATCGGTTCACGCGCCGTATCCGAGCCCCAATCGGTCCACGCGCCGTCTCCTAAGCTCCAATCGGTCCGCGCGCCGTCCCCTGAGCCCCGATACGTCGACGCGCAGACGCCGAGCCCCGATCGGTCCACGCGTCGTCTCCGAGCACCGTTCGGTCCACGCGCCGTTTCCTGAGCCCCGATCGGTCTATGCGTCGTCTTTTAAGCCCCGATACCTCCACGCGCCGTCTACGAGCCACGATCGGTCCAGGCGCCGCTTCCTGAGCCCCGATCGGTCCACGCGTTGTCTCCTAACCCCCGATCGGTCCACGCGCCGTCTCCTAAGCCCCGATCGATCCACGCGCCGTCTCCGAGCCCCGATCGGTCCACGCATCGTCTCCTAAGCCCCGATCGGTTAACGCGCCGTCTCCCCGCCCCGATCGGTCCACGCGCCGTCTCCTGAGCCCTGATCCGTCCACGCACGGCGTCGAGCCGCGATCGGTCCACGCGCGGCCTCCTGAGCCCCAATCGGTCTACGCGTCGTCTCCTAAGCCCCGATCGGTCCGTGCGCCGTCTCCGAGCCCCGATCGGTCCACGCACCATCTCATGCTCCCCAATCGGTCCATGCGCCGCCTCCGGAGCCCTGATCGATCCACGCGAATCTCCTGAGCTCCGGTCGGTCCTCGTACCGTCTCCGAGCCCCGATCGGTGCACGTACCGTCTCCGAAGCCCCGATCGGTCCACGCGCCGTCCCCTGAGCCCCGATCGGTCCACGCGTCGTCTCCTAAGCCCCGATCGGTCCACGCGCCGTCTCCGAGCCCCGATGGGTCCACGCACTGTCTCCTGATCCCCATGGGTCCACGCGGCGCCTCCGGAGCCCCGAACGATCCACGCGAGGATCCTGAGCCCCGATCGATCCACGCATCGTCTCCTAAGCCCCAATCGGTTAACGCGCCGTCTCCGAGCCCCAATCGGTCCACGCGCCGTCTCCTGAACCCCGATCGTTCCACGCGCCTTCTCCTAAGCCACGATCGGTCAGCGCCGTCTCCGAGCGCCGATCGGTGCACGCGTCGTCGCACGAGCCGCGATCGGTCCACGCGCGGCCTCCTGAGCCCCGGTTGCTTCACGTGCCGTATCCGAGCCCCAATCGGTCCACGCACCGTCTCCTGAGCCCCGATCGGTCCACGCGCCGTCTCCTGAGCTCCGATCGCTCCACGCGCCGTTTTCTGAGCACCGTTCGGTCCACGCGTCGTCTTGAAAGCCCCGATGCCTCCACGCGCCGTCTCCGAGCCCCGATCGGTCCACGCGCCGTCTCCAGAGCCCCGATTGCTCCACGCGCCGTTTTCTGAGCACCGTTCGGTCCATGCGTCGTCTTCTAAGCCCCGATGCCTCCACGCACCGTCTCCGAGCCACGATCGGTGCAGGCGCCGCTTCCTGAGCACCGATCGGTCCACGCGCTGTCTCCTGAGCCCCGATACATCCACGCGCAGTCGCCGAGCCCCGATCGGTCCACGCGCCGTCTCCGAGCCCCGATCGGTCCACCCATCGTCTCCTAAGCCCCGATCGGTTAACGCGCCGTCTCCCCGCCCCGATCGGTCCACGCGCCGTCTCCTGAGCCCCGATCATTCCACGCGCCGTCTCCGAGCCCGGATCGGTCCACGCGCGGCCTCCTGAGCCCCGGTCGGTTCACGCGCCGTATCCGAGCCCCAATCGGTCCACGCGCCGTCTCCTGAGCCCCGATCGTTCCAAGCGCCGTCTCCGAGCCCCGATCGTTCCACGCGGCGCCTCCGGAGCCCCGATCGATCCACGCGAGTCTCCTGAGCCCCAGTCGGTCCGCGCGCCGTCTCCTGCGCCTCGATTGTTCGACGCGTCGTCTCCTGAGCCCCGATCGATCCACGCGTCGTCTCCTGAGCCCCGATCGCGCCACACGCCGTTTCCTGAGCCCCGATCGGTCCACGCGCCGTCTCCGAGCCGCGATCGGTAAACGCGCCGTCACCAAGCCCCGATCCGTACACGCGTCGTCTCCGAGCCCCGATGGGTCCACGCGCCGTCGCCGAGCCTCGATCGGTCCGCGCGCAGCCTCCTAAGCCCCGGTCGGTTCACGCGCTATCTCCGAGCCGCGATCGGTCCACGCGCCGTCTCCTGAGCCCCGATACGTCCACGCGCAGTCGCCGAGCCCCGATCGGTCCACGCGCGGTCTCCTGAGCCCCGATCTGTCCACGCGTCGTCTCCGAGCCCCGATCGGTCCACGCCCCGTCTCCGAGCCCTGATCGGTCCACGCGCCGTCTCCTGAGCCCCAATCGGTCCACTCGCTGTCTCCTGATCCCCGATAGGTATACGCGTCGTCTCCTACGCCCCGATCGGTCCACGCGCCGCCTTCGTGCCCCGATCGGTCCACGCACCGCCTCCTGATCCCCATCGGTCCACGCGCCGTCTCCTGAGCCACGATCGATCCACATGCCGTCTCCGAGACTCGATCGGTCCACGCGCCGTCGCCGAGCCCCGATCGGTCCACGCGCGTCCTCCTGAGCCCCGGTCGGTCCACGCGCCGTCTCCGAGCCCCCATCGGTCCACGCGTTGTCTCCTAAGCCCCGATCGGCCCACGCGCCGTCTCCGTGCCCCGCTCGGTTCACGCATCGTCTCCTAAGCCCCGATCGGTTAACGCGCCGTCTCCGAGCGCCGAGCGGTCCACGCGCCGTCGCCGAACCCCAATTGGTCCACGCGCAACCGCCTGAGCCCCAATCGGTCCACGGGCCGTCGCCGATCCACGATCGGTCCGTGCGCCGTTTCCAGAGCCCTATCGGTCCACGCATCGTCTCCTGATCTCCGATCGGTCCACGCGCCGTCTCCTAAGCTTCGATCGGTCCACGCGCTGTCTCCGAGCGCCGATCGGTTCACGCGCCGTCTCCTGAGCCCCGATCGGTCCACGCGCCGTCTCCTGAGCCCGGATCGGTCCACGCGTCATCGCCGAATCCCCCATCCGTACACGCGTCGTCTCCGAGCCTCGATCGGTCCAGGCGCTGCTTCCTGAGCCCCAATCGGTCCACGCGTTGTCACCTAAGCCCCGATCGGTCCACGCGCCGTCTCCGAGCCCCGATCGGTTCACGCATCGTCACCTAAGCCCCGATCGGACCACGCGCCGTCTCCTGAGCCCCGATCGCTCCACGCTCCGTCTCCGAGCCCCGATCGGTCCACGCGCCGGCACCTGAGCCCGGATCGGTCCACGCGCCGTCGCCGAATCCCAATTGGTCCACGCGCCACCGCCTGAGCCCCAGTCGGTCCACGCGCTGTCTCCGAGCCCCGATCGGTCCACGCGCCGTCTCCGAGCGCCGATCGGTTCACGCGCCGTCTCCTGAGCCCCGATCGGTCCACGCGGCGCCTCCGGAGCCCCGATCGATCCACACGAGTCTCCTGAGCCCCGGTCGGTCCGCCCGCCGTCTCCTGAGCCTCGATCGGCCCACGCGCCGTCTCCTGAGCCCCGATCGTTCCACGCGTCGTCTCCTAAACCCCGATCGGTCCACGCGCCGTCTCCTGTGCCCCGATCGGTCGACGCGTCCTCTCCTAAACCCCGATCGGTCCACGGGTCGTCTCCTAAGCCCCGATCGGTCCACGCGTCGTCTCCTAAGCCGCGATCCGTCGACGCGTCGTCTCCTGAGCCACGATCAATTGACGCGTCTTCTCCTGAGCCCGATCGCTCCACGCGCCGTCTCCTGAGCCCCGATCGGTCCACGCGCCGTCTCCGAGCTCCGATCGGTCCACGCGCCGTCTCCTAAGCCCCAATCGGTCCACGCGCCGTCTCCTAAGCCCCGATCGGTCCACGCGCCGTCTCCGAGCGCCGATCGGTTCACGCGCCGTCTCCTGAGCCCCGATCGTTCCCCGCGCCATCTCCGAGCCCCGATCGGTCCACGCGCCGTCTCCTAAGCCCCGATCGGTCCACGTGCCGTCTCCTGACCCCCGATCGTTCCACGCGCCGTCTCCTAAGCTGCGATCCGACCACGAGCCGTCTCCGAGCTGCTATCGGTAAACGCGCCGTCACCAAGCCCTGATCCGTACACGCGTCGTCTCCGAGCCCCGATCGGTCCACGCGCCGTCGCCGAGCCTCGATCGGTCCACGCGCGGCCTCTTGAGCCCCGATCGGTTCACGCGCCGGCTCCGAGCCCGATCGGTCCACGCATCGTCTCCTAAGCCCCGATCGGTTAACGTGCCGTCTCCGAGCCCCGATCGGTCCACGTGCCGTCTCCTGAGCCCCGGTCGGTTCACGCGCCGTCTCCGAGCCCCGATCGATCCACGCGACGTCTTGTAAACCCAGATGCCTCCTCGCATCGTCTCCTAAGCCGCGATCGGTTAACGCGCCGTCTCCGAGCCCCGATCGGTCCACGCGCCGTCGCGGAACCCCAATTGGTCCACGCGCAACCGCCTGAGCCCCAGTCGGTCCACGCGCCGTTTCCTGAGCCCCGATCGGTCCACGCGCCGTCTCCTGGGCCCCGATCGGTCCACGCGCCGTCTCCTAAGCCCTGAACGGCCCACGCGCCGTCTCCGAGCGCCGATCGGTTCACGCGCCGTCTCCTGAGCGCCGATCGTTCCACGCGCCGTCTCCGAGCTCCGATCGGCCCACGCGCCGTCTCCTAAGCCACGATCGGTCCAAGCGCCTTCTCCTAAGCCCCGATCGGTCCAGGCGCCGTCTCCGAGCGCGGATCGGTTCACGCGCCGTCACCTGAGCCCCGATCGCTCCACGCACCGTTTTCTGAGCACCGTTTGGTCCACGCGTCGTCTTCAAAGCCCCGATGCCTCCACGCGCCGCCTCCGGAGCCCCGATCGATCCACGCGAATCTCCTGAGCTCCGGTCGGTCGACGCGCCGTCTCCTCAGCCCCGATCCGTCCACGCGTCATCTCCTAAGCCCCGATTCGTCGACGCGTCGTCTCCTGAGCCCCGATCAATTGACGTGTGTTCTCCTGAGCCCCGATCGCTCCTCGCGCCGTCTCCTGAACCCCGCTCGGTCCATGCGTCGTCTTCTTAGCCCGGATGCCTCCACGCGCCGTCTCCGAGCCACGATCGGTCCAGGCGCCGCTTCCTGCGCCCCGATCGGTCCACGCGCCGTCTCCTAAGCCCCAATCGGTCCACGCGGCGTCTCCGAGCGCCGATCATTTCACGCGCCGTCTGCTGAGACCCGATCGTTTCACGCGCCGTCTCCGAGCCCCGATCGATCCACGCGCCGCCTCCTGAGCCCCGATCGGTCCACGCGCTGTCTCCTGAGCCCCGATAGGTACACGCGTAGTCTCCTAAGCCCCGATCGGTCCACGCGTCGTCTCCGAGCTCTGATCGGTCCACACGCCGTTTCCTGAGCCCCGATCGGTCCATGCGTCGTCTTCTTAGCCCCGATGCCTCCACGCGTCGTCTCCGAGCCACGATCGGTCCAGGCGCCGCTTCCTGAGCCCCGATCGGTCCACGCGCCGTATTCTAAGCCCCGATCGGTCCCCGTGCCGTCTCTGAGCGCTGATAACTTCACGCGCCGTCTCCTAAGCCCCGATCGGTCCACCCGTCGTCTCTTAAGCCCCAATCGGTCCACGCGCCATCTCCGGGCGCCGATCATTTTACGCGCCGTCTCCTGAGCCCCGGTCGGTCCGCGCGCCGTCACCTGAGCCCCGATCGGTCAACGCGTAGTCTCCTAAGCCCCGATCGGTCCACGCGCCGTCTCCGAGCGCCGATCGGTTCACGCGCCGTCTCCTGAGCCCCGGTCGTTCCACGCGCCGTCTCCGAGCCCCGGTCGGTCCACGCGCCGTCTCCGAGCCCCGATCGGTTCACGCATCGTCTCCTAAGCCCCGATCGGTTAACGCGCCGTCTTCGAGCCGCGATCCGTCCACGCGCCGTCGCCGAACCCCAATTGGTCCACGCGCAACCGCCTGAGCCCCAGTCCGTCCACGCGTTGTGTCCGAGCTCCAATCGGTCCACGCGCCGTTTCCTGAGCCCCGAACGGTCCATACGTCGTCTTCTAAGCCCCGATGCCTCCACGTGCCGTCTCCGAGCCAGATCGGTTCAGGCGCCGCTTCCCGAGCTCCGATCAGTCCACGCGCCGTCTCCTAAGCCCCGATCGTTCCACACGCCGCCCCCTAAACCTCGATCGGTCCAGGCGTCGTCTCCTAAGCCCCGACCGGCTCACGCGCCGTCTCCAGTGCCCCGATCGATTCACGTGCCGTCTCCTAAGCCCCGATCGGTCCACCCGTCGTCTCTTAAGCCCCAATCGGTCCACGCACCATCTCCGAGCGCCGATCACTTCACGCGCTGTCTCCTGAGCCCCGATCGGTCGACGCGTCGTCTCCTAAGCCCTGAACGGCCCACGCGCCGTCTCCGAGCGCCGATCGGTTCACGCGCCGTCTCCTGAGCCCCGATCGTTCTACGCGCCGTCTCCGAGCTCCGATCGGCCCACGCGCCGTCTCCTAAGCCCCGATCGGTCCAAGCGCCTTCTCCTAAGCCCCGATCAGTCCACGGGCCGTCTCCGAGCGGGGATAGGTTCACGCGCCGTCACCTGAGCCCCGATCGTTCCACGCGCCGTTTCCGAGCCCCGATCGGTCCACGCGTCGTCTCCTGAGCCCGGATCGTTCCACGCGTCGTCCCCGAATCCTCGATCCGTACACGCGTCGTCTCCGAGCCTCGATCGGTCCACGCGCCGTCGCCGAGCCCCGATCGGTCCAGGCGTATCCTCCTGAGCCCCGGTCGGTCCACGCGCCGTCTCCGAGCCCCGATCGGTCCACGCATCGTCTCCTAAGCCCCGATCGGTTAACGCGCCGACTCGGAGCCCCGATCGTTCCACGCGCCGTCGCCGAACCCCAATTGGTCCACGCGCAACCGTCTAAGCCCCGGTTGGTCCACGCGCTGTTTCCGAGCCCCGATCGGTCCACGCGTCGTATCCGAACCCCGATCGGTCCACGCGCCGTCGCCGAGCCATGATCGGTCCACGCGCGGCCTCCTGAGCCCCGGTTGCTTCACGCGCCGTATCCGAGCCCCCATCGGTCCACGCGTCGTCTCCGAGCCCCGATCGGTCCACGCGCCGTCGCCGAGCCCCGATCGGTTCACGCATCGTCTCCTAAGCCCCGATCGGTTAACGCGCCGTCTCCGAGCCCCGAACGGTCCACGCGCCGTCGCCGAACCCCAATTGGTCCACGCGCAACCGCCTGAGCCCCAGTCGGTTCACGCGCTGTCGCCGAACCCCGATCGGTCCACGCGTCGTCTCCGAGCCCCGATCGGTCCACGCGCCGTCGCCGAGCCATGATCGGTCCACGTGTCGTCTCCGAGCCCCGATGGGTCCACGCGCCGCCTCCTGAGCCCCGGTCGGTCCACGCGCCGTCTCCGAGCCTCGATCGGTCCACGTACCGTCTCGGAAGCTCCGATCGATCCACACGCCGTCTTCTGAGCCCCGATCGGACCACGCATCGTCTCCTAAGCCCCGATACGTCCACACGCCGTCTCCGAGCCCCGATCGGTCCGCGTGACGCATTCTAAGCCACGGTCCGTCCACGCGCCGTCTCCGAGCACTGATCGGTCCACGCGCCGTCTCCTGAGCCCCGATCGGTCCACGCATCGTCTCCTAAGCCCTGATCGGTCCACGTGTCGTCTCCGAGCCCCGATCGGTCCACGCGTCGTCTCCTGAGCCCCGATCGGTCCACGCGTCGTTTCCTAAGCCCCGATCGCTCCACGCGCCGTCTCCTCAGCCCCGATCGGTCCACGCGTCGTCTCCGAGCACCGATCGGTCCACGCGCCGTCTCCAAGCCCGGGTCGGTCCACGCATCGTCTTCTAAGCCCCGATCGGTAAACTCGCCGTCTCCGAGCCCCGATCGGTCCACGCGTCGTCTCCTGAGCCCCGATCGGTCCACGCGTCGTCTCCTAAGCCCCGATCGCTCCACGCGCCGTCTCCTCAGCCCCGATCGGTCCACGCGTCGTCTCCGAGCACCGATCGGTTTACGGGCCGTTTCCGGTGCCCCGATCGGTCCATGCGTGGTCTTTTAAGCCCCGAAGCCTCCACGCGCCGTTTCCGAGCCACGATCGGTCCAGGCGCCGCATCCTGAGCACCGATCGGTCCACGCGTCGTGTCCTAAGCCCCGATCGGTCCACGCGTCGTCTCCGAAGCCCCGATCGGTCCACGCGCCGTCACCGAGCCCCAATCGGTCCACGCACCGTCTCCTGATCCCCATCGGTCCACGCGGCGCCTCCGGAGCCCCGTTCGATCCACGCGAGTCTCCTGAGCCCCTGTCGGTCCGCGCGCCGTCTCCTGAGCCCCGATCGGTCGACGCGTCGTCTTCTGAGCCCCGATCGATCCACGCGTCGTCTCCTGAGTCCCGATCGCTCCACACGCCGTTTCCTGAGCCCGGATCGATCCAGGCGTCGTCCCCGAATTCCCGATCCGTACACGCGTCGTCTCCGAGCCTCGATCGGTCCACGCGCCGACTCCGAGCCCCGATCGTTCCACGCGCCGTCTCCGAGCCCCGGTCGGTCCACGCGCCGTCGCCGAACCCCAATTGGTCCACGCGCGGCCTCGTCAGCCCCGGTTGGACCACGCGCCGTCTCCTAAGCCCCGATCGGTTCACGCGCCGTCTCCGGAGCCCCGATAAATCCACGCGCTGCCTCCTGAGCCCCGATCGGTCCACGCGCCGTGTCCGAGCCTTGATCGGTCCACGTACTGTCTCCGAAGCCCCGATCGGTCCGCGTGACGCATTCTAAGCCACGGTCCGTCCACGCCCCGTCTCCGAGCACCGATCGGTTCGCGCGCCGTCTCCTGAGCCCGGATCGGTCCACGCGTCGTCTCCGAGCCCCGATGGGTCCACGCGCCGCCTCCTGAGCCCCGGTCGGTCCACGCATCGTCTCCTAAGCCCCGATACGTCCACACGCCGTCTCCGAGCCCCGATCGGTCCGCGTGACGCATTCTAAGCCACGGTCCGTCCACGCGCCGTCTCCGAGCACTGATCGGTCCACGCGCCGTCTCCTGAGCCCCGATCGGTCCACGCGCCTTCTCCTAAGCCCCGATCGGTCCACGCGCCGTCTCTGAGCCCCGATCGGTCTACGCGCCGTCTCCTAAGCCCCGATCCGTACACGCGTCGTCTCCGAGCCTCGATCGCTACACGCGCCGTCGCCGAGCCCCGAACGGTCCACGCGCCGTCGCTGAGCCCCGATCCGTTCACGCGCTGTCTCCTGAGCCAAGATCGTTCCACGCGTCGTCTTCGAGTCCCGATGGGTCCACGCGTCGTCTCCTATGCCCCGATCGGTCGACGCTTCGTCTCCTGAGCCCCGATCGGTCCACACGTCGTCTCCTAAGCCCCGATCGATCGACGCGTCGTCTCGTAAGCCGCGATCGGTCGACGCGTCGTCTCCTGAGCCCCGATCGATCCACGCGTCGTCTCCTGACCCTGATCGCTCCACGCGCCGTTTCCTGAGCCCCGATCGGACCACGCATCGTCTCCGAGCACCGATCGGTCCCCGCGCCGTTTTCTGAGCACCGTTCGGTCCACGCGTCGTCTTCAAAGCCCCGATGCCTCCACGCGCCGTCTCCGAGCCACGATCGGTCCGTGCGCCGCTTCCTGAGCCCCGATCGGTCCACGCGCCTTCTCCTAAGCCCCGATCGGTCCACGCGCCGTCTCCGAGCCCCGATCGATGCACGCGCCGTCTCCTAAGCACTCATCGGTCTACGCGTCGTCTCCTAAGCCCCGATACGTCCACAGCCAGTGTCGGAGCACCGATCGGTCCACGCGCCGTCTCCTCAGCCCCGATCCGTACACGCTTCGTCTCCGAGCCCCGATCGGTCCACCCGCCGTCGCCGAACCCTGATTGATCCCCGCGCGGCCGTCTGATCCCCAATCGGTCCACGCGCTGTCACGTGAGCCCCGATCGGTCTACGCGTCGTCTCCTAAGCCCCGATCGGTCCACGCGCCGTCTCCGAGCCGCGATCGGTCCACGCATCGTCTTTTAAGCCCCGAAGCCTCCACGCGCCGTTTCGGAGCCACGATCGGTCCAGGCGCCGCCTTCTGAGCCCCGATCGGTCCACGTGTCGGCTCCTAAGCCCCGATCGGTCCACGCATCGTCTCCTAAGCCCCGATCGCCTAACGCGCCGTCTCCGAGCCCCGATCGGTCCACGTGCCATCTCCGAGCCCCGATCGGTTCGCGTGCCGCATTCTAAGCCATGGTCCATCCACGCGCCGACTCCGAGCACCGATCGGTCGAAGCGTCGTCCCCTAATACGCGATCGGTCCACGCGGCGTCTCCTGAGCCCCGATCGATCCACGCGCCGCCTCCTGAGCCCCGATCGCTCCACGTATCGTCTCCTAAGCCTCGATCGGTCCACGCGCCGTCTCCTGCGCCCCGATCGGCCCACGCGTCGGGTCCTAAGCCCCGATCGGTCCACTCGTCCTCTCCTAAGGCCCGATCCGTCGACACGTCGTCTCCTGATACCCGATCGATCCACGCGCCATCTCCTGAGCCCCGATCGGTCCACGCGTCGTCTCCGAGCTCCGATCGGTCCACGCGCCATCTCCTGAGCCCCGATCGGTCCACGCGTCGTCTCCGAGCCCCGATCGGTCCACGCGTCGTCTCCTAATCCCCGATCGGTTCACGCATCGGCTCCGAGCCCCGATCGGTCCACCCGCCGTCGCCGAACCCCGATTGATCCCCGCGCGGCCGTCTGATCCCCAATCGGTCCACGCGCTGTCTCGTGAGCCCCGATCGGTCTACGCATCGTCTCCTAAGCCCCGATCGGTCCACGCGCCGTCTCCGAGCCACGATCGGTCCAAGCGCCGCTTCACCAGCCCCGATCGGTCCACGCGCCATCTTCTAAGCCTCGATCGCTCCACGCACCGTCTCCTAATCCCCGATCGGTCCAGGCGTCGTCTCCTAAGCCCTGACCGGTCTACGCGCCGTCTCCGAGCCGCGATCGGTTCACGCATCGTCTCCTAAGCCCGATCGGTTAACGCTCCGTCTCCGAGCCGCACACGGTCCACGCGCCGTTTCCTGAGCCCCGATCGGTCGACGCGTCGCCTCCTGAGCCCTGATCGATCCACGCGTCGTCTCCTGAGCCCCGATTGCTCCACGGGCCGTTTCCTGAGCCCCGATCGGTCCACGCGTCATCTTCTAAGCCCAGATGACCCTCGCGCCGTCTCCGAGCCGCGATTGGTCCAGGCGCCGCTTCCTGAGCCCCGATCGGTCCACGCGTTGTCTCCTAAGCCCCGATCGGTCTACGCGCCGTCTCCTAAGCCCCGATCGTTCCACGCGCCCTCTCCGAGCCCCGATCGGTCCACGCGCCGTCTCCTGAGCCCCGATCGGTCCACGTGTCGTCTCCGAGCCCCGATAGGTCCACGCGCCGCCTTCTGAGCCCCGATCGGTCGACGCGTCGTCTCCTGAGCCCCGATCGACCCACGCATCGTCTCCTAAGCGCCGATCGGTCCACGCGCGGCCTCCTGAGCCCCGGTCGGTCCACGCGCAGTCTCCAAGCCTCGATCGGCTCACGTACCGTCTCCGAAGCCCCGATCGGTCCACGCGCCGTCTTCTGAGCCCCGATCGGGCCACGCATCGTCTCCTAAGCCCCGATACGTCCAGACGCCCTCTCCGAGCACCGATCGTTCCGCGTGACGCATTCTAAGCCACGGTCCGTCCACGCGCCGTCTCCGAGCACCGATCGGTCCACGCGCCGTCTCCTGAGCCCCGATCGGTCCACGCATCGTCTCCTAAGCCCCGATTCGTTCACACGCCGTCTCCTCAGCCCCGATCGGTCCAGGCGCCGTCTCCGAGCCCCGATCGGTCCACGCATCGTCTCCTAAGCCCCGATCGGTTAACGCGCCGTCTCCGAGCCCCAATCGGTCGACACGCCGTGTCCGAGCCCCGATCAGTCCACGCGCCGTCTCCTACGCCGCCATCGGTCTACGCGTCGTCTCCTAAGTCTCGATACGTCCACAGCGAGTGTCCGAGCACCGATCGGTCCACGCGCCGTCTCCTCAGCCCCGATCCGTACACGCTTCGTCTCCGAGCCCCGATCGGTCCTCCCGCCGTCGCCGAACCCCGATTGGTTCCCGCGCGGCCGTCTGATCGCCAATCGGTCCACGCGCTGTCTGGTGAGCCCCGCTCGGTCTACGCGTCGTCTCCTAAGCCCCGATCGGTCCACGCGTCGTCTCCTAAGCGCCGATCGGTCCACGCGCCGTCTCCGAGCCGCGATCTGTCCACGCACCGTCCCCTGATTCCCGATCGGTCCACGTGCCGCCTCCGGAGCCCCGATCTATCTACGCGAGTCTCCTAAGCCCCGATCGGTCCACGCGCCGTCTCCTGAGCCCCGATCGGTCAACGCGCCGTCTCCTGAGCCCCGATCGGTCAACGCGCCGTCTCCTGAGCCCCGATCGGTCCCCGCGCCGTCTCCTCAGCCCCGATCGCTCCACGCGTCGCCTCCTGACCTCCGGTCGGTCGACGCGTCGTCTCCTGAGCCCCGATCGCATCCACGCGCCGTTTCCTCTGCTAAACCTCGATCGGTCCACGCGTCGTCTCCTGAGCCCCGATCGGTCGACGGGTCCTCTCCTAAGCCCCGATCGGTCCACGCGTCTTCTCCTGAGCTCCGATCAGTCCACGCGTCGTCTCCTAAGCCCCGATACGTCCACACGCCGTCTCCGAGCCCCGATGGGCCCCGCGTTGCCTCCTGAGCCCCGATCGATCCACACGAGTCTCCTGAGCCCCGATCGTTCCACGCGTCCTCTCCTAAGCCCTGATCGGTTCACGCATCGTCTCCTAAGCCCCGATACGTCCACGCGCCGTCTCCTGAGCCCCAATCGGTCCACGCGCCGCCTCCTGAGCCCCGATCGGCCCACACGCCGTCTCCTGAGTCCCGATCGGTCCACGCGCGGCCTCCTAAGCCCCGATCGTTCCATGCGCCGTCTCCGAGCCCCGATCGGTCCACGCGCCGTCTCCTGAACCTCGATCGGTCCACGCGTCGTTCCCGAAGCCCCGATCCATCCACGCGCAGTCTCCCGAGGCCCAATCGGTCCACGCGCCGTCTCCTGAGCCCCAATCGGTCCACGCGCCGTCTTTTCAGCCCCGATCGGTCCACGCGTCGTCTCCTAAGCCCCGATCGGTCCACGCGCTGTCTCCGACCCCCATCGGTCCAAACGCCGTCTCCTAAGCCCCAATCTGTACACGCCCCGTCTCCGAGCGCCGACGGGTTCACGCGCCGTCTCCTGAGACCCGATCCGTCCACGCGCCGTCTCCTGAGCCCCGATCGGTCGACGCGTCCTCTGCTACACCTCGATCGATCCACGCGTCGTTTCCTGAGCCCCGATAGGTCGACGGGTCCTCTCCTCAGCCCCGATCGGTCCACGCGTCTTCTCCTGACCCCCGATCAGTCCACGCGTCGTCTCCTAATCGCCGATCGGTTAACGCGCCGACTCCGAGCCCCGATCGTTCCACGCGCCGTCTCCGAGCCCCGATGGGTCCACGCGCGGTGTCCTGAGCCCCGGTCGGTCCAGGCCCCGTCTCCGAGCGCCGATCGGTTCACGCGCCGTCTCCTGAGAACGATCCGTCCACGCGCTGTCACCTGAGCCCCGATCGGTCGACGCGTCCTCTGCTAAACCTCAATCGGTCCACGCCCCGTCTCCGAGCGCCGACGGGTTGACGCGCCGTCTCCTGAGACCCGATCCGTCCACGCGCCGTCTCCTGAGCCCCGATCGGTCGACGCGTCCTCTGCTACACCTCGATCGATCCACGCGTCGTTTCCTGAGCCCCGATAGGTCGACGGGTCCTCTCCTCAGCCCCGATCGGTCCACGCTTCTCCTGACCCCCGATCGGTCCACGCATCGTCTCCTAAGCGCCGATCGGTTAACGCGCCGACTCCGAGCCCCGATCGTTCCACGCGCCGTCTCCGAGCCCCGATGGGTCCACGCGCGGTGTCCTGAGCCCCGGTCGGTCCAGGCCCCGTCTCCGAGCGCCGATCGGTTCACGCGCCGTCTCCTGAGAACGATCCGTCCACGCGCTGTCTCCTGAGCCCCGATCGGTCGACGCGTCCTCTGCTAAACATCAATCGGTCCACGCCCCGTCTCCGAGCGCCGATCGGTTCACGCGCCGTCTCCTGAGCCCGGATCGCTCCACGCGTCGTCTCCTGATTCCCGATCCTTAAACGCGTCGTCTCCGAGCCTCGATCGGTCCACGCATCGTCTCCGAGCCCCGATCGGTCCACGCGCCGTCGCCGAGCCATGATCGGTCCACGTGCGGCCTCCTGAGCCCCGATCGGTCCACGCGCCGTCGCCGAGCCGCGATCGGTCCACGAGCGGCCTCCTGAGCCCCGATTGGTTCACGCGCCGTATCCGAGCCCCAATCGGTCCACGCGCCGTCTCCTGAGCCCCGATCGTTCCACGCGCCGTCTCCGAGCTCTGATCGGCCCACGCGCCGTCTCCTAAGCCCCGATCGGTCCAAGCGCCTTCTCATAAGCCCCGATCGGTCCACGCGCCGTCCCCGAGCGCCGATCGGTTCACGCCCCGTCACCTGAGCCCCGATCATTCGAAGCGCCGTCTCCGAGCCCCGATCGGCCCACGCGCCGTCTCCTGAGCCCGGATCGTTCCACGCGTCATCCCCGAATCCCCGATCCGTACACGCGTCGTCTCCGAGCCTCGATCGGTCCACGCGCCGTCGCCGAACCCCAATTGGTCCACGCGAAACCGCCTGAGCCCCAGTCGGTCCACGCGCTGTCTCCGAGCCCCGATGGGTCCACGCGTCGTCTCCGAGCCCCGATCGGTCTACGCGCCGTCGCCGAGTCATGATCTGTCCACGCGCGGCCTCCTGAGACCCGATCGGTCTACGCGGCGCCTCCGGAGCCCCGACCGATCCACACGAGTCTCCTGAGCCCCGGTCGCTCCACGCGCCGACTCCGAGCGCCGATTGGTGCACGCGCCGTCTCCTGAGCACCGATCGTTCCACACGCCGCCTCCTAAGCCCCGATCTGTCCAGGCGTCGTCTCCTAAGCCCCGACCGATCCACGCGCCGTCTCCTGAGCCCCGTTCGGCCCACGCGCCGTCTCCTAAGCCCCGGTCTGTCCATGGGGCGTCTCCGAGCCGCGATCGGTAAACGCGCCCTCACCAAGCCCCGATCCGTACACGCGTCGTCTCCGAGCCCCGATGGGTCCACGCGCCGTCGCCGAGCCTCGATCGGTCCACGCGCAGCCTCCTAAGCCCCGATAGGTACACGCGTCGACTTCTAAGCCCCGATCGGTCCACGCGTAGTCTCCTAACCCCCGCTCGGTTAACGCGTCGTTTCCGAGCCCCGATCGGTCCACGCGTCGTCGCCTGAGCCCCAATTAGTCCATGCGCCGTCTCCTAAACCCCGATCCGTCCACGGGCCATCGCCGAGCACCGATCGGTCCACGCGCCGTCTCCTGAGCCCCGATCTGTCCACACCCCTTCTCCTGAGCCCCGATCGGTCCACGCGTCGTCTCCTGAGCCCCAATTAGTCCACGCGCCGTCTCCTAAGCCCTGATCCGTCCACGGGCCGTGTCCGAGCTCCGATCGGTTCACGCGCCGTCTCCAAACCTCGATCCGTACACGCGTCGTCTCCGAGCCCTGATCGGTCCACGCGCCATCGCCGAGCCCCGATCGGTCCACGCGCCCTCTCCGAGCGCCGATCATTTCACGCGCCATCTCCTGAGCCCCGATCGGTCCACACCCCTTCTCCTGAGCCCCGATCGATTCACGTGCCGTCTCCTAAGCCCCCATCGGTTCACCCGTCGTCTCTTAAGTCCCAATCGGTCCACGCGCCCTCTCCGAGCGCCGATCATTTCACGCGCCGTCTCCTGAGCCCCGGTCGGTCCGCGCGCCGTCACCTGAGCCCCGATCGGTCGACGCGTCGTCTTCTGAGCCCCGATCGAACCACGCGTCGTCTCCTGAGCCCCGATCGGTCCACGCGCCGTCTCCGAGCGCCGATCGGTTCACGCGCCATCTCCTGAGCCCCGATCGTTCCACGCGCCGTCTCCGAGCTCCGATCGGCCCACGCGCCGTCTCCTAAGCCCCGATCGGTCGAAGCGCCTTCTCCTAAGCCCCGATTGGTCCACGCGCCGTCTCCGAGCCCCGATCGGTCCACGCGCCGTCTCCTGAGCCCGGATCGTTCCACGCGTCGTCCCCGAATCCCCGATCCGTACACGCGTCGTCTCCGAGCATCGATCAGTCCACGCGCCGTCGCCGAACCCAATTGGTCCACGCGAAACCGCCTGAGCCCCAGTCGGTCCACGCGCTGTCTCCGAGCCCCGATCGGTCCACGTGTCGTCTCCGAGCCCCGATCGGTCCACGCACCGTCGCCGAGTCATGATCTGTCCACGCGCGGCTTCCTGAGACCCGATCGGTCCACGCGCCGTCTTCGAGCCCCGATCGGTCCACGCATGGTCTCCTAAGCCCCAATCGGTTAACGCGCCGTCCCCGAGCCCCGATCGGTCCACGCGCCGTCTCCTGAGCCCCGATACGTCCACGCGCAGTCGCCGAGCCCTGATCGGTACACGCGCTGTCTCCTGAGCCCCGATAGGTACACGCGTCGTCGCCTACACCCCAATCGGTCCACGCGTCGTCTCCTAAGCCCCGATCGGTCCACGCGCCGTCTCCGAGCCCCGATCGGTCCACGCACTGTCTCCTGATGCCCATGGGTCCACGCGGCGCCTCCGGGGCCCCGATCGATCCACGCGAGGCTCCTAAGCCCCGATCGGTCCACGTGCCGTCTCCTGAGCCCCGATCGTTACACGCGCCGTCTCCGAGCCCCGATCGGTCCATGCGCCGTCTCTGAGCCCCGATCGGTCCACGCACTGTCTCCTGATCCCTATGGGTCAACGCGGCGCCTCCGGAGCCCCGATCGATCCACGCGAGGCTCCTGAGCCCCGATCGGACCACGCATCGTCTCCTAAGCCCCAATGGGTTAACGCGCCGTTGCCTGAGCCCCGATCGGTCCACGCGTCGTCTTCTAACCCCAGACGCCTCCTCGCACCGTCTCCGAGGGCCGATCGGTTCACGCGCCGTCTCCTGAGCCCCGATCGTTCCACGCATCGTCTCCGAACCCCGATATGTCCACGCGTCGGCTCCTAAGCCCCGATCAGTCCACGCGCCGTCTCCGAGCCCCGATCGGTCCACGCGTCGTCTCCTAAGACCCGATCGGTCCACGTATCGTCTCCTAAGCCCCGATCGGTCCACACGCCGTCTCCGAGCCCCGATGGGTCCACGCGTCGCCTCCTGAGCCCCGGTCGGTCCACGCGCCGTCTCCTGAGCCCCGATCGGTCCACGCGTCGTCTTCTAAGCCCCGATCGGTCCACGCGTCGTCTCCTAAGCCCCGACCGGTGCACGCGCCGTCTCCTAAGCTCCGATCGGTCGACGCGCCGTCTCCGAGCGCCGATCGGTTCACGCGCCGTCTCCTGAGCCCCGATCGTTCCACGCGCCGTCTCCGAGCTCCGATTGGTCGACGCGTCGTCGCCTACACCCCAATCCGTCCAGGCGTCGTCTCCTAAGCCCCGATCGGTCCACCCGTCGTCTCTTAAGCCGCAATCGGTCCACGCGTCACCTCCTGATCTCCGATCGGTCCACGCGCCGTCTCCTAAGCCCCGATCGGTCCACGCGCCGTCTCCGAGCGCCGATCGGTTGACGCGCCGTCTCCTGAGCCCCGATCGTTCCACGCGCCGTCTCCTGAGCCCCAATCGGTCCACACGCTGTGTCGTGAGCCCCGATAGGTACACGCGTCGTCTCCTACGCCCGATCGGTCCACGCGTCGTCTCCTGATCCCAATCGGTCCACGCGGCGCCTCCGGAGCCCCGATCGATCCACGCGAGTCTCCTGAGCTCCAGTCGGTCCGCGCGCGGTCTCCTGAGCCCCGATCGGTCCACGCGCCGTCTCCTAAGCCCCGTTCGGTCCACGCGCCGTCTCCTGAGCCCCGATCGGTCCACGCGCCGCGGCGAACCCCAATTGGTCCACGCGCAACCTCTCGAGCCCCAGTCGGTAAACGCCCTGTCTCCGAGCCCCGATCGGTCCACGTATGTTCTCCTAAGCCCCAATTAGTCCCCGCGCCGTCTCTTAAGCCCCGATCTGCCCACGGGCCGTCTCCGAGCTCCGATCGGTCCACGCGCCGTCTCCAAGCCTCGATCCGTACACGCGTCGTCTCCGAGCCCCGATCGGTCCACGCGCCTTCTCCGAGCCCCGATCGGTTCACGCATCGTCTCCTAAGCCCCGATCGGTTAACGCGCCGTCTCCGAGCCCCGAACGGTCCACGCGCCGTCGCCGAACCCCAATTGGTCCACGCGCAACCGCCTGAGCCCCAGTCGGTTCACGCGCTGTCGCCGAACCCCGATCGGTCCACGCGTCGTCTCCGAGCCCCGATCGATCCACGCGCCGTCGCCGAGCCATGATCGGTCCACACGCGGCCTCCTGAGCCCCGATCGGTCCACGCGTGGTCTCCGAGCCCCGATCGGTCCACGCGCCGTCGCCGAGCCATGATCGGTCCACACGCGGCCTCCTGAGCCCCGGTCGGTCCACGCGCCGTCTCCTGAGCCCCGATCGGTCCACGCGCGACCTCCTGAGCCCCGATTGGTTCACGCGCCGTATCCGAGCCCCAATTGGTCCACGCGCCGTCTCCTGAGCCCCGATCGGTCCACGCGCCGTCTCCTGAACCCCGATCGGTCCACGCGTCGTCTCCTAAGCCCCCATTGGTCCACATGCCGTCTCCCAGCCCCGATCGGTCCACGCGCCGTCTCCTAATTCCCAATCTGTCCACGACCCGTCTGCGGGCCCCGATCGGTGCACGTGCCGTCTCCTAAGCCCCGATCGGTCCACGTGCCGTCGCCGAACCCCAATTGGTCCACGCGAAACCGCCTGAGCCCCAGTCGGTCCACGCGCTGTCTCCGAGCCTCGATCGGTCCACGCGCCGTCTCCGAGTCCCGATCGGTCAATGCGTCGTCTCCTGAGCGCCGATCGGTCCACGCGCCGTCTCCGAGCCGCGATCTGTCCACGCACCGTCTCCTCAGCCCCGATCGGTCCACGCGCCGTCTCCTCAGCCCCGATCGTACACGCTTCGTCTCCGAGCCCCGATCGGTCCACCCGCCGTCGCCGAACCCCGATTGGTTCCCGCGCCCCCGTCTGACTCCCAATCGGTCCACGCGCTGTCTCGTGAGCCCCGCTCGGTCTACGCGTCGTCTCCTAAGCCCCGATCGGTCCACGCGTCGTCTCCTAAGCGCCGATCGGTCCACGCGCCGTCTCCGAGCCGCGATCTGTCCACGCACCGTCTCCTGATCCCCGATCGGTCCACGTGCCGCCTCCGGAGCCCCGATCGGCCCACGCGTCGGGTCTTAAGCCCCGATCGGTCCACTCGTCCTCTCCTAAGGCCCGATCCGTCGACGCGTCGTCTCCTGATACCCGATCGATCCACGCGTCTTCTCCTGAGCCCCGATCGCTCCACGCGCCATCTCCTGAGCCCCGATCGGTCCACGCGCCGTCGCCGAACCCCAATTCGTCCACGCGCAACCGCCTGAGCCCCAGTCGGTCCACGCGCGTCTCCGAGCCCCGATCGGTCCACGCGTCGTCTCCGAGCCCCGATCGGTCCACGCGCCGTCGTCGAGCCATGATCGGTCCACGGGCGACCTCCTCAGCCCCGGTCGGTTCACGCGTCGTCTCCTAAGCCTCGATCGGTCCACGCGCCATCTCCGAGCGCCGATCGGTTCACGCGTCGCCTCCTAAGTCCGATCGGTTAACGCTCCGTCTCCGAGCCGCAATCGGTCCACGCGCCGTTTCCTGAGCCCCGATCGGTCGACGCGTCGTCTCCTGAGCCCTGATCGATCCACGTGTCGTCTCCTGAGCCCCGATTGCTCCACGGGCCGTTTCCTGAGCCCCGATCGGTCCACGCGTCGTCTTCTAAGCCCAGATGCCTGCTCGCGCCGTCTCCGAGCCGCGATTGGTCCAGGCGCCGCTTCCTGAGCCCCGATCGGTCCACGCGTTGTCTCCTAAGCCCCGATCGGTCCACGCGCCGTCTCCAAAGCCCCGATCATTCCACGCGCCGTCTCCTGAGCCCCGATCGGTCCACGCGCCGTCTCCTGAACCCCGATCGGTCCACGCGTCGTCTCCTAAGCCCCCATTGGTCCACATGCCGTCTCCCAGCCCCGATCGGTCCACGCGCCGTCTCCTAATTCCCAATCTGTCCACGACCCGTCTGCGGGCCCCGATCGGTGCACGTGCCGTCTCCTAAGCCCCGATCGGTCCACGTGCCGTCGCCGAACCCCAATTGGTCCACGCGAAACCGCCTGAGCCCCAGTCGGTCCACGCGCTGTCTCCGAGCCTCGATCGGTCCACGCGCCGCCTCCGGAGCCCCTATCGATCCACGCGAATCTCCTGAACTCCGGTCGGTTCACGCGCCGTCTCCTGAGCCCCGATCGGTCCACACGCCGTCTCCTGAGCCGCGATCGGTCGACGCGTCGTCTCCTAAGCCCCGATCGGTCCACGCGCCGTCTCTGAGCCCCGATAGGTCCACGCGTCATCTCCTAAGCCCCGATCGGTTCACGCGCCGTTTCCTGAGCCCCGATCGGTCCACGCGTCGTCTCCGAGCCCCGATCGATCCACGCGCCGTCGCCGAGCCATGATCGGTCCACGCGCAACCGCCTGAGCCCCAGTCGGTTCACGCGCTGTCGCCGAACCCCGATCGGTCCACGCGTCGTCTCCGAGCCCCGATCGATCCACGCGCCGTCGCCGAGCCAGGATCGGTCCACGCGCGGCCTCCTGAGCCCCGATCGGTCCACGCGTGGTCTCCGAGCCCCGATCGGTCCACGCGCCGTCGCCGAGCCATGATCGGTCCACACGCGGCCTCCTGAGCCCCGGTCGGTCCACGCGCCGTCTCCTGAGCCCCGATCGGTCCACGCGCGACCTCCTGAGCCCCGATTGGTTCACGCGCCGTATCCGAGCCCCAATTGGTCCACGCGCCGTCTCCTGAGCCCCGATCGGTCCACGCGCCGTCTCCTGAACCCCGATCGGTCCACGCGTCGTCTCCTAAGCCCCCATTGGTCCACATGCCGTCTCCCAGCCCCGATCGGTCCACGCGCCGTCTCCTAATTCCCAATCTGTCCACGACCCGTCTGCGGGCCCCGATCGGTGCACGTGCCGTCTCCTAAGCCCCGATCGGTCCACGTGCCGTCGCCGAACCCCAATTGGTCCACGCGAAACCGCCTGAGCCCCAGTCGGTCCACGCGCTGTCTCCGAGCCCCGATCGGTCCACGCGCCGCCTCCGGAGCCCCGATCGATCCACGCGAATCTCCTGAACTCCGGTCGGTTCACGCGCCGTCTCCTGAGCCCCGATCGGTCCACGCGTCGTCTCCTGATCCCAATCGGTCCACGCGGCGCCTCCGGAGCCCCGATCGATCCACGCGAGTCTCCTGAGCTCCAGTCGGTCCGCGCGCGGTCTCCTGAGCCCCGATCGGTCCACGCGCCGTCTCCTAAGCCCCGTTCGGTCCACGCGCCGTCTCCTGAGCCCCGATCGGTCCACGCGCCGCGGCGAACCCCAATTGGTCCACGCGCAACCTCTCGAGCCCCAGTCGGTAAACGCCCTGTCTCCGAGCCCCGATCGGTCCACGTATGTTCTCCTAAGCCCCAATTAGTCCCCGCGCCGTCTCTTAAGCCCCGATCTGCCCACGGGCCGTCTCCGAGCTCCGATCGGTCCACGCGCCGTCTCCAAGCCTCGATCCGTACACGCGTCGTCTCCGAGCCCCGATCGGTCCACGCGCCTTCTCCGAGCCCCGATCGGTTCACGCATCGTCTCCTAAGCCCCGATCGGTTAACGCGCCGTCTCCGAGCCCCGAACGGTCCACGCGCCGTCGCCGAACCCCAATTGGTCCACGCGCAACCGCCTGAGCCCCAGTCGGTTCACGCGCTGTCGCCGAACCCCGATCGGTCCACGCGTCGTCTCCGAGCCCCGATCGATCCACGCGCCGTCGCCGAGCCATGATCGGTCCACGCGCGGCCTCCTGAGCCCCGATCGGTCCACGCGTGGTCTCCGAGCCCCGATCGGTCCACGCGCCGTCGCCGAGCCATGATCGGTCCACACGCGGCCTCCTGAGCCCCGGTCGGTCCACGCGCCGTCTCCTGAGCCCCGATCGGTCCACGCGCGACCTCCTGAGCCCCGATTGGTTCACGCGCCGTATCCGAGCCCCAATTGGTCCACGCGCCGTCTCCTGAGCCCCGATCGGTCCACGCGCCGTCTCCTGAACCCCGATCGGTCCACGCGTCGTCTCCTAAGCCCCCATTGGTCCACATGCCGTCTCCCAGCCCCGATCGGTCCACGCGCCGTCTCCTAATTCCCAATCTGTCCACGACCCGTCTGCGGGCCCCGATCGGTGCACGTGCCGTCTCCTAAGCCCCGATCGGTCCACGTGCCGTCGCCGAACCCCAATTGGTCCACGCGAAACCGCCTGAGCCCCAGTCGGTCCACGCGCTGTCTCCGAGCCTCGATCGGTCCACGCGCCGCCTCCGGAGCCCCGATCGATCCACGCGAATCTCCTGAACTCCGGTCGGTTCACGCGCCGTCTCCTGAGCCCCGATCGGTCCACACGCCGTCTCCTGAGCCGCGATCGGTCGACGCGTCGTCTCCTAAGCCCCGATCGGTCCACGCGCCGTCTCTGAGCCCCGATAGGTCCACGCGTCATCTCCTAAGCCCCGATCGGTTCACGCGCCGTTTCCTGAGCCCCGATCGGTCCACGCGTCGTCTTCTAAGCGCAGATGCCCCCAGGCGCCGTCTCCGAGCCACGATCGGTCCAGGCGCCACTTCCTGAGCACCGATCGGTCCAAGCGTCGTGTCCTAAGCCCCGATGGGTCCACGCGCCGTGTCCTGAGCCCCGATCGGTCGACGCGTCCTCTGCTAAACCCCGATCGGTCCACGCGTCGTCTCCTGAGCCCCGCTCGGTCCACGCGTTGTCTCCTAAGCCCCGACCGGTCCACTCGCTGTCTCCGAGCCCCGTTCGGTCCACGCACTGTCTCCTGATCCCCATCGGTCCGCGCGCCGTTTCCTGAGCCCCGATCGGTCCACGCGCCGTCTCCGAGTCCCGATCGGTCAATGCGTCGTCTCCTGAGCGCCGATCGGTCCACGCGCCGTCTCCGAGCCGCGATCTGTCCACGCACCGTCTCCTCAGCCCCGATCGGTCCACGCGCCGTCTCCTCAGCCCCGATCGTACACGCTTCGTCTCCGAGCCCCGATCGGTCCACCCGCCGTCGCCGAACCCCGATTGGTTCCCGCGCCCCCGTCTGACTCCCAATCGGTCCACGCGCTGTCTCGTGAGCCCCGCTCGGTCTACGCGTCGTCTCCTAAGCCCCGATCGGTCCACGCGTCGTCTCCTAAGCGCCGATCGGTCCACGCGCCGTCTCCGAGCCGCGATCTGTCCACGCACCGTCTCCTGATCCCCGATCGGTCCACGTGCCGCCTCCGGAGCCCCGATCGGCCCACGCGTCGGGTCTTAAGCCCCGATCGGTCCACTCGTCCTCTCCTAAGGCCCGATCCGTCGACGCGTCGTCTCCTGATACCCGATCGATCCACGCGTCTTCTCCTGAGCCCCGATCGCTCCACGCGCCATCTCCTGAGCCCCGATCGGTCCACGCGCCGTCGCCGAACCCCAATTCGTCCACGCGCAACCGCCTGAGCCCCAGTCGGTCCACGCGCGTCTCCGAGCCCCGATCGGTCCACGCGTCGTCTCCGAGCCCCGATCGGTCCACGCGCCGTCGTCGAGCCATGATCGGTCCACGGGCGACCTCCTCAGCCCCGGTCGGTTCACGCGTCGTCTCCTAAGCCTCGATCGGTCCACGCGCCATCTCCGAGCGCCGATCGGTTCACGCGTCGCCTCCTAAGTCCGATCGGTTAACGCTCCGTCTCCGAGCCGCAATCGGTCCACGCGCCGTTTCCTGAGCCCCGATCGGTCGACGCGTCGTCTCCTGAGCCCTGATCGATCCACGTGTCGTCTCCTGAGCCCCGATTGCTCCACGGGCCGTTTCCTGAGCCCCGATCGGTCCACGCGTCGTCTTCTAAGCCCAGATGCCTGCTCGCGCCGTCTCCGAGCCGCGATTGGTCCAGGCGCCGCTTCCTGAGCCCCGATCGGTCCACGCGTTGTCTCCTAAGCCCCGATCGGTCCACGCGCCGTCTCCAAAGCCCCGATCATTCCACGCGCCGTCTCCGAGCCCCGATCGGTCCACGCGCCGCCTCCTAAGCCCCGATCGGTCCACGCGTCGGCTCCTAATCCCCGATCGGTCCATGCGTAGTCTCCTAAGCCCCGATCCGTCGACGCGTCGTCTCCTGAGCCCCGATCGATCCACGCGTCTTCTCCTGAGCCCCGACAGCTCCACGCGCCGTCTCCTGAGCCCCGATGCCTCCACGCGCCGTCTCCGATCCACGATCGGTGCAGGCGCCGCTTCCTGAGCCCCGATCGGTCCACGCGCCGTCTCCTAAGCCCCGATCGGTTCACGCGCCTTCTCCGGAGCCCCGATAGATCCAGGCGAGTCCCTGAGCCCCGATCGGTCCACGCGCCGTCTCCTAAGCCTCGATCGGTCCACGCGCCGTCTCCTGAGCCCCGATCGATCCACGCGTCGTCTCCTGACCCCGGATCGCTCCACGAGCCGTTTCCTGAGCCCCGATCGGTCCACGCGTCGTCTTCCAAGCGCAGATGCCCACAGGCGCCGTCTCCGAGCCACGATCGGTCCAGGCGCCACTTCCTGAGCACCGATCGGTCCACGCGTCGTGTCCTAAGCCCCGATGGGTCCAAGCGCCGTGTCCTGAGCCCCGATCGGTCGACGCGTCCTCTGCTAAACCCCGATCGGTCCACGCGTCGTCTCCTGAGCCCCGGTCGGTCCACGCGTTGTCTCCTAAGCCCAGACCGGTCCACTCGCCGTCTCCGAGCGTCGTTCGGTCCACGCACTGTCTCCTGATCCCCATCGGTCCACGCGCCGTTTCCTGAGCCCTGATCGGTCCACGCGTCGTCTCCGTGCACCGATCGGTCCACGGGCCGTTTCCGCTGCCCCGATCGGTCCACGCGTCGTCTTTTAAGCCCCGAAGCCTCCACGCGCCGTTTCCGAGCCACGATCGGTCCAGGCGCCGCTTTCTGAGCTCCGATCGGTCCATGCACCGTCTCCGAGCGCCGATCAGTTCACGCGGTGTTACCTAAGCTGCGATCGGTCCGGCGTCGTCTCCTAAGCCCCGATGGGTCCACGCGGCGTCGCCGAGCCCCGATCGTTCCACGCACCGTCTCCAAGCCCCGATCCGTACACGCGTCGTCTCCTAAGCCCCGATCGGTTAACGCGCCGTCTCCGAGCCCCAATCGGTCGACACGCCGTCTCCGAGCCCCGATCAGTCCACGCGCCGTCTCCTAAGCCCCCATCGGTCTACGCGTCGTCTCCTAAGCCCCGATACGTCCACAGCCAGTGTCCAAGCACCGATCGGTCCACGCGCCGGCTCCTCAGCCCCGATCGGTCCACGCGTCGTCTCCGAGCACCGATTGGTCCATGGGCCATTTCGGGAGCCCCGATCGGTCCACGTGTCGTCTCCTGATCCCCGATCGATCCATGCGTCGTAGCCTGAGCCCCGATCGCTCCACGTGCCGCTTCCTGAGCCCCGATCCGTCCACGGGCCGTCTCCGAGCCGCGATCGGTAAACGCGCCGTCACCAAGCCCCGATCCGTACACGCATCGTCTCCGAGCCCCGATCGGTCCACGCAACGTCGCCGAGCCTGGATCGGTCAACGGGCGGCCTCCTGAGCCCCGGTCGGTTCACGCGCCGTCTCCGAGCCCCGATCGGTCCAAGCGCCGTCGCCGAACCCCAATTGGTCCACGCGCAACCGCCTGAGCTCCAGTCGGCCCACGCGCTGTCTCCCAGCCTCGATCGGTCCACGCGTCGTCTCCTAAGCCCCGATCCGTCCACGGGCCGTCTCCGAGCCGCGATCGGTAAACGCGCCGTCACCAAGCCCCGATCCGTACACGCGTCGTCTCCGAGCCCCGATCGGTCCACGCGTCGTCTCCGAGCCCAGATCGGTCCACGCGCCGTCGCCGAGCCCCGATCGGTCCACGCTCAGTCGCCGAGCCCCGATCGGTCCACGCGCGGTCTTCCGAGCCCCGATCGCTCCACGCGCCGTCTCCTGAGCCCCGATCGGTCCAGGAGTCGTCTCCGAGCCCCGATCGGTCCACGCTCAGTCGCCGAACCCCGATCGGTCCACGCGCGGTCTTCCGAGCCCCGATCGCTCCACGCGCCGTCTCCTGAGCCCCGATCGGTCCAGGAGTCGGCTCCGAGCCCCGATCGGTCCACGCGCCGTCTCCGAGCCCCGATCGGTCCACGCATCGTCTCCTAAGCCCCGATCGGTTAACGCGCCGACTCCGAGCCCCGATCGTTCCACGCGCCGTCTCCGAGCCCCGATCGGTCCACGCATCGTCTCCTAAGCCCCATCGGTCAACGCGTCGTCTCCTAAGCCCCGATCTGTCCACGCGCCGTCTCCGAGCCCCGGTCGGTCCACGCGCCGTCGCCGAACCCCAATTGGTCCACGCGCGGCCTCCTCAGCCCCGGTTGGACCACGCGCCGTCTCCTACGTCCCGATCGGTCCACGCGTCGTCTTCAAAGCCCCGATGCCTCCACGCGCCGTCTCCGAGCCACGATCGGTCCGTGCGCCGCTTCCTGAGCCCCGATCGGTCCCCGCGCCTTCTCCTAAGCCACGATCGGTCCGTGCGCCGCTTCCTGAGCCCCGATCGGTCCCCGCGCCTTCTCCTAAGCCCCGATCGGTCCACGCGCCGTCTCTGAGCCCCGATCGGTCTACGCGCCGTCTCCTAAGCCCCGATCCGTACACGCGTCGTCTCCAAGCCTCGATCGCTACACGCGCCGTCGCCGAGCCCCGATCGGTCCACGCGCCGTCGCTGAGCCCCGATCCGTTCACGCGCTGTCTCCTGAGCCCCGATCGTTCCACGCGTCGTCTTCGAGTCCCGATGGGCCCACGCGTCGTCTCCTATGCCCCGATCGGTCGACGCGTCGTCTCCTGAGCCCCGATCGGTCCACACGTCGTCTCCTAAGCCCCGATCGGTCGACGCGTCGTCTCGTAAGCCCCGGTCGGTCGACGCGTCGTCTCCTGAGCCCCGATCGATCCACGCGTCGTCTCCTGACCCTGATCGCACCACGGGCCGTTTCCTGAGCCCCGAGCGGTCCACGCATCGGCTCCGAGCACCGATAGGTCCACTCCCCGTTTTCTCAGCACCGTTCGGTCCACGCGTCGTCTTCCAAGCCGCGATCGGTCGACGCGTCGTCTCCTAAGCCGCGATCGGTCGACGCGTCGTCTCCTGAACCCCGATCGATCCACGCGTCGTCTCCTGACCCTGATCGCTCCACGCGCCGTTTCCTGAGCCCCGATCGGTCCACGCATCGTCTCCGAGCCACGATCGGTCCGTGCGCCGCTTCCTGAGCCCCGATCGGTCCACGCGTCGTCTCCTAAGCCCCGATCCGTTCACGCGCCGTTTCCTGAGCCCCAATCGGTCCACGCATCGTCTTCTAAGCCCACATGCCCCCACGCGCCTTCTCCGAGCCATGATCGGTCCAGGCGCCGCATCCTGAGCACCGATCGGTCCACGCGTCGTGTCCTAAGCCCCGATCGGTCCACGCGTCGTCTCCGAAGCCCCGATCGGTCCACGCGCCGTCACCGAGCCCCAATCGGTCCACGCACCGTCTCCTGATCCCCATCGGTCCACGCGGCGCCTCCGGAGCCCCGTTCGATCCACGCGAGTCTCCTGAGCCCCTGTCGGTCCACGCGCCGTCTCCTGAGCCCCGATCGGTCGACGCGTCGTCTCCTGAGCCCCGATCGATCCACGCGTCGTCTCCTGAGTCCCGATCGCTCCACACGCCGTTTCCTGAGCCCGGATCGTTCCAGGCGTCGTCCCCGAATTCCCGATCCGTACACGCGTCGTCTCCGAGCCCCGGTCGGTCCACGCGCCGTCGCCGAACCCCAATTGGTCCACGCGCGGCCTCCTCAGCCCCGGTTGGACCACGCGCCGTCTCCTAAGCCCCGATCGGTTCACACGCCGTCTCCGGAGCCCCGATAGATCCACGCGCTCCCTCATGAGCCCCGGTCGGTCCACGCGCCGTCTCCGAGCACTGATCGGTCCACGCGCCGTCTCCTGAGCCCCGATCGGTCCACGCATCGTCTCCTAAGCCCTGATCGGTCCACGTGTCGTCTCCGAGTCCCGATGGGTCCACGCGCCGCATCCTGAGCCCCGATTGGTCGGCGCGTCGTCTCCTCAGCCCCGATCGATCCACGCGTCGTCTCCTGAGCCCCGATCGATCCACGCGCCGTCTCCGAGCGCCGATCGGTGCATGCGCCGCCTCCTGAGCCCCGATCGTTCGCCACGCCGCCTCCTAAGCCCCGATTGGTCCAGGCGTCGTCTCCTAAGCCCCGAGCGGTCCACGTGCCGTCTCCTGAGCCCCAATCGGTCCACGCGCTATCTCCTGAGCCCCGATAGGTATACGCGTCGTCTCCTACGCCCCGATCGGTCCGCGCGCCGTCTCCTGAGCCCCGATCGATCCACGCGTCGTCTCCTGAGTCCCGATCGCTCCACACGCCGTTTCCTGAGCCCGGATCGTTCCAGGCGTCGTCCCCGAATTCCCGATCCGTACACGCGTCGTCTCCGAGCCTCGATCGGTCCACGCGCCGTCTCCGAGCCCCGATCGGTCCACGCATCGTCTCCTAAGCCCCATCGGTCAACGCGTCGTCTCCTAAGCCCCGATCTGTCCACGCGCCGTCTCCGAGCCCCGGTCGGTCCACGCGCCGTCGCCGAACCCCAATTGGCCCACGCGCGGCCTCCTCAGCCCCGGTTGGACCACGCCCCGTCTCCTAAGCCCCGATCGGTTCACGCGCCGTCTCCGGAGCCCCGATAGATCCACGCGCTGCCTCCTGTGAGCCCCGGTCGGTCCACGCGCCGGGTCCGAGCCTTGATCGGTCCACGTACTGTCTCCGAAGCCCCAATCGGTCCGCGTGACGCATTCTAAGCCACGGTCCGTCCACGCCCCGTCTCCGAGCACCGATCGGTTCACGCGCCGTATCCTGAGCCCGGATCGGTCCACGCGTCGTCTCCTAAGCCCTAATCGGTCCACGTGTCGTCTCCGAGCCCCGATGGGTCCACGCGCCGCCTCCTGAGCCCCGGTCGGTCCACGCGCCGTCTCCGAGCCTCGATCGGTCCACGTACCGTCTCGGAAGCCCCGATCGATCCACACGCCGTCTTCTGAGCCCCGATCGGTCCACGCATCGTCTCCTAAGCCCCGATACGTCCACACGCCGTCTCCGAGCCCCGATCGGTCCGCGTGACGCATTCTAAGCCACGGTCCGTCCACGCGCCGTCTCCGAGCACTGATCGGTCCACGCGCCGTCTCCTGAGCCCCGATCGGTCCACGCATCGTCTCCTAAGCCCTGATCGGTCCACGTGTCGTCTCCGAGCCCCGATGGGTCCACGCGCCGTCTCCGAGCGCCGATCGGTGCACGCGCCGTCTCCTGAGCCCCGATCGTTCCCCACGCCGCCTCCTAAGCCCCGATTGGTCCAGGCGTCGTCTCCTAAGCCCCGAGCGGTCCACGTGCCGTCTCCTGAGCCCCAATCGGTCCACGCGCTATCTCCTGAGCCCCGATAGGTATACGCGTCGTCTCCTACGCCCCGATCGGTCCACGCGTCGTCTCCTGAGCCCCGATCGCTCCACGCGCCGTCTCCGAGCACCGATCGATGCACGCGCCGTCTCCTGAGCCCCGATCGTTCCCCACGCCGCCTGCTAAGCCCCGATTGGTCCAGGCGTCGTCTCCTAAGCCCCGGTCGGTCCACGCACCGTCTCCGAGCCCCGATATGTCCACGTACCATCTCCGAAGCCCCGATCGGTCCACGCGCCGTCTCCTGAGCTCCGATCGGTCCACGCGTCGTCTCCTAACCCCGGACGGTCCACGCGTCCTCTCCTGCTCCTCAATCGGTCCACGCGCCGCCTCCGGAGCCCCGATCGATCCACGCGAATCTCCTGAACTCCGGTCGGTTCACGCGCCGTCTCCTGAGCCCCGATCGGTCCACACGCCGTCTCCTGAGCCGCGATCGGTCGACGCGTCGTCTCCTAAGCCCCGAACGGTCCACGCGCCGTCTCTGAGCCCCGATAGGTCCACGCGTCATCTCCTAAGCCCCGATCGGTTCACGCGCCGTTTCCTGAGCCCCGATCGGTCCACGCGTCGTCTTCTAAGCGCAGATGCCCCCAGGCGCCGTCTCCGAGCCACGATCGGTCCAGGCGCCACTTCCTGAGCACCGATCGGTCCACGCGTCGTGTCCTAAGCCCCGATGGGTCCACGCGCCGTGTCCTGAGCCCCGATCGGTCGACGCGCCCTCTGCTAAACCCCGATCGGTCCACGCGTCGTCTCCTGAGCCCCGATCGGTCCACGCGTTGTCTCCTAAGCCCCGACCGGTCCACTCGCTGTATCCGAGCCCCGTTCGGTCCACGCACTGTCTCCTGATCCCCATCGGTCCACGCGCCATTTCCTCAGCCCCGATCGGTCCACGCGCCGTCTCCGAGTCCCGATCGGTCAATGCGTCGTCTCCTGAGCCCCGATCGGTCCACGCGTCGTTTCCTAAGCCCCGATCGGTCCACGCGCCGTCTCCTCAGCCCCGATCGGTCCACGCGTCGTCTCCTGAGCCCCGATCGGTCCACGCGTCGTTTCCTAAGCCCCGATCGCTCCACGCGCCGTCTCCTCAGCCCCGATCGGTCCAGGCGTCGTCTCCGAGCACCGATCGGTCCACGCGCCGTCTCCAAGCCCGGGTCGGTCCACGCATCGTCTTCTAAGCCCCGATCGGTAAACTCGCCGTCTCCGAGCCCCGATCGGTCCACGCGTCGTCTCCTGAGCCCCGATCGGTCCACGCGTCGTCTCCTAAGCCCCGATCGCTCCACGCGCCGTCTCCTCAGCCCCGATCGGTCCACGCGTCGTCTCCGAGCACCGATCGGTTTACGGGCCGTTTCCGGTGCCCCGATCGGTCCATGCGTGGTCTTTTAAGCCCCGAAGCCTCCACGCGCCGTTTCCGAGCCACGATCGGTCCAGGCGCCGCATCCTGAGCACCGATCGGTCCACGCGTCGTGTCCTAAGCCCCGATCGGTCCACGCGTCGTCTCCGAAGCCCCGATCGGTCCACGCGCCGTCACCGAGCCCCAATCGGTCCACGCACCGTCTCCTGATCCCCATCGGTCCACGCGGCGCCTCCGGAGCCCCGTTCGATCCACGCGAGTCTCCTGAGCCCCTGTCGGTCCGCGCGCCGTCTCCTGAGCCCCGATCGGTCGACGCGTCGTCTTCTGAGCCCCGATCGATCCACGCGTCGTCTCCTGAGTCCCGATCGCTCCACACGCCGGTTGCTGAGCCCGGATCGTTCCAGGCGTCGTCCCCGAATTCCCGATCCGTACACGCGTCGTCTCCGAGCCTCGATCGGTCCACGCGCCGTCTCCGAGCCCCGATCGGTCCACGCATCGTCTCCTAAGCCCCGATCGGTTAACGCGCCGACTCCGAGCCCCGATCGTTCCACGCGCCGTCTCCGAGCCCCGATCGGTCCACGCATCGTCTCCTAAGCCCCATCGGTCAACGCGTCGTCTCCTAAGCCCCGATCTGTCCACGCGCCGTCTCCGAGCCCCGGTCGGTCCACGCGCCGTCGCCGAACCCCAATTGGTCCACGCGCGGCCTCGTCAGCCCCGGTTGGACCACGCGCCGTCTCCTAAGCCCCGATCGGTTCACGCGCCGTCTCCGGAGCCCCGATAAATCCACGCGCTGCCTCCTGAGCCCCGATCGGTCCACGCGCCGTGTCCGAGCCTTGATCGGTCCACGTACTGTCTCCGAAGCCCCGATCGGTCCGCGTGACGCATTCTAAGCCACGGTCCGTCCACGCCCCGTCTCCGAGCACCGATCGGTTCGCGCGCCGTCTCCTGAGCCCGGATCGGTCCACGCGTCGTCTCCGAGCCCCGATGGGTCCACGCGCCGCCTCCTGAGCCCCGGTCGGTCCACGCGCCGTCTCCGAGCCTCGATCGGTGCACGTACCGTCTCCGAAGCCCCGATCGATCCACACGCCGTCTTCTGAGCCCCGATCGGTCCACGCATCGTCTCCTAAGCCCCGATACGTCCACACGCCGTCTCCGAGCCCCGATCGGTCCGCGTGACGCATTCTAAGCCACGGTCCGTCCACGCGCCGTCTCCGAGCACTGATCGGTCCACGCGCCGTCTCCTGAGCCCCGATCGGTCCACGCGCCTTCTCCTAAGCCCCGATCGGTCCACGCGCCGTCTCTGAGCCCCGATCGGTCTACGCGCCGTCTCCTAAGCCCCGATCCGTACACGCGTCGTCTCCGAGCCTCGATCGCTACACGCGCCGTCGCCGAGCCCCGATCGGTCCACGCGCCGTCGCTGAGCCCCGATCCGTTCACGCGCTGTCTCCTGAGCCAAGATCGTTCCACGCGCGGTCTTCCGAGCCCCGATCGCTCCACGCGCCGTCTCCTGAGTCCCGATCGGTCCAGGAGTCGGCTCCGAGCCCCGATCGGTCCACGCGCCGTCTCCTGAGCCCCGATACGTCCACGCGTAGTCGGCGAGCCGCGATTGGTTAACGCGCCGTCTGCGAGCCCCAATCGGTCCACGCACCGTCTCCTGATCCCCGATCGGTACACACCTGGCCTCCTGAGCTCCGTTCGGTCCAAGCGCCGTCTCCTAAGCCCCGATCGGCCCACGTGCCATCTTCGAGCGCCGATCATTTCACGCGCTGTCTCCTGAGCCCCGATCGTTCCACGGGCCGTCTCCGATCTCCGATCGGTCCACGCGCCGTCTCCAAGCCCCGATCCATACACGCGTCGTCACCGAGCCCCGATCAGTCCACGCGCCGTCGCTGAGCCCCGATGCGTTCACGCGCCGTCTCCTGAGCCCCGATCGTTCCACGCGTCGTCTCCGAGTCCCGATGGGTCCACGCGCCGCCTCCTGAGCCCCGATCGGTCGATGCGTCGTCTCCTAAGCCCCGATCGGTCAACGCGTCGGCTCCTATGCCCCGATCGGTCGACGCGTCGTCTCCTGAGCCCCGATCGATCCAGGCGTCGTCTCCTGACCCCGATCGCTCCATGCGCCGTTTCCTGAGCCCCGAACGGTCAACGCGCCGTTTTCTGAGCCCGGATCGTTCCAGGCGTCGTCCCCGAATTCCCGATCCGTACACGCGTCGTCTCCGAGCCTCGATCGGTCCACGCGCCGTCTCCGAGCCCCGATCGGTCCACGCATCGTCTCCTAAGCCCCGATCGGTTAACGCGCCGACTCCGAGCCCCGATCGTTCCACGCGCCGTCTCCGAGCCCCGATCGGTCCACGCATCGTCTCCTAAGCCCCATCGGTCAACGCGTCGTCTCCTAAGCCCCGATCTGTCCACGCGCCGTCTCCGAGCCCCGGTCGGTCCACGCGCCGTCGCCGAACCCCAATTGGTCCACGCGCGGCCTCCTCAGCCCCGGTTGGACCACGCGCCGTCTCCTAAGCCCCGATCGGTCGACGCGTCGTCTCGTAAGCCCCGGTCGGTCGACGCGTCGTCTCCTAAGCCCCGATCCGTTCACGCGCCGTTTCCTGAGCCCCAATCGGTCCACGCATCGTCTTCTAAGCCCACATGCCCCCACGCGCCTTCTCCGAGCCATGATCGGTCCAGGCGCCGCATCCTGAGCACCGATCGGTCCACGCGTCGTCTCCTGAGCCCCGATCGCTCCACGCGCCGTCTCCGAGCACCGATCGATGCACGCGCCGTCTCCTGAGCCCCGATCGTTCCCCACGCCGCCTGCTAAGCCCCGATTGGTCCAGGCGTCGTCTCCTAAGCCCCGGTCGGTCCACGCACCGTCTCCGAGCCCCGATATGTCCACGTACCATCTCCGAAGCCCCGATCGGTCCACGCGCCGTCTCCTGAGCTCCGATCGGTCCACGCGTCGTCTCCTAACCCCGGACGGTCCACGCGTCCTCTCCTGCTCCTCAATCGGTCCACGCGCCGCCTCCGGAGCCCCGATCGATCCACGCGAATCTCCTGAACTCCGGTCGGTTCACGCGCCGTCTCCTGAGCCCCGATCGGTCCACACGCCGTCTCCTGAGCCGCGATCGGTCGACGCGTCGTCTCCTAAGCCCCGAACGGTCCACGCGCCGTCTCTGAGCCCCGATAGGTCCACGCGTCATCTCCTAAGCCCCGATCGGTTCACGCGCCGTTTCCTGAGCCCCGATCGGTCCACGCGTCGTCTTCTAAGCGCAGATGCCCCCAGGCGCCGTCTCCGAGCCACGATCGGTCCAGGCGCCACTTCCTGAGCACCGATCGGTCCACGCGTCGTGTCCTAAGCCCCGATGGGTCCACGCGCCGTGTCCTGAGCCCCGATCGGTCGACGCGCCCTCTGCTAAACCCCGATCGGTCCACGCGTCGTCTCCTGAGCCCCGATCGGTCCACGCGTTGTCTCCTAAGCCCCGACCGGTCCACTCGCTGTCTCCGAGCCCCGTTCGGTCCACGCACTGTCTCCTGATCCCCATCGGTCCACGCGCCATTTCCTCAGCCCCGATCGGTCCACGCGCCGTCTCCGAGTCCCGATCGGTCAATGCGTCGTCTCCTGAGCCCCGATCGGTCCACGCGTCGTTTCCTAAGCCCCGATCGGTCCACGCGCCGTCTCCTCAGCCCCGATCGGTCCACGCGTCGTCTCCTGAGCCCCGATCGGTCCACGCGTCGTTTCCTAAGCTCCGATCGCTCCACGCGCCGTCTCCTCAGCCCCGATCGGTCCAGGCGTCGTCTCCGAGCACCGATCGGTCCACGCGCCGTCTCCAAGCCCGGGTCGGTCCACGCATCGTCTTCTAAGCCCCGATCGGTAAACTCGCCGTCTCCGAGCCCCGATCGGTCCACGCGTCGTCTCCTGAGCCCCGATCGGTCCACGCGTCGTCTCCTAAGCCCCGATCGCTCCACGCGCCGTCTCCTCAGCCCCGATCGGTCCACGCGTCGTCTCCGAGCACCGATCGGTTTACGGGCCGTTTCCGGTGCCCCGATCGGTCCATGCGTGGTCTTTTAAGCCCCGAAGCCTCCACGCGCCGTTTCCGAGCCACGATCGGTCCAGGCGCCGCATCCTGAGCACCGATCGGTCCACGCGTCGTGTCCTAAGCCCCGATCGGTCCACGCGTCGTCTCCGAAGCCCCGATCGGTCCACGCGCCGTCACCGAGCCCCAATCGGTCCACGCACCGTCTCCTGATCCCCATCGGTCCACGCGGCGCCTCCGGAGCCCCGTTCGATCCACGCGAGTCTCCTGAGCCCCTGTCGGTCCGCGCGCCGTCTCCTGAGCCCCGATCGGTCGACGCGTCGTCTTCTGAGCCCCGATCGATCCACGCGTCGTCTCCTGAGTCCCGATCGCTCCACACGCCGGTTGCTGAGCCCGGATCGTTCCAGGCGTCGTCCCCGAATTCCCGATCCGTACACGCGTCGTCTCCGAGCCTCGATCGGTCCACGCGCCGTCTCCGAGCCCCGATCGGTCCACGCATCGTCTCCTAAGCCCCGATCGGTTAACGCGCCGACTCCGAGCCCCGATCGTTCCACGCGCCGTCTCCGAGCCCCGATCGGTCCACGCATCGTCTCCTAAGCCCCATCGGTCAACGCGTCGTCTCCTAAGCCCCGATCTGTCCACGCGCCGTCTCCGAGCCCCGGTCGGTCCACGCGCCGTCGCCGAACCCCAATTGGTCCACGCGCGGCCTCGTCAGCCCCGGTTGGACCACGCGCCGTCTCCTAAGCCCCGATCGGTTCACGCGCCGTCTCCGGAGCCCCGATATATCCACGCGCTGCCTCCTGAGCCCCGATCGGTCCACGCGCCGTGTCCGAGCCTTGATCGGTCCACGTACTGTCTCCGAAGCCCCGATCGGTCCGCGTGACGCATTCTAAGCCACGGTCCGTCCACGCCCCGTCTCCGAGCACCGATCGGTTCGCGCGCCGTCTCCTGAGCCCGGATCGGTCCACGCGTCGTCTCCGAGCCCCGATGGGTCCACGCGCCGCCTCCTGAGCCCCGGTCGGTCCACGCGCCGTCTCCGAGCCTCGATCGGTGCACGTACCGTCTCCGAAGCCCCGATCGATCCACACGCCGTCTTCTGAGCCCCGATCGGTCCACGCATCGTCTCCTAAGCCCCGATACGTCCACACGCCGTCTCCGAGCCCCGATCGGTCCGCGTGACGCATTCTAAGCCACGGTCCGTCCACGCGCCGTCTCCGAGCACTGATCGGTCCACGCGCCGTCTCCTGAGCCCCGATCGGTCCACGCGCCTTCTCCTAAGCCCCGATCGGTCCACGCGCCGTCTCTGAGCCCCGATCGGTCTACGCGCCGTCTCCTAAGCCCCGATCCGTACACGCGTCGTCTCCGAGCCTCGATCGCTACACGCGCCGTCGCCGAGCCCCGATCGGTCCACGCGCCGTCGCTGAGCCCCGATCCGTTCACGCGCTGTCTCCTGAGCCAAGATCGTTCCACGCGCGGTCTTCCGAGCCCCGATCGCTCCACGCGCCGTCTCCTGAGTCCCGATCGGTCCAGGAGTCGGCTCCGAGCCCCGATCGGTCCACGCGCCGTCTCCTGAGCCCCGATACGTCCACGCGTAGTCGGCGAGCCGCGATTGGTTAACGCGCCGTCTGCGAGCCCCAATCGGTCCACGCACCGTCTCCTGATCCCCGATCGGTACACACCTGGCCTCCTGAGCTCCGTTCGGTCCAAGCGCCGTCTCCTAAGCCCCGATCGGCCCACGTGCCATCTTCGAGCGCCGATCATTTCACGCGCTGTCTCCTGAGCCCCGATCGTTCCACGGGCCGTCTCCGATCTCCGATCGGTCCACGCGCCGTCTCCAAGCCCCGATCCATACACGCGTCGTCACCGAGCCCCGATCAGTCCACGCGCCGTCGCTGAGCCCCGATGCGTTCACGCGCCGTCTCCTGAGCCCCGATCGTTCCACGCGTCGTCTCCGAGTCCCGATGGGTCCACGCGCCGCCTCCTGAGCCCCGATCGGTCGATGCGTCGTCTCCTAAGCCCCGATCGGTCAACGCGTCGGCTCCTATGCCCCGATCGGTCGACGCGTCGTCTCCTGAGCCCCGATCGATCCAGGCGTCGTCTCCTGACCCCGATCGCTCCATGCGCCGTTTCCTGAGCCCCGAACGGTCAACGCGCCGTTTTCTGAGCCCGGATCGTTCCAGGCGTCGTCCCCGAATTCCCGATCCGTACACGCGTCGTCTCCGAGCCTCGATCGGTCCACGCGCCGTCTCCGAGCCCCGATCGGTCCACGCATCGTCTCCTAAGCCCCGATCGGTTAACGCGCCGACTCCGAGCCCCGATCGTTCCACGCGCCGTCTCCGAGCCCCGATCGGTCCACGCATCGTCTCCTAAGCCCCATCGGTCAACGCGTCGTCTCCTAAGCCCCGATCTGTCCACGCGCCGTCTCCGAGCCCCGGTCGGTCCACGCGCCGTCGCCGAACCCCAATTGGTCCACGCGCGGCCTCCTCAGCCCCGGTTGGACCACGCGCCGTCTCCTAAGCCCCGATCGGTCGACGCGTCGTCTCGTAAGCCCCGGTCGGTCGACGCGTCGTCTCCTAAGCCCCGATCCGTTCACGCGCCGTTTCCTGAGCCCCAATCGGTCCACGCATCGTCTTCTAAGCCCACATGCCCCCACGCGCCTTCTCCGAGCCATGATCGGTCCAGGCGCCGCATCCTGAGCACCGATCGGTCCACGCGTCGTGTCCTAAGCCCCGATCGGTCCACGCGTCGTCTCCGAAGCCCCGATCGGTCCACGCGCCGTCACCGAGCCCCAATCGGTCCACGCACCGTCTCCTGATCCCCATCGGTCCACGCGGCGCCTCCGGAGCCCCGTTCGATCCACGCGAGTCTCCTGAGCCCCTGTCGGTCCGCGCGCCGTCTCCTGAGCCCCGATCGGTCGACGCGTCGTCTCCTGAGCCCCGATCGATCCACGCGTCGTCTCCTGAGTCCCGATCGCTCCACACGCCGTTTCCTGAGCCCGGATCGTTCCAGGCGTCGTCCCCGAATTCCCGATCCGTACACGCGTGGTCTCCGAGCCCCGGTCGGTCCACGCGCCGTCGCCGAACCCCAATTGGTCCACGCGCGGCCGCCTCAGCCCCGGTTGGACCACGCGCCGTCTCCTAAGCCCCGATCGGTTCACGCGCCGTCTCCGGAGCCCCGATAGATCCACGCGCTGCCTCCTGAGCCCCGGTCGGTCCACGCGCCGTGTCCGAGCCTTGATCGGTCCACGTACTGTCTCCGAAGCCCCGATCGGTCCGCGTGACGCATTCTAAGCCACGGTCCGTCCACGCGCCGTCTCCGAGCACTGATCGGTCCACGCGCCGTCTCCTGCGCCCCGATCGGTCCACGCATCGTCTCCTAAGCCCTGATCGGTCCACGTGTCGTCTCCGAGTCCCGATGGGTCCACGCGCCGCATCCTGAGCCCCGATTGGTCGGCGCGTCGTCTCCTCAGCCCCGATCGATCCACGCGTCGTCTCCTGAGCCCCGATCGCTCCACGCGCCGTCTCCGAGCGCCGATCGGTGCACGCGCCGTCTCCTGAGCCCCGATCGTTCGCCACGCCGCCTCCTAAGCCCCGATTGGTCCAGGCGTCGTCTCCTAAGCCCCGAGCGGTCCACGTGCCGTCTCCTGAGCCCCAATCGGTCCACGCGCTATCTCCTGAGCCCCGATAGGTATACGCGTCGTCTCCTACGCGCCGATCGGTCCACGCGTCGTCTCCTGAGCCCCGATCGCTCCACGCGCCGTCTCCGAGCCCCGATATGTCCACGTACCATCTCCGAAGCCCCGATCGGTCCACGCGCCGTCTCCTAAGCCCCCATCGGTCTACGCGTCGTCTCCTAAGCCCCGATAAGTCCACATCCAGTGTCCGAGCACCGATCGGTCCACGCGCCGTCTCCTCAGCCCCGATCGTACACGCATCGTCTCCGAGCCCCGATCGGTCCACCCGCCGTCGCCGAACCCCGATTGGTTCCCGCGCCGCCGTCTGACTCCCAATCGGTCCACGCGCTGTCTCGTGAGCCCCGCTCGGTCTACGCGTCGTCTCCTGAGCCCCGATCGGTCCACGCGTCGTCTCCTAAGCGCCGATCGGTCCACGCGTCGCCTCCTGACCTCCGCTCGGTCGACGCGTCGTCTCCTGAGCCCCGATCGCATCCACGCGCCGTTTCCTGAGCCCCGATCCGTACACGCGTCGTCTCCGAGCCCCGATAGGTCCACGCGTCGTCTCCTAAGCCCCGATCGGTCCACGCGCCGTCTCCTGAGCCCCGATCAGTCCACGCGCCGTCTCCTCAGCCCCGATCGGTCCACGCATCGCCTCCTGACCTCCGGTCGGTCGACGCGTCGTCTCCTGAGCCCCGATCGCATCCACGCGCCGTTTCCTGAGCCCCGATCCGTACACGCGCCGACGCCGAACCCCAATTGGTCCACGCGCAACCGCCTGAGCTCCAGTCGGCCCACGCGCTGTCTCCCAGCCTCGATCGGTCCACGCGTCGTCTCCTAAGCCCCGATCCGTCCACGGGCCGTCTCCGAGCCGCCATCGGTAAACGCGCCGTCACCAAGCCCCGAACCGTACACGCGTCGTCTCCGAGCCCCGATCGGTCCACGCGCCGTCTCCTGAGCCCCGATACGTCCACGCGTAGTCTCCGAGTCCAGATCGATCCACGCACGGTCTCCTGAGCCCCGATCGGTCCACGCGCCGTCGCCCAGCCTCGATCGGTCCTCGCGCGGCCTCCTGAGCCCCGGTCGGTCCAGGAGTCGTCTCCGAGCCCCGATCGGTCCACGCGCCGTCTCCTGAGCCCCGATACGTCCACGCGTAGTCGCCGAGCCCCGATCGGTCGAAGCGCGGTCTCCTAAACCCCGATCGGTTTACGCGCCGTCTCCTGAGCCCCGATCGGTCCACGCACCGTCTCCTGAGCCCCATCCGTCCACGTGGCGCCTCCGCAGCCCCGATCGATACTCGCGTCGTCACCTGAGCCCCGATCGCTCCACGCGCCGTTTCCTGAGCCCCGATCTGTCCACGCATCGTCTCCGTGCACCGATCGGTCCACGCGCCGTTTTCTGAGCACCGTTCGGTCCACGCGTCGTCTTCAAAGCCCCGATGCCTCCACCCGCCGTCTCCGAGCCACCATCGGTCCGTGCGCCGCTGCCAGAGCCCCGATCAGTCCACGCGTCGTCTCCTGATCTCCGATCGGCCCACGCGCCGTCTCCTAAGCCCCGATCGGTCCACGCGCCGTCTCCGAGCCCCGATCGGTTCACGCGCCGCCTCCGAGCCCCGATCGGTCCACGCATCGTTTCCTATGCCCCGATCGGTTAACGCGCCGACTCCGAACCCCGATCGTTCCACGCGCAGTCGCCGAGCCCCGATTGGTTCACGCGCGGTCTCCTGAGCCCCGGTCGGTCCACGCGCCGTCGCCGAACCCCAATTGATCCACGCGCAACCTCCTGAGCCCCAGTCGGTACACGCGCTGTCTCCGAGTCCCGATCGGTCCACGCATAGTCTCCTAAGCCCCGCTCGGTTAACGCGCCGTCGCCGAGCCATGATCGGTCCACGCGCGGCGTCCTGAGCCCTGATCGGTCCACGCGCCGTCGCCGAGCCGCGCTCGGTCCACGCGCGGCCTCCTGAGCCCCGATCGGTCCGCGCGCCGTCGCCGAGCCGCGTTCAGTCCACGCGCGGCCTGCTGAGCCCCGATCGGTGCACTCGCCGTCTCCTAAGCCCCGATCGGTCCACGCGCCGTCTCCGAGCGGCGATTGGTTCACGCGGCGCCTCCGGAGCCCCGATCGATCCACACTAGGCTCCTGAGCCCCGGCCGGTCCGCGCGCCGTCTCCTGAGCCCCGAACGGTCGACGCGTCGTCTCCTGAGCCCCGATCGATCGACGCGTCGTCTCCTGAGCCTCGATCGCTCTACGCACCGTTTTCTGAGTATCGTTCGGTCCACGCGTCGTCTTCAAAGCTCCGATGCCTCCCCGCGCCGTCTCCGAGCCACGATCGGGCTGTGCGCCGCTTCCAGAGCCCTATCAGGCCACGCGTCGTCTCCTGATCTCCGATCGGTCCACGCGCCGTTTCCTGAGCCCCGATCCGCCCACGCGCAGTCGCAGAGCCCCGATCGGTCGACGCGTCGTCTCCTAAGCCCCAATCCGTTCACGCGTCGTCTCCTAAGCCCCGATCCGTCGACGCGTCGTCTCCTGAGCCCCGATCGATCCACGCGTCTTCTCCTGAGCCCCGATCGCTCCACGCGCCGTCTCCTGAGCCGCGATCGGTCCACGCGTCGTCTTCGAGCACCGATCGATCCACGCGCCGGCTCCTGAGCCCCGATCGTTCCACGCGCCTTCTCCTAAGCCACGGTCGGTCCACGCGCCGTCTCCGAGCGCCGAACGGTTCACGCGCCGTCTCCTGAGCCCCGACCGCTCCAAACGCCCTTTCCTGAGCCCCGATCAGTTCACGCGCCGTCTCCTGAGCCCCAATCGTTCCAAGCGTCGTCCCCTAATACCCGATCCATACACGCGTCGTCTCCGAGCCTCGATCAGTCCACGCGTCGTCGCCGAGTCCCGATCGGTCCACGCGCGGCCTCCTGAGCACCGGTCGGTCCACGCGCCGTCTTCGAGCCTCGATCGGTCCACGTACTGTCTCCGAAGCCCCGATCAGTCTACGCGCCCTCTCCTGAGCCCCGATCGGTCCACGCGTCGTCTCCTAAGCCCCGATCGGTCTGCGCAGCGTCTCCTGATCCCCATCGGTCCACGCGGCGCCTCCGGAGCCCCGATCGATCCACGCGCCGTCTCCGAGCGCCGATCGGTGCACGCTCCGTCTTCTGAGCCCCGATCGTTCCACACGCCGCCTCCTAAGCCCCGATCGGTCCAGGCGTCGTCTCCCAAGCCCCGATCTGTCCACGGGCCGTCTGCGAGCCGCGATCGGTAAACCCGCCGTCATCAAGCCCCGATCCGTCCACGCGTTGTCTCCTGAGCCTCGATCGGTCCACGCGCCGTCTCCGAGCGCCGATCGGTTCACGCGCTGTCACCCGAGTCTCGATCGTTCCACACGCCGTCTCCAAGCCCCGATCGGTCCACGGTCCGTATCCTGAGCCCGGATCGTTCCACGCGTCGTCTCCTGATCTCCGATCCGTAAACGCGTCGTCTCCGAGCCTCGATCGGTCCACACGCCGTGTCCGATCCCCGATCGGTCCGCGTACCGCATTCTAAGCCGCGGTCCGTCCACGCGCCGTCTCCGAGCACCGATCGGTTCACGCGCCGTCACCCAAGCCCCGATCGTTCCACACGCCGTCTCCAAGCCCCGATCGGTCCACGCTCCGTCTCCTGAGGCCGGATCGTTCCACGCGTCGTCTCCTGATCCCCGATCCGTAAACGCGTCGTCTCCTGAGCCCCAATCGGCCCACACGCAGTCTCGTGACCCCCGATCGATCCAGGCGCCGTCTCCTGAGCCCCAATCGGTCCACGCGTCGTCTCCTAAGCCCCGATCGGTCCACGCGCCGTCTCCGAGCCCCGATCGGTCCGCGCACCGTCTCCTGATCCCCATCGCTCCACGAGTCGTCTCCGGAGCCCCGATCGATCCACGCGAGTCTCCTGAGCCCCGGTCGGTCCGCGCACCGTCATCTGAGCCCCGATCGGTCGACGCGTCGTCTCCGAGACTCGATCGGTCCACGCCCCGTCGCCGAGCCCCGATCGGTCCAGGCGTGGCCTCCTGAGCCGCGGTCGGTCCACACGCCGTTTCCTGAGCCCCGATCGGTCCACGCGTCGTCTTTTAAGCCCAGATGCCTCCTTGCGCCGTCTCCCCACCACGATCGGTGCAGGCGCCGCTTCCTGAGCCCCGATCGGTCCACGCGTCGTCTCCTGAGCCCCGATCGGTCCACGCGCCGTCTCCTGAGCCCCGATCGGTCCACGCGCCGTCGCCGAACCCCAATTGGTCGACGCGAAACCGCCTGAGCCCCAGTCGGTCCACGTGCCGTCTCCCAGCCCCGATCGGTCCACGCGCCGTCTCCTAATCCCCAATCTGTCCACGACCCGTCTCCGGGCCCCGATCGGTGCACGCGCCGTCTCCTAAGCCACGATCGGTCCACGGGCCGTCGCCGAACCCCAATTGGTCCACGCGAAACCGCCTGAGCCCCAGTCGGTCCACGCGCTGTCTCCGAGCCCCGATCGGTCCACGCGTCGTCTCCGAGCCCCGATTGGTCCACGCGCCGTCGCCGAGTCATGATCTGTCCACGCGCGGCCTCCTGAGACCCGATCGGTCCACGCGCCGTCGCCGAACCGCAATCGGTCCACGCGCGGCCTCCTGAGCCCCGATTGGTTCACGCGCCGCATCCGAGCCCCAATCGGTCCACGCGCTGTCTCCGAGCCCTGATCGGTCCACGCGTCGTCTCCGAGCCCCGATCGGTCTACGCGCCGTCGCCGAGCCATGATCGGTCCACGCGCGGCCTCCTGAGCCCCGATCGGTCCACGCGCCGTCGCCGAGCCGCGATCGGTTCTCGCGCGGCCTCCTGAGCCCTGGTCGGTTCACGCGCCGGATCCGAGCCCCAATCGGGCCACGCTCCGTCTCCTGAGTCCCGATCGGTCCACGCGTCGTCTCCTAAGCCCCAATCGATCCACTCGTCGCCTACGGAGCCCCGATCGATCCATGCGAATCTCCTGAGCTCCGGTCGGTCGACGCGCCGTCTCCTGAGCCCCAATCCGTCCACGTGTCGTCTCCTAAGCCCCGATCGGTCCACGCGCCGTCTCCGGGCCCCGATCGGTCCACGCACCATCTCCTGCTCTCCAATCGGTCCACGCGCCGCCTCCGGAGCCCCGATTGATCCACGCTAGGCTCCTGAGCCCCGATCGGTCCACGCGTCGTCTCCTAAGCCCCGATCGGTCCACGCGTCGTCTCCTAAGCCCCGATCGGTCCACGCGCCGTCTCCGAGCCCCGATCGGTCCACGCACCGTCTCCTCATCCCCATCGGTCCACGCGGCGCCTCCGGAGCCCCGATCGATCCACGCGAGTCTCCTGAGCCCCGGTCGGTCCGCGCGCCGTCTCCTGAGCCCTAATCGGTCCACGCGGCGTCTCCTGAGCCCCGATCGCTCCACACGCCGTTTCCTGAGCCACGATCGGTCCACGCGTCGTCTTCAAAGCCCCGATCCGTACACGCGTCGTCTCCGAGCCTCGATCGGTCCACGCGCCGTCGCCGAGCCCCGATCGGTCCACGCGCGGCCTCCTGAGCCCCGGTCGGTCCACGCGCCGTCTCCAAGCCCCGATCGGTCCACGCTCCGTCTCCTGAGCCCGGATCGTTCCACGCGTCGTCTCCTGATCCCCGATCCGTAAACGCGTCGTCTCCTGAGCCCCAATCGGCCCACACGCAGTCTCGTGAACCCCGATAGGTACCCGCGCCGTCTACTGAGCTCCGATCGTTCCACGCGCCGTCTCCGAGCCCCGATCGGTCCAGGCGCCGTCTCCTGAGCCCCAATCGGTCCACACGCTGTCTCGTCAGCCCCGATAGGTACACGCGTCGCGTCCTACGCCCCGATCGGTCCACGCGTCGTCTCCTAAGCCCCGATCGGTCCACGCGTCCTCTCGTAAGCCCCGATCGGTCCACGCGTCGTCTCCTAAGCCCCGATCGGTCCGTGCGCCGTCTCCGAGCCCCGATCGGTCCACGCACCATCTCATGCTCCCCAATCGGTCCATGCGCCGCCTCCGGAGCCCTGATCGATCCACGCGAATCTCCTGAGCCCCGGTCGGTCCGCGCACCGTCATCTGAGCCCCGATCGGTCGATGCGTCGTCTCCGAGACTCGATCGGTCCACGCCCCGTCGCCGAGCCCCGATCGGTCCAGGCGTGGCCTCCTGAGCCGCGGCCGGTCCACGCGCCGTTTCCTGAGCCCCGATCGGTCCACGCGTCGTTTTCTAAGCCCAGATGCCTCCTTGCACCGTCTCCCAACCACGATCGGTGCAGGCGCCGCTTCCTGAGCCCCGATCGGTAAACGCGTTTTCTCCTAAGCCCCGATCGGTGCACGCGCCGTTTCCTGAGCCCCGATCGTTCCACACGCCGCCTCCTAAGCCCCGATCGGTCCAGGCGTCGTCTCCTAAGCCCCGACCGGTCCACGCGCCGTCTCCTGAGCCCCGATCGGTCCACGCGCCGTCTCCTGAGCCCCGGTCGGTCCACGCGCCGTCGCCGAACCCCAATTGGTCCACACGCAACCTCCTAAGCCCCAGTCGGTACACGCGCTGTCTCCGAGCCCCGATCGGTCCACGTATCGTCTCCTAAGCCCCGCTCGGTTAACGCGTCGTTTCCGAGCCCCGATCGGTCGACGCGCCGTCTCCTGAGCCCCGATCGGTCCACGCGTCGTTCCCTAAGCCCCGATCCATCCACGCGCAGTCTCCTGAGCCCCGATCGGTCCACGCATCGTCTCCTAAGCCCCAGACGGTCCTCGTGCCGTCTCCGAACCCCGATCGGTCGACGCGCCGCCTCCGAGCGCCGATCGGTTCACGCGCCGTATTCTGAGCCCCGATCGTTCCACGCGCCGCCTCCTAAGCCTCGATCGGTCCAGGCTTCGTCTCCTAAGCCCCGACCGGTCGACGCGTCGTCTCCTGAGCCCCGGTCGGTTAACGCGCCGTCTCCAAGCCCCGATCGGTCCACGCGCAACCGCCTGAGCCCCAGTCGGTCCACGCGCTGTCTCCGAGCCCCGATCGGTCCACGCGTCGTCTCGGAGCACCGATTGGTCCACGCACAGTCGCCGAGCCATGATCGGTCCACGCGCGGCCTCCTGAGCCCCGATCGGTCCACGCGCCGTCGCCGAGCCGCGATCGGTCCACGCGCGGCCTCCTGAACCCCGATCGGTCCACGCGCCGTCACCGAGCCGCGACCGGTCCACGCGCGACCTCCTGAGCCCCGGTTGGTTCACGCGCCGTCGCCGAGCCCCGATCGGTCCACGCGCGGCCTCCTGAGCCCCGGTCGGTTCACGCGTCGTCTCCGAGCCCCGATCCGTCCACGCGCCGTCGCCGAGCCATGATCGGCCCACGCGAGGCTCCTGAGCGCCGGTCGATCTGCGCGCCGTCTCCTGAGCCCCGATCGGTCGACGCGTCGTTTCCTGAGCCGCGATCGATCCACGCGTCGTCTCCTGAACCCCGATCGGTCCACGCGCCGTCACCGAGCCGCGACCGGTCCACGCGCGACCTCCTGAGCCCCGGTTGGTTCACGCGCCGTCGCCGAGCCCCGATCGGTCCACGCGCGGCCTCCTGAGCCCCGGTCGGTTCACGCGTCGTCTCCGAGCCCCGATCCGTCCACGCGCCGTCGCCGAGCCATGATCGGCCCACGCGAGGCTCCTGAGCCCCGATCGGTCATCGCGCCGTCTCCTAAGCCCCGATCCGTCGACGCGTCGCCTCCTGAGCCCCGATCGATCCACGCCCCGCCTCCTCAACCCCGATCGCTCCACGTGCCGTTTCCTGATCCCCGATCGGTCCACACGCCTTCTCCGAGCCCCGATCGGTCCGCGTGCCGCATTCTAAGCCACGGTCCATCCACTCGCCATCTCCGAGCCCCGCTCGATCCACGCGTCGTCTCCTAAGCCTCGATCGGTCCACGCGCCGTCTCCGAGCGCCGATCGGGTCACGCGCCGTCTTCTGAGCCCCGATCGTTCCACGCGCCGCCTCCTAAACACCGATTGGTCCAGGCTTCGTCTCCTAAGCACCGACCGGTCGACGCGTCGTCTCCTGAGCCCCGGTCGGTTCACGCGCCGTCTCCGATCCCCGATCGGTCCACGCGCAACCGCCTGAGCCCCTGTCGGTCCACGCGCTGTCTCCGAGCCCCGATCGGTCCACGCGTCGTCTCCGAGCACCGATCGGTCCACGCGCCGTCGCCGAGCCATGATCGGTCCATGCGCGGCCTCCCGAGCCCCGATCGGTCTACGCGCCGTCGCCGAGCCGCGATCGGTCCACGCGCGGCCTCCTGAGCCCCGATTGGTCCACGCGCCGTCACCGAGCCGCGATCGGTCCACGCGCGACCTCCTGAGCCCCGGTTGGTTCACGCGCCGTATCCGAGCCCCCATCGGTCCACGCGTCGTCTCCGAGCCCCGATCCGTCCACGCGCTGTCTCCGAGCCCCGATCGGTCCCCGCGTCGTCTCCGAGCCCCGATCGGTCCACGCGCCGTCGCCGAGCCATGATCGCTCCTCGCGCGGCCTCCTGAACCCCGGTCGCGTCACGCGCCGTATCCACGCCCCAATCGATCCACGCGCCGTCTCCTGAGTCCCGATCGGTCCACGCGCCGTCTCCTGAGCCCCGATCGGTCCACGCGTCGTCTCCTAAGCCCCAATCGGTCCACGCGCCGTCTCCAAGCCCCGATCCGTCGCCGCGTCGTGTCCTAAGCCCCGATCAATTGACGCGTCTTCTCCTGAGCCCCGATCGCTCCTCGCGCCGTCTCCTGAACCCCGATCATTCCACGCGCCTTCTCCTAAACCACGATCGGTCCACGCGCCGTCTCCGAGCCCCAGTCGGTCCACGCGCTGTCTCCGAGCACCGATCGGTCTACGCGTCGTCTCCGAGCCCCGATCGGTCCACGCGCCGTCTCCGAGCCCCGAACGGTTCACGCACCGTCTCCTGGTCCCAATCGGTCCACGCGGCGCCTCTGGAGCCCCGATCGATCCTCGCGAGTCTCCTGAGCCCCAAGCGGTTCGCGCGCCGTCTCCTGAGCCCCGATTGTTCGACGCGTCGTCTCCTGAGCCCCGATCGATCCACGCGTCGTCTCCTGAGCCCCGATCGTACCACACGCCGTCTCCTAAGCCCCGATCGGTTAACGCGCCGTCTCCCCGCCCCGATCGGTCCACGCGCCGTCTCCTGAGCCCCGATCATTCCACGCGCCGTCTCCGAGCCCGGATCGGTCCACGCGCGGCCTCCTGAGCCCCGGTCGGTTCACGCGCCGTATCCGAGCTCCAATCGGTCCACGCGCCGTCTCCTGAGCCCCGATCGTTCCACGCGTCGTCTCCGAGCCCCGATCGGTCCACGCGGCGCCTCCGGAGCCCCGACCGATCCACACGAGTCTCCTGAGCCCCGGTCGCTCCACGCGCCGTCTCCGAGCGCCGATTGGTGCACGCGCCGTCTCCTGAGCACCGATCGTTCCACACGCCGCCTCCTAAGCCCCGATCTGTCCAGGCGTCGTCTCCTAAGCCCCGACCAGTCCACGCGCCGTCTCCTGAGCCCCGTTCGGCCCACGCGCCGTCTCCTCAGCCCCGATCTGTCCATGGGCCGTCTCCGAGCCGCGATCGGTAAACGCGCCGTCACCAAGCCCCGATCCGTACACGCGTCGTCTCCGAGCCCCGATGGGTCCACGCGCCGTCGCCGAGCCTCGATCGGTCCACGCGCAGCCTCCTAAGCCCCGGTCGGTTCACGCGCTATCTCCGAGCCGCGATCGGTCCACCCGCCGTCTCCTGAGCCCCGATACGTCCACGCGCAGTCGCCGAGCCCCGATCGGTCTACGCGCGGTCTCCTGAGCCCCGATCTGTCCACGCGCCGTCTCCGAGCCCCGATCGGTCCACGCGCCGTGTCCGAGCCCTGATCGGTCCACGCGCCGTCTCCTGAGCCTCGATCGGTCCAGGCTTCGTCTCCTAAGCCCCGACCGGTCGACGCGTCGTCTCCTGAGCCCCGGTCGGTTAACGCGCCGTCTCCAAACCCCGATCGGTCCACGCGCAACCGCCTGAGCCCCAGTCGGTCCACGCGCTGTCTCCGAGCCCCGATCGGTCCACGCGTCGTCTCGGAGCGCCGATCGGTTCACGCGCCGTCACCTGAGCCCCGATCGTTCCACGCCCCGTCTCCGGGCCCCGATCGGTCCACGCGCCGTTTCCTAAGCGCCGACCGGTCCACACGCCTTCTCCTCATCCCCGATCGGTCCACGCGCCGTCTCGGAGCGCCGATTGGGTCACGCGCCGTCTCCTGAGCCCCGATCGCTCCACGCGCCGTCTCCTGAGCCCTGATCGTTCCACGCGCCTTCTCCTAAGCCACGATCGGTCCACGCGCCGTCTCCGAGCGCCGATCATTTCACGCGCCGTCTCCTGAGGCCCGATCGTTCCACGCGCCGTCTCCGAGCCCCGATCGATCCACGCGCCGTCTCCTGAGCCCCGATCGGTCCACGCGTCGTTCCCCAAGCCCCGATCCATCGACGCGCCGTCTCCTGATGCCCAATCGATCCACGCGCTGTCTCCTGAGCCCCGATAGGTACACGCGTAGTCTCCTAAGCCCCGATCGGTCCACGCGCCGCCTCCGGAGCCCCATCGATCAACGTGAGTCTCCTAAGCCCCGACCGGTCCACGCGCCGTCTCCTGAGCCCCGATCGGTCCACGTATCGTCTCCTAAGCCCCGATCGGTCCACTCGTCGTCTCCTAAGTCCCGATCGGTCCACGCGCCGTCTCCGAGCCCCGATCCGTCCACGCGTCGTCTCCTAAACGCCGATCGGTCCACACGCCGTTTCCTGAGCCCCGATCGGTCCATGCGTCGTCTTCTTAGCCCCGATGCCTCCACGCGCCGTCTCCGAGCCACGATCGGTCCAGGCGCCGCTTCCTGAGCCCCGATCGGTCCATGCGCCGTATCCTAAGCCCCGATCGGTCCACGCGCCGTCTCCGAGCGCCGATAAGTTCAAGCGCCGTCTCCTGAGCCCCGATCGTTCCACGCGGCGTCTTCGAGCCTCGATCGATCCACGCGCCGTCTCCTGAGCCCCGATCGGTCGACGCGTCGTCTTCTGAGCCCCGATCGATCCACGCGTCGTCTCCTGAGCCACGATCAATTGACGCGTCTTCTCCTGAGCCCGATCGCTCTTCGCGCCGTCTCCTGAGCCCCGATCGGTCCACGCGTCGTCTCCGAGCTCCGATCGGTCCACACGCCGTCTCCGAGCGCCGATAAGTTCAAGCGCCGTCTCCTGAGCCCCGATCGTTCCACGCGCAACCTCCTGAGCCCCAGTCGGTCCACGCGCCGTCTCCTAAGCCCCAATCTGTCCACGACCCGTCTCTGGGCCCCGATCGGTGCACGCGCCGACTCCTGAGCCCCAATCGGTCCACGCGCCGTCTCCTGAACCCCGATACGTTCACACGCAGTCGCCGAGCCCCGATCGGTACACGCGCCGTCGCCGAGCCTCGATCGGTCCACGCGCGGCCTCCTGAGCCCCGGTCGGTTCACGCGCCGTCTCCGAGCCCCGATCGATCCACGCGTCGTCTTCTAAGACCAGATGCCTCCTCGCCCCGTCTCCGAGCCAGGATCGGTTCAGGCGCCGCGTCGAGAGCCGCGATCGGTCCACACTCCGTCACCAAGCCCCGATCCGTACACGCGTCGTCTCCGAGCCCCGATCGCTCCTCGCGCCGTCTCCTGAGCCCCGATCGTTCCACGCGCCGTATCCGAGCCCCGATCGATCCACGCACCGTCTCCTGAGCCCCGATCGGTCCACGCGTCGTTCCCCAAGCCCCGATCCATCGACGCGCCGTCTCCTGATGCCCAATCGGTCCACGCGCTGTCTCCTGAGCCCCGATAGGTACACGCGTAGTCTCCTAAGCCCCGATCGGTCCACGCGCCGCCTCCGGAGCCCCAATCGATCAACGTGAGTCTCCTAAGCCCCCATCGGTCCACGTGCCGTCTCCGAGCCCCGATCGGTCCACACGTCGTCTCCTAAACCCCGATCGGTCCACACGCCGTCTCCTGAGCCCCTATCGTTCCACGCGCCGTCTCCGAACCCCGATCGATCCACGCGCCGTCTCCGAGCTCCGATCGGTCCACGCGCCGTGTCCTAAGCCCCGATCGGTCCAAGCGCCTCCTGCTAAGCCCCGATCAGTCCACGCGCCGTCTCGGAGCGCCGATTGGTTCACGCGCCGTCTCCTGAGCCCCGATCGATCCACGCGTCGTCTCCTGAGCCACGATCAATTGACGCGTCTTCTCCTGAGCCCCGATCGCTCCACGCGCCGTCTCCTGAGCCCTGATCGTTCCACGCGCCTTCTCCTAAGCCACGATCGGTCCACGCGCCGTCTCCGAGCGCCGATCATTTCACGCGCCGTCTCCTGAGGCCCGATCGTTCCACGCGCCGTCTCCGAGCCCCGATCGATCCACGCGCCGTCTCCTGAGCCCCGATCGGTCCACGCGTTGTTCCCCAAGCCCCGATCCATCGACGCGCCGTCTCCTGATGGCCAATCGGTCCACGCGCTGTCTCCTGAGCCCCGATAGGTACACGCGTAGTCTCCTAAGCCCCGATCGGTCCACGCGCCGCCTCCGGAGCCCCATCGATCAACGTGAGTCTCCTAAGCCCCGACCGGTCCACGCGCCGTCTCCTGAGCCCCGATCCGTCCACGCGTCGTCTCCTAAACCCCGATCGGTCCACACGCCGTTTCCTGAGCCCCGATCGGTCCATGCGTCGTCTTCTTAGCCCCGATGCCTCCACGCGCCGTCTCCGAGCCACGATCGGTCCAGGCGGCGCTTCCTGAGCCCCGATCGGTCCATGCGCCGTATCCTAAGCCCCGATCGGTCCACGCGCCGTCTCCGAGCGCCGATAAGTTCAAGCGCCGTCTCCTGAGCCCCGATCGTTCCACGCGGCGTCTTCGAGCCTCGATCGATCCACGCGCCGTCTCCTGAGCCCCGATCGGTCGACGCGTCGTCTTCTGAGCCCCGATCGATCCACGCGTCGTCTCCTGAGCCACGATCAATTGACGCGTCTTCTCCTGAGCCCGATCGCTCTTCGCGCCGTCTCCTGAGCCCCGATCGGTCCACGCGTCGTCTCCGAGCTCCGATCGGTCCACACGCCGTCTCCGAGCGCCGATAAGTTCAAGCGCCGTCTCCTGAGCCCCGATCGTTCCACGCGCAACCTCCTGAGCCCCAGTCGGTCCACGCGTCGTCTCCTAAACCCCGATCGGTCCACACGCCGTCTCCTGAGCCCCTATCGTTCCACGCGCCGTCTCCGAACCCCGATCGATCCACGCGCCGTCTCCGAGCTCCGATCGGTCCACGCGCCGTGTCCTAAGCCCCGATCGGTCCAAGCGCCTCCTGCTAAGCCCCGATCAGTCCACGCGCCGTCTCGGAGCGCCGATTGGTTCACGCGCCGTCTCCTGAGCCCCGATCGCTCCACGCGCCGTCTCCTGAGCCCTGATCGTTCCACGCGCCTTCTCCTAAGCCACGATCGGTCCACGCGCCGTCTCCGAGCGCCGATCATTTCACGCGCCGTCTCCTGAGGCCCGATCGTTCCACGCGCCGTCTCCGAGCCCCGATCGATCCACGCGCCGTCTCCTGAGCCCCGATCGGTCCACGCGTTGTTCCCCAAGCCCCGATCCATCGACGCGCCGTCTCCTGATGCCCAATCGGTCCACGCGCTGTCTCCTGAGCCCCGATAGGTACACGCGTAGTCTCCTAAGCCCCGATCGGTCCACGCGCCGCCTCCGGAGCCCCATCGATCAACGTGAGTCTCCTAAGCCCCGACCGGTCCACGCGCCGTCTCCTGAGCCCCGATCGGTCCACGTATCGTCTCCTAAGCCCCGATCGGTCCACTCGTCGTCTCCTAAGTCCCGATCGGTCCACGCGCCGTCTCCGAGCCCCGATCCGTCCACGCGTCGTCTCCTAAACCCCGATCGGTCCACACGCCGTTTCCTGAGCCCCGATCGGTCCATGCGTCGTCTTCTTAGCCCCGATGCCTCCACGCGCCGTCTCCGAGCCACGATCGGTCCAGGCGGCGCTTCCTGAGCCCCGATCGGTCCATGCGCCGTATCCTAAGCCCCGATCGGTCCACGCGCCGTCTCCGAGCGCCGATAAGTTCAAGCGCCGTCTCCTGAGCCCCGATCGTTCCACGCGGCGTCTTCGAGCCTCGATCGATCCACGCGCCGTCTCCTGAGCCCCGATCGGTCGACGCGTCGTCTTCTGAGCCCCGATCGATCCACGCGTCGTCTCCTGAGCCACGATCAATTGACGCGTCTTCTCCTGAGCCCGATCGCTCTTCGCGCCGTCTCCTGAGCCCCGATCGGTCCACGCGTCGTCTCCGAGCTCCGATCGGTCCACACGCCGTCTCCGAGCGCCGATAAGTTCAAGCGCCGTCTCCTGAGCCCCGATCGTTCCACGCGCAACCTCCTGAGCCCCAGTCGGTCCACGCGCCGTCTCCTAAGCCCCAATCTGTCCACGACCCGTCCCTGGGCACCGATCGGTGCACGCGCCGTCTCCTGAGCCCCAATCGGTCCACGCGCCGTCTCCTGAACCCCGATACGTCCACACGCAGTCGCCGAGCCCCGATCGGTCCATACGCCGTCTCCGAGCCACGATCTGTCCAGGCATCGCTTCCTGAGCCACGATCGGTCCACGCGCCGTATCCTAAGCCCCGATCGGTCCATGGGCCGTATCTGAGCGCCGATCCGTACACGCGCCGTCACCTGAGCCCCGATCGTTCCACGCGCGGTCTCCGAGCCCCGATCGGTCCACGCGCCGTCTCCTGAGCCCGGATCGTTCCACGCGTCGTCCCCGAATCCTCGATCCGTACACGCGTCGTCTCCGAGCCTCGATCGGTCCACGGGCCGTCGCCGAGCCCCGATCGGTCCAGGCGTATCCTCCTGAGCCCCGGTCGGTCCACGCGCCGTCTCCGAGCCCCGATCGGTCCACGCATCGTCTCCTAAGCCCCGATCGGTTAACACGCCGACTCAGAGCCCCGATCGTTCCACGCGCCGTCTCCGAGCCCCGATCGTTCCACGCGCCTTCTCCTAAGCCACGATCGGTCAGCGCCGTCTCCGAGCGCCGATCGTAGCACGCGCCGTCGCACGAGCCGCGATCGGTCCACGCGCGGCCTCCTGAGCCCCGGTTGGTTCACGCGCAGTACCCGATCCCCAATCGGTCCACGCACCGTCTCCTGAGCCCCGATCGGGCCACGCGCCGTCGCCGAGCCCCGATCGGTCCAGGCGTATCCTCCTGAGCCCCGATCGGTCCACGCGCCGTCTCCGTGCGCCGATCGGTTCACGCGCCGTCTCCTGAGCCCCGATCGCTCCACGCGCCGTCTCCGAGCCCCGATCGGTCCACGCGCCGTCTCCTGAGCCCGGATCGGTCCACGCGCCGTCGCCGAACCCCAATTGGTCCACGCGCAACCGCCTCAGCCCCGGTTGGTCCACGCGCTGTTTCCGAGCCCTGATCGGTCCACGCGTCGTATCCGAACCCCGATCGGTCCACGCGCCGGCGCCGAGCCATGATCGGTCCACGCGCGGCCTCCTGAGCCCCGGTTGCTTCACGCGCCGTATCCGAGCCCCCATCGGTTCACGCGCCGTCACCTGAGCCCCGATCGTTCCACGCCCCGTCTCCGGGCCCCGATCGGTCCACGCGCCGTTTCCTAAGCCCCGACCGGTCCACACGCCTTCTCCTCATCCCCGATCGGTCCACGCGCCGTCTCGGAGCGCCGATTGGTTCACGCGCCGTCTCCTGAGCCCCGATCGATCCACGCGTCGTCTCCTGAGCCACGATCAATTGACGCGTCTTCTCCTGAGCCCGATCGCTCTTCGCGCCGTCTCCTGAGCCCCGATCGGTCCACGCGTCGTCTCCGAGCTCCGATCGGTCCACGCGTCGTTCCCCAAGCCCCGATCCATCGACGCGCCGTCTCCTGATGCCCAATCGGTCCACGCGCAGTCTCCTGAGCCCCGATAGGTACACGCGTAGTCTCCTAAGCCCCGATCGGTCCACGCGCCGCCTCCGGAGCCCCAATCGATCAACGTGAGTCTCCTAAGCCCCGATCGGTCCACGTGCCGTCTCCGAGCCCCGATCGGTCCACGCGTCGTCTCCTAAGCCCCGATCGGTCCACGCGCCGTCTCCGGAGCCCCAATCGATCAACGTGAGTCTCCTAAGCCCCGACCGGTCCACGCGCCGTCTCCTGAGCCCCGATCGGTCCACGTATCGTCTCCTAAGCCCCGATCGGTCCACTCGTCGTCTCCTAAGTCCCGATCGGTCCACGCGCCGTCTCCGAGCCCCGATCGGTCCACGCGTCGTCTCCTAAACCCCGATCGGTCCACGCGCCGTCTCCTGTGCCCCGATCGGTCCACGTATCGTCTCCTAAGCCCCGATCGTTCCACGCGCCTTCTCCTAACCCACGATCGGTCCACGCGCCGTCTCCGAGCGCCGATCCGTACACGCGCCGTCACCTGATCCCCGATCGTTCCACGCGCGGTCTCCGAGCCCCGATCGGTCCACGCGCCGTCTCCTGAGCCCGGATCGTTCCACGCGTCGTCCCCGAATCCTCGATCCGTACACGCGTCGTCTCCGAGCCTCGATCGGTCCACGGGCCGTCGCCGAGCCCCGATCGGTCCAGGCGTATCCTCCTGAGCCCCGGTCGGTCCACGCGCCGTCTCCGAGCCCCGATCGGTCCACGCATCGTCTCCTAAGCCCCGATCGGTTAACACGCCGACTCGGAGCCCCGATCGTTCCACGCGCCGTCTCCGAGCCCCGATCGTTCCACGCGCCTCCTCCTAAGCCACGATCGGTCAGCGCCGTCTCCGAGCGCCGATCGTAGCACGCGCCGTCGCACGAGCCGCGATCGGTCCACGCGCGGCCTCCTGAGCCCCGGTTGGTTCACGCGCAGTACCCGAGCCCCAATCGGTCCACGCACCGTCTCCTGAGCCCCGATCGGGCCACGCGCCGTCGCCGAGCCCCGATCGGTCCAGGCGTATCCTCCTGAGCCCCGATCGGTCCACGCGCCGTCTCCGTTCGCCGATCGGTTCACGCGCCGTCTCCTGAGCCCCGATCGCTCCACGCGCCGTCTCCGCGCCCCGATCGGTCCACGCGCCGTCTCCTGAGCCCGGATCGGTCCACGCGCCGTCGCCGAACCCCAATTGGTCCACGCGCAACCGCCTCAGCCCCGGTTGGTCCACGCGCTGTTTCCGAGCCCTGATCGGTCCACGCGTCGTATCCGAACCCCGATCGGTCCACGCGCCGTCGCCGAGCCATGATCGGTCCACGCGCGGCCTCCTGAGCCCCGGTTGCTTCACGCGCCGTATCCGAGCCCCCATCGGTCCACGCGTCGTCTCCGAGCCCCGATCGGTCCACGCGCCGTCGCCGAGCCATGATCGGCCCATGCGAGGCTCCTGAGCCCCGGTCGGTCCGCGCGCCGTCTCCTGATCCCCGATCGGTCGACGCGTCGTTTCCTGAGCCCTGATCGATCCACGCGTCGTCTCCTAAGCCCCGATCGCTCCACGCGCCGATTTCTGAGCCCCGATCAATTGACGCGTCTTCTCCTGAGCCCCGATCGCTCCTCGCGCCGTCACCTGAGCCCCGCTCGGTCCCTGCGTGGTCTTCTTAGCCCCGATGCCTCCACGCGCCGTATCCGAGCCACGATCGGTCTAGGCGTCGCTTCCTGAGCCCCGATCGGTCCACGCGCTGTCTCCTAAGCCCCAATCGGTCCACGCGCCGTCTCCTAAGCCCCGATCGGTCCACGCGCCGTCTCCGAGCGCCGATCGGTTCACGCGCCGTCTCCTGAGCCCCGATCGTTCCACGCGCCATCTCCGAGCCCCGATCGGTCCACGCGCCGTCTCCTAAGCCCCGATCGGTCCACGCGCCTTCTCCTAAGCGGCGATCGGTCCACGTGCCGTCTCCGAGCCTCGATCGGTCCACGCGCCGTCTCCTGAACCTCGATCGGTCCACGCGTCGTTCCCGAAGCCCCGATCCATCCACGCGCAGTCTCCCGAGCCCCAATCGGTCCACGCGCCGTCTCCTGAGCCCCAATCGGTCCACGCGCCGTCTTTTCAGCCCCGATCGGTCCACGCGTCGTCCCCTAAACCCCGGTCGGTCCACGCGCCGTCTCCGAGCCCCGATCGGTCCATGCGCCGTCTCCTGAGCCCCGGTCGGTCCGCGCGCCGTCTCCTGAGCCCCGATCGTTCCACGCGTCGTCTCCTAAGCCCCGATCGGTTCACGCATCGTCTCCTAAGCCCCGATACGTCCACGCGCCGTCTCCTGAGCCCCAATCGTTCCACGCGCCGTCTCCGAGCCCCGATCGTTCCACGCGGCGTCTCCTGAGCCCCAATCGGTCCACACGCTGTGTCGCGAGCCCCGATAGGTACACGCGTCGTCTCCTACGCCCCGATCGGTCCACGCGTCGTCTCCTGAGCCCCGATCGATCCGCGCGAGTCTCCTGAGCCCCGATCGGTCCACGCGCCGTCTCCTAAGCCCCAATCGGTCCACGCACCGCCTCCTGCGCCCCAATCGGTCCACGCGCCGCCTCCTGCGCCCCGATCGGTCTGCGCGCCGTCTCCTGAGCCCCGATCGGTCGACGCGCCGTCTCGTGAGCCCCGATCGGTCCACGCGCCGTCTCCGAGCCCCGATCGGTCCATGCGCCGTCTCCTGAGCCCCGGTCGGTCCGCGCGCCGTCTCCTGAGCCCCGATCGTTCCACGCGTCGTCTCCTAAGCCCCGATCCGTTCACGCAACGTCTCCTAAGCCCCGATACGTCCACGCGCCGTCTCCTGAGCCCCAATCGTTCCACGCGCCGTCTCCGAGCCCCGATCGTTCCACGCGGCGTCTCCTGAGCCCCAATCGGTCCACACGCTGTGTCGTGAGCCCCGATAGGTACACGCGTCGTCTCCTACGCCCCGATCGGTCCACGCGTCGTCTCCTGAGCCCCGATCGTTCCACGCGCCGTCTCCGAGCCCCGATCGGTCCACGCGCCGTCTCCTGAGCCCCGATAGGTCCACGCGCCGTCTCCGAGCCCCGAACGGTTCACGCACCGTCTCCTGATCCCAATCGGTCCACGCGGCGCCTCCGGAGTCCCGATCGATCCACGCGAGTCTCCTGAGCCCCAGTCGGTCCGCGCGCCGTCTCCTGAGCCCCGATTGGTCGACGCGCCGTCTCCTAAGCCCCGATCGGTCCACGCGCCTTCTCCTAAGCGGCGATCGGTCCACGTGCCGTCTCCGAGCCTCGACCGGTCCACGCGCCGTCTCCTGAGCCCCGATCGTTCCACGCGCCGTCTCCTAAGCCGCGATCCGTCCACGGGCCGTCTCCGAGCTGCTATCGGTAAACGCGCCGTCACCAAGCCCTGATCCGTACACGCGTCGTCTCCGAGCCCCGATCGGTCCACGCGCCGTCGCCGAGCCTCGATCAGTCCACGCGCGGCCTCCTAAGCCGCGATCGGTTAACGCGCCGTCTCCGAGCCCCGATCGGTCCACGCGCCGTCTCCTGAGCCCTGATCGGTCCACGTGCCGTCTCCGAGCCCCGATCGGTTCACGCGCCGTCTCCTGAACCCCGATACGTCCACGCGCAGTCGCCGAGCCCCGATCGGTCCACGCGCCGTCGCCGAGCCTCGATAGGTCCACGCGCGGCCTCCTGAGCCCCGGTCGGTTCACGCGCCGTCTCCGAGCCCCGATCGATCCACGCGTCGTCTTCTAAGCCCAGATGCCTCCTCGCGCCGTCTCCGAGCCACGATCGGTCCAGGCGCCGCTTCCTGAGCCCCGATCGGTCCACGCGCCGTCACCCGAGCCCCGATCGTTCCACGCGCCGTCTCCGAGCCCCGATCGGTCCACGCGCCGTCTCCTGAGCCCCGATCGTTCCACGCGTCGTCCCCGAATCTCTGATCCGTACACGCGTCGTCTCCGAGCCTCGATCGGTCCACGCGCCGTCGCCGAGCCCCGATCGGTCCAGGCGTATCCTCCTGAGCCCCGGTCGGTCCACGCGCCGTCTCCGAGCCCCGATCGGTCCACGCATCGTCTCCTAAGCGCCGATCGGTTAACGCGCCGACTCCGAGCCCCGATCGTTCCACGCGCCGTCTCCGAGCCCCGATGAGTCCACGCGCGGTGTCCTGAGCCCCGGTCGGTCCAGGCCCCGTCTCCGAGCGCCGATCGGTTCACGCGCCGTCTCCTGAGAACGATCCGTCCACGCGCTGTCTCCTGAGCCCCGATCGGTCGACGCGTCCTCTGCTAAACTTCAATCGGTCCACGCCCCGTCTCCGAGCGCCGATCGGTCGACGCGCCGTCTCGTGAGCCCCGATCGGTCCACGCGCCGTCTCCTAAGCCCCGATCGGTTCACGCATCGTCTCCTAAGCCCCGATACGTCCACGCGCCGTCTCCTGAGCCCCAATCGGTCCACGCGCCGCCTCCTGAGCCCCGATCGGCCCACACGCCGTCTCCTGAGTCCCGATCGGTCGACGCGCGGCCTCCTAAGCCCCGATCGTTCCACGCGCCGTCTCCGAGCCCCGATCGGTCCACGCGCCGTCTCCTGAACCTCGATCGGTCCACGCGTCGTTCCCGAAGCCCCGATCCATCCACGCGCAGTCTCCCGAGCCCCAATCGGTCCACGCGCCGTCTCCTGAGCCCCAATCGGTCCACGCGCCGTCTTTTCAGCCCCGATCGGTCCACGCGTCGTCTCCTAAGCCCCGATCGGTCCACGCGCCGTCTCCGAGCCCCGATCGGTCCACGCGCCGTCTCCTAAGCCCCAATCTGTACACGCCCCGTCTCCGAGCGCCGACGGGTTCACGCGCCGTCTCCTGAGACACGATCCGTCCACGCGCCGTCTCCTGAGCCCCGATCGGTCGACGCGTCCTCTGCTACACCTCGATCGATCCACGCGCTGTCTCCTGAGCCCCGATCGGTCGACGCGTCCTCTGCTAAACCTCAATCGGTCCACGCCCCGTCTCCGAGCGCCGATCGGTTCACGCGCCGTCTCCTGAGTCCCGATCCGTCCACTCACTGTCTCCTGAGCCCCGATCGGTCGACGCGTCCTCTGCTAAACCTCGATCGGTCCACGCGCCGTCTCCTAAGCCCCAATCGGTCCACGCACCGCCTCCTGCGCCCCAATCGGTCCACGCGCCGCCTCCTGCGCCCCGATCGGTCTGCGCGCCGTCTCCTGAGCCCCGATCGGTCGACGCGCCGTCTCGTGAGCCCCGATCGGTCCACGCGCCGCCTCCGAGCCCCGATCGGTCCATGCGGCGTCTCCTGAGCCCCGGTCGGTCCGCGCGCCGTCTCCTGAGCCCCGATCGTTCCACGCGTCGTCTCCTAAGCCCCGATCGGTTCACGCATCGTCTCCTAAGCCCCGATACGTCCACGCGCCGTCTCCTGAGCCCCAATCGTTCCACGCGCCGTCTCCGAGCCCCGATCGTTCCACGCGGCGTCTCCTGAGCCCCAATCGGTCCACACGCTGTTACGTGAGCCCCGATAGGTACACGCGTCGTCTCCTACGCCCCGATCGGTCCACGCGTCGTCTCCTGAGCCCCGATCGGTCGACGCGTCCTCTGCTAAACCTCAATCGGTCCACGCCCCGTCTCCGAGCGCCGATCGGTTCACGCGCCGTCTCCTGAGTCCCGATCCGTCCACTCACTGTCTCCTGAGCCCCGATCGGTCGACGCGTCCTCTGCTAAACCTCGATCGGTCCACGCGTCGTCGCCTGAGCCCCGATCGGTCGACGGGTCCTCTCCTAAGCCCCGATCGGTCCACGCGTCTTCTCCTGAGCTCCGATCAGTCCACGCGTCGTCTCCTAAGCCCCGATACGTCCACACGCCGTCTCCGAGCCCCGATGGGTCCCCGCGTTGCCTCCTGAGCCCCGATCGATCCGCGCGAGTCTCCTGAGCCCCGATCGGTCCACGCGCCGTCTCCTAAGCCCCAATCGGTCCACGCACCGCCTCCTGCGCCCCAATCGGTCCACGCGCCGCCTCCTGCGCCCTGATCGGTCTGCGCGCCGTCTCCTGAGCCCCGATCGGTCGACGCGCCGTCTCGTGCGCCCCGATCGGTCCACGCGCCGTCTCCGAGCCCCGATCGGTCCATGCGCCGTCTCCTGAGCCCCGGTCGGTCCGCGCGCCGTCTCCTGAGCCCCGATCGTTCCACGCGTCGTCTCCTAAGCCCCGATCGGTTCACGCATCGTCTCCTAAGCCCCGATACGTCCACGCGCCGTCTCCTGAGCCCCAATCGTTCCACGCGCCGTCTCCGAGCCCCGATCGTTCCACGCGGCGTCTCCTGAGCCCCAATCGGTCCACACGCTGTGTCGTGAGCCCCGATAGGTACACGCGTCGTCTCCTACGCCCCGATCGGTCCACGCGTCGTCTCCTGAGCCCCGATCGATCCGCGCGAGTCTCCTGAGCCCCGATCGGTCCACGCGCCGTCTCCTAAGCCCCAATCGGTCCACGCACCGCCTCCTGCGCCCCAATCGGTCCACGCGCCGCCTCCTGCGCCCCGATCGGTCTGCGCGCCGTCTCCTGAGCCCCGATCGGTCGACGCGCCGTCTCGTGAGCCCCGATCGGTCCACGCGCCGTCTCCGAGCCCCGATCGGTCCATGCGCCGTCTCCTGAGCCCCGGTCGGTCCGCGCGCCGTCTCCTGAGCCCCGATCGTTCCACGCGTCGTCTCCTAAGCCCCGATCGGTTCACGCAACGTCTCCTAAGCCCCGATACGTCCACGCGCCGTCTCCTGAGCCCCAATCGTTCCACGCGCCGTCTCCGAGCCCCGATCGTTCCACGCGGCGTCTCCTGAGCCCCAATCGGTCCACACGCTGTGTCGTGAGCCCCGATAGGTACACGCGTCGTCTCCTACGCCCCGATCGGTCCACGCGTCGTCTCCTGAGCCCCGATCGTTCCACGCGCCGTCTCCGAGCCCCGATCGGTCCACGCGCCGTCTCCTGAGCCCCGATAGGTCCACGCGCCGTCTCCGAGCCCCGAACGGTTCACGCACCGTCTCCTGATCCCAATCGGTCCACGCGGCGCCTCCGGAGTCCCGATCGATCCACGCGAGTCTCCTGAGCCCCAGTCGGTCCGCGCGCCGTCTCCTGAGCCCCGATTGGTCGACGCGTCGTCTCCTGAGCCCCGATCGCTCCTCGCGCCGTCTCCTGAGCCCCGATCGGTCCACGCGTCGTGTCCGAGCTCCGATCGGTCCATACGCCGTCTCCGAGCCACGATCTGTCCAGGCATCGCTTCCTGAGCCACGATCGGTCCACGCGCCGTATCCTAAGCCCCGATCGGTCCATGGGCCGTATCTGAACGCCGATAAGTTCAAGCGCCGTCTCCTGAGCCCCGATCGGTCAACGCGTCGTTCCCCAAGCCCCGATCCATCGACGCGCCGTCTCCTGATGCCCAATCGGTCCACGCGCAGTCTCCTGAGCCCCGATAGGTACACGCGTAGTCTCCTAAGCCCCGATCGGTCCACGCGCCGCCTCCGGAGCCCCAATCGATCAACGTGAGTCTCCTAAGCCCCGATCGGTCCACGTGCCGTCTCCGAGCCCCGATCGGTCCACGCGTCGTCTCCTAAGCCCCGATCGGTCCACGCGCCGTCTCCGGAGCCCCAATCGATCAACGTGAGTCTCCTAAGCCCCGACCGGTCCACGCGCCGTCTCCTGAGCCCCGATCGGTCCACGCGCCGTCTCCGAGCCCCGATCGGTCCACGCGTCGTCTCCTAAACCCCGATCGGTCCACGCGCCGTCTCCTGTGCCCCGATCGGTCCACGTATCGTCTCCTAAGCCCCGATCGTTCCACGCGCCTTCTCCTAACCCACGATCGGTCCACGCGCCGTCTCCGAGCGCCGATCCGTACACGCGCCGTCACCTGAGCCCCGATCGTTCCACGCGCGGTCTCCGAGCCCCGATCGGTCCACGCGCCGTCTCCTGAGCCCGGATCGTTCCACGCGTCGTCCCCGAATCCTCGATCCGTACACGCGTCGTCTCCGAGCCTCGATCGGTCCACGGGCCGTCGCCGAGCCCCGATCGGTCCAGGCGTATCCTCCTGAGCCCCGGTCGGTCCACGCGCCGTCTCCGAGCCCCGATCGGTCCACGCATCGTCTCCTAAGCCCCGATCGGTTAACACGCCGACTCGGAGCCCCGATCGTTCCACGCGCCGTCTCCGAGCCCCGATCGTTCCACGCGCCTCCTCCTAAGCCACGATCGGTCAGCGCCGTCTCCGAGCGCCGATCGTAGCACGCGCCGTCGCACGAGCCGCGATCGGTCCACGCGCGGCCTCCTGAGCCCCGGTTGGTTCACGCGCAGTACCCGAGCCCCAATCGGTCCACGCACCGTCTCCTGAGCCCCGATCGGGCCACGCGCCGTCGCCGAGCCCCGATCGGTCCAGGCGTATCCTCCTGAGCCCCGATCGGTCCACGCGCCGTCTCCGTTCGCCGATCGGTTCACGCGCCGTCTCCTGAGCCCCGATCGCTCCACGCGCCGTCTCCGAGCCCCGATCGTTCCACGCGCCTCCTCCTAAGCCACGATCGGTCAGCGCCGTCTCCGAGCGCCGATCGTAGCACGCGCCGTCGCACGAGCCGCGATCGGTCCACGCGCGGCCTCCTGAGCCCCGGTTGGTTCACGCGCAGTACCCGAGCCCCAATCGGTCCACGCACCGTCTCCTGAGCCCCGATCGGGCCACGCGCCGTCGCCGAGCCCCGATCGGTCCAGGCGTATCCTCCTGAGCCCCGATCGGTCCACGCGCCGTCTCCGTTCGCCGATCGGTTCACGCGCCGTCTCCTGAGCCCCGATCGCTCCACGCGCCGTCTCCGAGCCCCGATCGGTCCACGCGCCGTCTCCTGAGCCCGGATCGGTCCACGCGCCGTCGCCGAACCCCAATTGGTCCACGCGCAACCGCCTCAGCCCCGGTTGGTCCACGCGCTGTTTCCGAGCCCTGATCGGTCCACGCGTCGTATCCGAACCCCGATCGGTCCACGCGCCGTCGCCGAGCCATGATCGGTCCACGCGCGGCCTCCTGAGCCCCGGTTGCTTCACGCGCCGTATCCGAGCCCCCATCGGTCCACGCGTCGTCTCCGAGCCCCGATCGGTCCACGCGCCGTCGCCGAGCCATGATCGGCCCATGCGAGGCTCCTGAGCCCCGGTCGGTCCGCGCGCCGTCTCCTGATCCCCGATCGGTCGACGCGTCGTTTCCTGAGCCCTGATCGATCCACGCGTCGTCTCCTAAGCCCCGATCGCTCCACGCGCCGATTTCTGAGCCCCGATCAATTGACGCGTCTTCTCCTGAGCCCCGATCGCTCCTCGCGCCGTCACCTGAGCCCCGCTCGGTCCCTGCGTGGTCTTCTTAGCCCCGATGCCTCCACGCGCCGTATCCGAGCCACGATCGGTCTAGGCGTCGCTTCCTGAGCCCCGATCGGTCCACGCGCTGTCTCCTAAGCCCCAATCGGTCCACGCGCCGTCTCCTAAGCCCCGATCGGTCCACGCGCCGTCTCCGAGCGCCGATCGGTTCACGCGCCGTCTCCTGAGCCCCGATCGTTCCACGCGCCATCTCCGAGCCCCGATCGGTCCACGCGCCGTCTCCTAAGCCCCGATCGGTCCACGCGCCTTCTCCTAAGCGGCGATCGGTCCACGTGCCGTCTCCGAGCCTCGATCGGTCCACGCGCCGTCTCCTGAACCTCGATCGGTCCACGCGTCGTTCCCGAAGCCCCGATCCATCCACGCGCAGTCTCCCGAGCCCCAATCGGTCCACGCGCCGTCTCCTGAGCCCCAATCGGTCCACGCGCCGTCTTTTCAGCCCCGATCGGTCCACGCGTCGTCCCCTAAACCCCGGTCGGTCCACGCGCCGTCTCCGAGCCCCGATCGGTCCATGCGCCGTCTCCTGAGCCCCGGTCGGTCCGCGCGCCGTCTCCTGAGCCCCGATCGTTCCACGCGTCGTCTCCTAAGCCCCGATCGGTTCACGCATCGTCTCCTAAGCCCCGATACGTCCACGCGCCGTCTCCTGAGCCCCAATCGTTCCACGCGCCGTCTCCGAGCCCCGATCGTTCCACGCGGCGTCTCCTGAGCCCCAATCGGTCCACACGCTGTGTCGCGAGCCCCGATAGGTACACGCGTCGTCTCCTACGCCCCGATCGGTCCACGCGTCGTCTCCTGAGCCCCGATCGATCCGCGCGAGTCTCCTGAGCCCCGATCGGTCCACGCGCCGTCTCCTAAGCCCCAATCGGTCCACGCACCGCCTCCTGCGCCCCAATCGGTCCACGCGCCGCCTCCTGCGCCCCGATCGGTCTGCGCGCCGTCTCCTGAGCCCCGATCGGTCGACGCGCCGTCTCGTGAGCCCCGATCGGTCCACGCGCCGTCTCCGAGCCCCGATCGGTCCATGCGCCGTCTCCTGAGCCCCGGTCGGTCCGCGCGCCGTCTCCTGAGCCCCGATCGTTCCACGCGTCGTCTCCTAAGCCCCGATCGGTTGACGCAACGTCTCCTAAGCCCCGATACGTCCACGCGCCGTCTCCTGAGCCCCAATCGTTCCACGCGCCGTCTCCGAGCCCCGATCGTTCCACGCGGCGTCTCCTGAGCCCCAATCGGTCCACACGCTGTGTCGTGAGCCCCGATAGGTACACGCGTCGTCTCCTACGCCCCGATCGGTCCACGCGTCGTCTCCTGAGCCCCGATCGTTCCACGCGCCGTCTCCGAGCCCCGATCGGTCCACGCGCCGTCTCCTGAGCCCCGATAGGTCCACGCGCCGTCTCCGAGCCCCGAACGGTTCACGCACCGTCTCCTGATCCCAATCGGTCCACGCGGCGCCTCCGGAGTCCCGATCGATCCACGCGAGTCTCCTGAGCCCCAGTCGGTCCGCGCGCCGTCTCCTGAGCCCCGATTGGTCGACGCGCCGTCTCCTAAGCCCCGATCGGTCCACGCGCCTTCTCCTAAGCGGCGATCGGTCCACGTGCCGTCTCCGAGCCTCGACCGGTCCACGCGCCGTCTCCTGAGCCCCGATCGTTCCACGCGCCGTCTCCTAAGCCGCGATCCGTCCACGGGCCGTCTCCGAGCTGCTATCGGTAAACGCGCCGTCACCAAGCCCTGATCCGTACACGCGTCGTCTCCGAGCCCCGATCGGTCCACGCGCCGTCGCCGAGCCTCGATCAGTCCACGCGCGGCCTCCTAAGCCGCGATCGGTTAACGCGCCGTCTCCGAGCCCCGATCGGTCCACGCGCCGTCTCCTGAGCCCTGATCGGTCCACGTGCCGTCTCCGAGCCCCGATCGGTTCACGCGCCGTCTCCTGAACCCCGATACGTCCACGCGCAGTCGCCGAGCCCCGATCGGTCCACGCGCCGTCGCCGAGCCTCGATAGGTCCACGCGCGGCCTCCTGAGCCCCGGTCGGTTCACGCGCCGTCTCCGAGCCCCGATCGATCCACGCGTCGTCTTCTAAGCCCAGATGCCTCCTCGCGCCGTCTCCGAGCCACGATCGGTCCAGGCGCCGCTTCCTGAGCCCCGATCGGTCCACGCGCCGTCACCCGAGCCCCGATCGTTCCACGCGCCGTCTCCGAGCCCCGATCGGTCCACGCGCCGTCTCCTGAGCCCCGATCGTTCCACGCGTCGTCCCCGAATCTCTGATCCGTACACGCGTCGTCTCCGAGCCTCGATCGGTCCACGCGCCGTCGCCGAGCCCCGATCGGTCCAGGCGTATCCTCCTGAGCCCCGGTCGGTCCACGCGCCGTCTCCGAGCCCCGATCGGTCCACGCATCGTCTCCTAAGCGCCGATCGGTTAACGCGCCGACTCCGAGCCCCGATCGTTCCACGCGCCGTCTCCGAGCCCCGATGAGTCCACGCGCGGTGTCCTGAGCCCCGGTCGGTCCAGGCCCCGTCTCCGAGCGCCGATCGGTTCACGCGCCGTCTCCTGAGAACGATCCGTCCACGCGCTGTCTCCTGAGCCCCGATCGGTCGACGCGCCGTCTCCTAAGCCCCGATCGGTTCACGCATCGTCTCCTAAGCCCCGATACGTCCACGCGCCGTCTCCTGAGCCCCAATCGGTCCACGCGCCGCCTCCTGAGCCCCGATCGGCCCACACGCCGTCTCCTGAGTCCCGATCGGTCGACGCGCGGCCTCCTAAGCCCCGATCGTTCCACGCGCCGTCTCCGAGCCCCGATCGGTCCACGCGCCGTCTCCTGAACCTCGATCGGTCCACGCGTCGTTCCCGAAGCCCCGATCCATCCACGCGCAGTCTCCCGAGCCCCAATCGGTCCACGCGCCGTCTCCTGAGCCCCAATCGGTCCACGCGCCGTCTTTTCAGCCCCGATCGGTCCACGCGTCGTCTCCTAAGCCCCGATCGGTCCACGCGCCGTCTCCGAGCCCCGATCGGTCCACGCGCCGTCTCCTAAGCCCCAATCTGTACACGCCCCGTCTCCGAGCGCCGACGGGTTCACGCGCCGTCTCCTGAGACACGATCCGTCCACGCGCCGTCTCCTGAGCCCCGATCGGTCGACGCGTCCTCTGCTACACCTCGATCGATCCACGCGCTGTCTCTTGAGCCCCGATCGGTCGACGCGTCCTCTGCTAAACCTCAATCGGTCCACGCCCCGTCTCCGAGCGCCGATCGGTTCACGCGCCGTCTCCTGAGTCCCGATCCGTCCACTCACTGTCTCCTGAGCCCCGATCGGTCGACGCGTCCTCTGCTAAACCTCGATCGGTCCACGCGCCGTCTCCTAAGCCCCAATCGGTCCACGCACCGCCTCCTGCGCCCCAATCGGTCCACGCGCCGCCTCCTGCGCCCCGATCGGTCTGCGCGCCGTCTCCTGAGCCCCGATCGGTCGACGCGCCGTCTCGTGAGCCCCGATCGGTCCACGCGCCGCCTCCGAGCCCCGATCGGTCCATGCGGCGTCTCCTGAGCCCCGGTCGGACCGCGCGCCGTCTCCTGAGCCCCGATCGTTCCACGCGTCGTCTCCTAAGCCCCGATCGGTTCACGCATCGTCTCCTAAGCCCCGATACGTCCACGCGCCGTCTCCTGAGCCCCAATCGTTCCACGCGCCGTCTCCGAGCCCCGATCGTTCCACGCGGCGTCTCCTGAGCCCCAATCGGTCCACACGCTGTTACGTGAGCCCCGATAGGTACACGCGTCGTCTCCTACGCCCCGATCGGTCCACGCGTCGTCTCCTGAGCCCCGATCGGTCGACGCGTCCTCTGCTAAACCTCAATCGGTCCACGCCCCGTCTCCGAGCGCCGATCGGTTCACGCGCCGTCTCCTGAGTCCCGATCCGTCCACTCACTATCTCCTGAGCCCCGATCGGTCGACGCGTCCTCTGCTAAACCTCGATCGGTCCACGCGTCGTCGCCTGAGCCCCGATCGGTCGACGGGTCCTCTCCTAAGCCCCGATCGGTCCACGCGTCTTCTCCTGAGCTCCGATCAGTCCACGCGTCGTCTCCTAAGCCCCGATACGTCCACACGCCGTCTCCGAGCCCCGATGGGTCCCCGCGTTGCCTCCTGAGCCCCGATCGATCCGCGCGAGTCTCCTGAGCCCCGATCGGTCCACGCGCCGTCTCCTAAGCCCCAATCGGTCCACGCACCGCCTCCTGCGCCCCAATCGGTCCACGCGCCGCCTCCTGCGCCCCGATCGGTCTGCGCGCCGTCTCCTGAGCCCCGATCGGTCGACGCGCCGTCTCGTGCGCCCCGATCGGTCCACGCGCCGTCTCCGAGCCCCGATCGGTCCATGCGCCGTCTCCTGAGCCCCGGTCGGTCCGCGCGCCGTCTCCTGAGCCCCGATCGTTCCACGCGTCGTCTCCTAAGCCCCGATCGGTTCACGCATCGTCTCCTAAGCCCCGATACGTCCACGCGCCGTCTCCTGAGCCCCAATCGTTCCACGCGCCGTCTCCGAGCCCCGATCGTTCCACGCGGCGTCTCCTGAGCCCCAATCGGTCCACACGCTGTGTCGTGAGCCCCGATAGGTACACGCGTCGTCTCCTACGCCCCGATCGGTCCACGCGTCGTCTCCTGAGCCCCGATCGATCCGCGCGAGTCTCCTGAGCCCCGATCGGTCCACGCGCCGTCTCCTAAGCCCCAATCGGTCCACGCACCGCCTCCTGCGCCCCAATCGGTCCACGCGCCGCCTCCTGCGCCCCGATCGGTCTGCGCGCCGTCTCCTGAGCCCCGATCGGTCGACGCGCCGTCTCGTGAGCCCCGATCGGTCCACGCGCCGTCTCCGAGCCCCGATCGGTCCATGCGCCGTCTCCTGAGCCCCGGTCGGTCCGCGCGCCGTCTCCTGAGCCCCGATCGTTCCACGCGTCGTCTCCTAAGCCCCGATCGGTTCACGCAACGTCTCCTAAGCCCCGATACGTCCACGCGCCGTCTCCTGAGCCCCAATCGTTCCACGCGCCGTCTCCGAGCCCCGATCGTTCCACGCGGCGTCTCCTGAGCCCCAATCGGTCCACACGCTGTGTCGTGAGCCCCGATAGGTACACGCGTCGTCTCCTACGCCCCGATCGGTCCACGCGTCGTCTCCTGAGCCCCGATCGTTCCACGCGCCGTCTCCGAGCCCCGATCGGTCCACGCGCCGTCTCCTGAGCCCCGATAGGTCCACGCGCCGTCTCCGAGCCCCGAACGGTTCACGCACCGTCTCCTGATCCCAATCGGTCCACGCGGCGCCTCCGGAGTCCCGATCGATCCACGCGAGTCTCCTGAGCCCCAGTCGGTCCGCGCGCCGTCTCCTGAGCCCCGATTGGTCGACGCGTCGTCTCCTGAGCCCCGATCGCTCCTCGCGCCGTCTCCTGAGCCCCGATCGGTCCACGCGTCGTGTCCGAGCTCCGATCGGTCCATACGCCGTCTCCGAGCCACGATCTGTCCAGGCATCGCTTCCTGAGCCACGATCGGTCCACGCGCCGTATCCTAAGCCCCGATCGGTCCATGGGCCGTATCTGAACGCCGATAAGTTCAAGCGCCGTCTCCTGAGCCCCGATCGGTCAACGCGTCGTTCCCCAAGCCCCGATCCATCGACGCGCCGTCTCCTGATGCCCAATCGGTCCACGTGCAGTCTCCTGAGCCCCGATAGGTACACGCGTAGTCTCCTAAGCCCCGATCGGTCCACGCGCCGCCTCCGGAGCCCCAATCGATCAACGTGAGTCTCCTAAGCCCCGACCGGTCCACGCGCCGTCTCCTGAGCCCCGATCGGTCCACGTATCGTCTCCTAAGCCCCGATCGGTCCACTCGTCGTCTCCTAAGTCCCGATCGGTCCACGCGCCGTCTCCGAGCCCCGATCGGTCCACGCGTCGTCTCCTAAACCCCGATCGGTCCACGCGCCGTCTCCTGTGCCCCGATCGGTCCACGTATCGTCTCCTAAGCCCCGATCGTTCCACGCGCCTTCTCCTAAGCCACGATCGGTCCACGCGCCGTCTCCGAGCGCCGATCCGTACACGCGCCGTCACCTGAGCCTCGATCGTTCCACGCGCGGTCTCCGAGCCCCGATCGGTCCACGCGCCGTCTCCTGAGCCCGGATCGTTCCACGCGTCGTCCCCGAATCCTCGATCCGTACACGCGTCGTCTCCGAGCCTCGATCGGTCCACGGGCCGTCGCCGAGCCCCGATCGGTCCAGGCGTATCCTCCTGAGCCCCGGTCGGTCCACGCGCCGTCTCCGAGCCCCGATCGGTCCACGCATCGTCTCCTAAGCCCCGATCGGTTAACACGCCGACTCGGAGCCCCGATCGTTCCACGCGCCGTCTCCGAGCCCCGATCGTTCCACGCGCCTTCTCCTAAGCCACGATCGGTCAGCGCCGTCTCCAAGCGCCGATCGTAGCACGCGCCGTCGCACGAGCCGCGATCGGTCCACGCGCGGCCTCCTGAGCCCCGGTTGGTTCACGCGCAGTACCCGAGCCCCAATCGGTCCACGCACCGTCTCCTGAGCCCCGATCGGGCCACGCGCCGTCGCCGAGCCCCGATCGGTCCAGGCGTATCCTCCTGAGCCCCGATCGGTCCACGCGCCGTCTCCGTTCGCCGATCGGTTCACGCGCCGTCTCCTGAGCCCCGATCGCTCCACGCGCCGTCTCCGAGCCCCGATCGGTCCACGCGCCGTCTCCTGAGCCCGGATCGGTCCACGCGCCGTCGCCGAACCCCAATTGGTCCACGCGCAACCGCCTCAGCCCCGGTTGGTCCACGCGCTGTTTCCGAGCCCTGATCAGTCCACGCGTCGTATCCGAACCCCGATCGGTCCACGCGCCGTCGCCGAGCCATGATCGGTCCACGCGCGGCCTCCTGAGCCCCGGTTGCTTCACGCGCCGTATCCGAGCCCCCATCGGTCCACGCGTCGTCTCCGAGCCCCGATCGGTCCACGCGCCGTCGCCGAGCAATGATCGGCCCATGCGAGGCTCCTGAGCCCCGGTCGGTCCGCGCGCCGTCTCCTGATCCCCGATCGGTCAACGCGTCGTTTCCTGAGCCCTGATCGATCCACGCGTCGTCTCCTAAGCCCCGATCGCTCCACGCGCCGATTTCTGAGCCCCGATCAATTGACGCGTCTTCTCCTGAGCCCCGATCGCTCCTCGCGCCGTCACCTGAGCCCCGCTCGGTCCCTGCGTGGTCTTCTTAGCCCCGATGCCTCCACGCGCCGTATCCGAGCCACGATCGGTCTAGGCGTCGCTTCCTGAGCCCCGATCGGTCCACGCGCTGTCTCCTAAGCCCCAATCGGTCCACGCGCCGTCTCCTAAGCCCCGATCGGTCCACGCGCCGTCTCCGAGCGCCGATCGGTTCACGCGCCGTCTCCTGAGCCCCGATCGTTCCACGCGCCATCTCCGAGCCCCGATCGGTCCACGCGCCGTCTCCTAAGCCCCGATCGGTCCACGCGCCTTCTCCTAAGCGGCGATCGGTCCACGTGCCGTCTCCGAGCCTCGATCGGTCCACGCGCCGTCTCCTGAACCTCGATCGGTCCACGCGTCGTTCCCGAAGCCCCGATCCATCCACGCGCAGTCTCCCGAGCCCCAATCGGTCCACGCGCCGTCTCCTGAGCCCCAATCGGTCCACGCGCCGTCTTTTCAGCCCCGATCGGTCCACGCGTCGTCCCCTAAACCCCGGTCGGTCCACGCGCCGTCTCCGAGCCCCGATCGGTCCATGCGCCGTCTCCTGAGCCCCGGTCGGTCCGCGCGCCGTCTCCTGAGCCCCGATCGTTCCACGCGTCGTCTCCTAAGCCCCGATCGGTTCACGCATCGTCTCCTAAGCCCCGATACGTCCACGCGCCGTCTCCTGAGCCCCAATCGGTCCACACGCTGTGTCGTGAGCCCCGATAGGTACACGCGTCGTCTCCTGAGCCCCAATCGGTCCACACGCTGTGTCGTGAGCCCCGATAGGTACACGCGTCGTCTCCTACGCCCCGATCGGTCCACGCGTCGTCTCCTGAGCCCCGATCGTTCCACGCGCCGTCTCCGAGCCCCGATCGGTCCACGCGCCGTCTCCTGAGCCCCGATAGGTCCACGCGCCGTCTCCGAGCCCCGAACGGTTCACGCACCGTCTCCTGATCGCAATCGGTCCACGCGGCGCCTCCGGAGTCCCGATCGATCCACGCGAGTCTCCTGAGCCCCAGTCGGTCCGCGCGCCGTCTCCTGAGCCCCGATTGGTCGACGCGTCGTCTCCTGAGCCCCGATCGCTCCTCGCGCCGTCTCCTGAGCCCCGATCGGTCCACGCGTCGTGTCCGAGCTCCGATCGGTCCATACGCCGTCTCCGAGCCACGATCTGTCCAGGCATCGCTTCCTGAGCCACGATCGGTCCACGCGCCGTATCCTAAGCCCCGATCGGTCCATGGGCCGTATCTGAACGCCGATAAGTTCAAGCGCCGTCTCCTGAGCCCCGATCGGTCAACGCGTCGTTCCCCAAGCCCCGATCCATCGACGCGCCGTCTCCTGGTGCCCAATCGGTCCACGCGCAGTCTCCTGAGCCCCGATAGGTACACGCGTAGTCTCCTAAGCCCCGATCGGTCCACGCGCCGCCTCCGGAGCCCCAATCGATCAACGTGAGTCTCCTAAGCCCCGATCGGTCCACGTGCCGTCTCCGAGCCCCGATCGGTCCACGCGTCGTCCCCTAAGCCCCGATCGGTCCACGCGCCGTCTCCGGAGCCCCAATCGATCAACGTGAGTCTCCTAAGCCCCGACCGGTCCACGCGCCGTCTCCTGAGCCCCGATCGGTCCACGTATCGTCTCCTAAGCCCCGATCGGTCCACTCGTCGTCTGCTAAGTCCCGATCGGTCCACGCGCCGTCTCCGAGCCCCGATCGGTCCACGCGTCGTCTCCTAAACCCCGATCGGTCCACGCGCCGTCTCCTGTGCCCCGATCGGTCCACGTATCGTCTCCTAAGTCCCGATCGTTCCACGCGCCTTCTCCTAAGCCACGATCGGTCCACGCGCCGTCTCCGAGCGCCGATCCGTACACGCGCCGTCACCTGAGCCCCGATCGTTCCACGCGCGGTCTCCGAGCCCCGATCGGTCCACGCGCCGTCTCCTGAGCCCGGATCGTTCCACGCGTCGTCCCCGAATCCTCGATCCGTACACGCGTCGTCTCCGAGCCTCGATCGGTCCACGGGCCGTCGCCGAGCCCCGATCGGTCCAGGCGTATCCTCCTGAGCCCCGGTCGGTCCACGCGCCGTCTCCGAGCCCCGATCGGTCCACGCATCGTCTCCTAAGCCCCGATCGGTTAACACGCCGACTCGGAGCCCCGATCGTTCCACGCGCCGTCTCCGAGCCCCGATCGTTCCACGCGCCTTCTCCTAAGCCACGATCGGTCAGCGCCGTCTCCAAGCGCCGATCGTAGCACGCGCCGTCGCACGAGCCGCGATCGGTCCACGCGCGGCCTCCTGAGCCCCGGTTGGTTCACGCGCAGTACCCGAGCCCCAATCGGTCCACGCACCGTCTCCTGAGCCCCGATCGGGCCACGCGCCGTCGCCGAGCCCCGATCGGTCCAGGCGTATCCTCCTGAGCCCCGATCGGTCCACGCGCCGTCTCCGTTCGCCGATCGGTTCACGCGCCGTCTCCTGAGCCCCGATCGCTCCACGCGCCGTCTCCGAGCCCCGATCGGTCCACGCGCCGTCTCCTGAGCCCGGATCGGTCCACGCGCCGTCGCCGAACCCCAATTGGTCCACGCGCAACCGCCTCAGCCCCGGTTGGTCCACGCGCTGTTTCCGAGCCCTGATCAGTCCACGCGTCGTATCCGAACCCCGATCGGTCCACGCGCCGTCGCCGAGCCATGATCGGTCCACGCGCGGCCTCCTGAGCCCCGGTTGCTTCACGCGCCGTCTCCGAGCCCCGATCGATCCACGCGTCGTCTTCTAAGCCCAGATGCCTCCTCGCGCCGTCTCCGAGCCACGATCGGTCCAGGCGCCGCTTCCTGAGCCCCGATCGGTCCACGCGCCGTCACCCGAGCCCCGATCGTTCCACGCGCCGTCTCCGAGCCCCGATCGGTCCACGCGCCGTCTCCTGAGCCCCGATCGTTCCACGCGTCGTCCCCGAATCTCTGATCCGTACACGCGTCGTCTCAGAGCCTCGATCGGTCCACGCGCCGTCGCCGAGCCCCGATCGGTCCAGGCGTATCCTCCTGAGCCCCGGTCGGTCCACGCGCCGTCTCCGAGCCCCGATCGGTCCACGCATCGTCTCCTAAGCGCCGATCGGTTAACGCGCCGACTCCGAGCCCCGATCGTTCCACGCGCCGTCTCCGAGCCCCGATGAGTCCACGCGCGGTGTCCTGAGCCCCGGTCGGTCCAGGCCCCGTCTCCGAGCGCCGATCGGTTCACGCGCCGTCTCCTGAGAACGATCCGTCCACGCGCTGTCTCCTGAGCCCCGATCGGTCGACGCGTCCTCTGCTAAACTTCAATCGGTCCACGCCCCGTCTCCGAGCGCCGATCGGTCGACGCGCCGTCTCGTGAGCCCCGATCGGTCCACGCGCCGTCTCCTAAGCCCCGATCGGTTCACGCATCGTCTCCTAAGCCCCGATACGTCCACGCGCCGTCTCCTGAGCCTCAATCGGTCCACGCGCCGCCTCCTGAGCCCCGATCGGCCCACACGCCGTCTCCTGAGTCCCGATCGGTCGACGCGCGGCCTCCTAAGCCCCGATCGTTCCACGCGCCGTCTCCGAGCCCCGATCGGTCCACGCGCCGTCTCCTGAACCTCGATCGGTCCACGCGTCGTTCCCGAAGCCCCGATCCATCCACGCGCAGTCTCCCGAGCCCCAATCGGTCCACGCGCCGTCTCCTGAGCCCCAATCGGTCCACGCGCCGTCTTTTCAGCCCCGATCGGTCCACGCGTCGTCTCCTAAGCCCCGATCGGTCCACGCGCCGTCTCCGAGCCCCGATCGGTCCACGCGCCGTCTCCTAAGCCCCAATCTGTACACGCCCCGTCTCCGAGCGCCGACGGGTTCACGCGCCGTCTCCTGAGACACGATCCGTCCACGCGCCGTCTCCTGAGCCCCGATCGGTCGACGCGTCCTCTGCTACACCTCGATCGATCCACGCGCTGTCTCCTGAGCCCCGATCGGTCGACGCGTCCTCTGCTAAACCTCAATCGGTCCACGCCCCGTCTCCGAGCGCCGATCGGTTCACGCGCCGTCTCCTGAGTCCCGATCCGTCCACTCACTGTCTCCTGAGCCCCGATCGGTCGACGCGTCCTCTGCTAAACCTCGATCGGTCCACGCGCCGTCTCCTAAGCCCCAATCGGTCCACGCACCGCCTCCTGCGCCCCAATCGGTCCACGCGCCGCCTCCTGCGCCCCGATCGGTCTGCGCGCCGTCTCCTGAGCCCCGATCGGTCGACGCGCCGTCTCGTGAGCCCCGATCGGTCCACGCGCCGCCTCCGAGCCCCGATCGGTCCATGCGGCGTCTCCTGAGCCCCGGTCGGTCCGCGCGCCGTCTCCTGAGCCCCGATCGTTCCACGCGTCGTCTCCTAAGCCCCGATCGGTTCACGCATCGTCTCCTAAGCCCCGATACGTCCACGCGCCGTCTCCTGAGCCCCAATCGTTCCACGCGCCGTCTCCGAGCCCCGATCGTTCCACGCGGCGTCTCCTGAGCCCCAATCGGTCCACACGCTGTTACGTGAGCCCCGATAGGTACACGCGTCGTCTCCTACGCCCCGATCGGTCCACGCGTCGTCTCCTGAGCCCCGATCGGTCGACGCGTCCTCTGCTAAACCTCAATCGGTCCACGCCCCGTCTCCGAGCGCCGATCGGTTCACGCGCCGTCTCCTGAGTCCCGATCCGTCCACTCACTGTCTCCTGAGCCCCGATCGGTCGACGCGTCCTCTGCTAAACCTCGATCGGTCCACGCGTCGTCGCCTGAGCCCCGATCGGTCGACGGGTCCTCTCCTAAGCCCCGATCGGTCCACGCGTCTTCTCCTGAGCTCCGATCAGTCCACGCGTCGTCTCCTAAGCCCCGATACGTCCACACGCCGTCTCCGAGCCCCGATGGGTCCCCGCGTTGCCTCCTGAGCCCCGATCGATCCGCGCGAGTCTCCTGAGCCCCGATCGGTCCACGCGCCGTCTCCTAAGCCCCAATCGGTCCACGCACCGCCTCCTGCGCCCCAATCGGTCCACGCGCCGCCTCCTGCGCCCCGATCGGTCTGCGCGCCGTCTCCTGAGCCCCGATCGGTCGACGCGCCGTCTCGTGCGCCCCGATCGGTCCACGCGCCGTCTCCGAGCCCCGATCGGTCCATGCGCCGTCTCCTGAGCCCCGGTCGGTCCGCGCGCCGTCTCCTGAGCCCCGATCGTTCCACGCGTCGTCTCCTAAGCCCCGATCGGTTCACGCATCGTCTCCTAAGCCCCGATACGTCCACGCGCCGTCTCCTGAGCCCCAATCGTTCCACGCGCCGTCTCCGAGCCCCGATCGTTCCACGCGGCGTCTCCTGAGCCCCAATCGGTCCACACGCTGTGTCGTGAGCCCCGATAGGTACACGCGTCGTCTCCTACGCCCCGATCGGTCCACGCGTCGTCTCCTGAGCCCCGATCGATCCGCGCGAGTCTCCTGAGCCCCGATCGGTCCACGCGCCGTCTCCTAAGCCCCAATCGGTCCACGCACCGCCTCCTGCGCCCCAATCGGTCCACGCGCCGCCTCCTGCGCCCCGATCGGTCTGCGCGCCGTCTCCTGAGCCCCGATCGGTCGACGCGCCGTCTCGTGAGCCCCGATCGGCCCACGCGCCGTCTCCGAGCCCCGATCGGTCCATGCGCCGTCTCCTGAGCCCCGGTCGGTCCGCGCGCCGTCTCCTGAGCCCCAATCGTTCCACGCGCCGTCTCCGAGCCCCGATCGTTCCACGCGGCGTCTCCTGAGCCCCAATCGGTCCACACGCTGTGTCGTGAGCCCCGATAGGTACACGCGTCGTCTCCTACGCCCCGATCGGTCCACGCGTCGTCTCCTGAGCCCCGATCGTTCCACGCGCCGTCTCCGAGCCCCGATCGGTCCACGCGCCGTCTCCTGAGCCCCGATAGGTCCACGCGCCGTCTCCGAGCCCCGAACGGTTCACGCACCGTCTCCTGATCCCAATCGGTCCACGCGGCGCCTCCGGAGTCCCGATCGATCCACGCGAGTCTCCTGAGCCCCGATTGGTCCTCGCGCCGTCTCCTGAGCCCCGATCGGTCCACGCGTCGTGTCCGAGCTCCGATCGGTCCATACGCCGTCTCCGAGCCACGATCTGTCCAGGCATCGCTTCCTGAGCCACGATCGGTCCACGCGCCGTATCCTAAGCCCCGATCGGTCCATGGGCCGTATCTGAACGCCGATA